>JAYKKM010000112.1:210000-420000 GCA_035772405.1 Chrysogorgia sp. JL179-B06 | reverse complement strand
ATACATATACATTTATATCGGGGGGTCATTCCCTACGGTTTTAGATCCTCTTTTGATTTATTGTCTTTTAATCTCCCCGCTATCGATCGTCGTTATTCCCATCACATATCAGCGGCTTGTTCGAGTCATTCCCGTCGTTTGATGCGTATCACTATTAAATCTATGTCCAGTAATTTACAACATACCGATGACTACATCTCGGGATGTAAGTCCTCTCTCTCCCAGGTCTGCCCACCTATTTTGTTTACCGCTATCGTTCAACAAATTCGCATGCTAAATTCCAGACTCTATGTTTTTCTTAAAGACGTTAAGGCGTCCAAATTGGCCAAATTACTGGGTCCTTCCCCGAATCCCTCCCAAAGCACTAGTTCCTCTAACGAAGTCACTCGTCTAGTTTTCACTATTCCCTCTGATTTGCCATTATCTGACCCCGAGAGATCTGTTCTTGCGAAAGGTCTCAAGTTTGTTCCCAACTCCGGGCCCATCGATCTATTTTCAGTTAAAGAGGATACCGAATCTTTCTTCCGCCGCATGCGCCTCAAAGCCTTTTTTCATGATAAGCCCACTTTCAATAGCAATAAGGATATTTTCGAAGAACTCAACCCCAAGAAGTCGTCTTGGTCTCCATCCGAAGGTGATTTTTCTTCCCTTGATCTTTTCGTAAGACAATGCCGCCATGACATTGATAAATTGCAACCTCCGCGCAGAAAACAAGTTCATAACCTTAACAAAGAAGAGCTTCTGGCTTTGAATTCATTACGATGCCGAAATGACGTTGTCATAAAACCTGCGGACAAAGGTGGCGCTGTAGTTGTCTGGAGAGCGGACTTGTATCGACAAGAGGCTCTTCGTCAACTCAGCGACACCATTTTTTATACTAAGTTGAATTCCGATCCCACTCAATCTCACCAAAAATCCGTCAAAACTACCATCAAGAATTTCATCCAAGCCGGTGATTTGCCTGCCTCTGCATCTAACCTTATATTAACAACCCCCAGAACGCCTGTCATATATTTCCTACCTAAAATCCATAAACCTAACAATCCTGCCAGGCCGATTGTTTCCGCTTGTAGTTGCCCCACCGAGCTCGTTTCCAGTTTTCTAGACAACGTTATGTATCCTTTGGTTAAGAAGTTGCCTTCTTATATCAAAGATACTAAACATGCCTTGCAAATTTTCGACCAGTTACGTTTCAGTAGTTCCGATAAATTTATTTTCACGATGGACGTCAAGTCCTTATACACCGTCATTCCCCATTGTGATGGACTTGAAGCTCTGAAGTTTTTCTTTGATCAGCGCACTAATTTAGAACCCTCCACAACCACGTTACTCCGCTTAGCAGAACTAGTGCTTACCCTTAACAATTTTTCGTTTGATGGTGAACATTATCAACAAATAAGTGGTGTTGCGATGGGCACCAAAATGGGTCCAAGCTATGCTAATTTATTTGTTGGTTATGTTGAAAAACAGATCTTTGAACAATACACGGGTCCCTTGCCTGATTTTTTCGGAAGATTTATCGATGACTGTTTAGGAACAGCGTCGTGTTCACGTATCCTTTTAGAGCAGTTCATCAACTTTGTTGATGATTTTCATCCTGCTCTGAAGTTCACGTGGGAAATCAGCGAGACCTCTGTGTCGTTCCTTGATATTTTAATTTCGATTAATGGTGATTCGCTGAAAACGTCGGTCTCGTACAAGCCTACTGACTCCCATAGTTATCTTCTATTTTCATCCTCTCATCCCAACCACACTAAGCAATCCATCCCTTACTCTCAATTCTTGCGTCTTCGTCGCTTATGTAGCGACGACCAAGATTTTCAAGTCAAATCAATGGAAATGCGATCTTTTTTTGTCCAACGTGGTTACCCTACCAACCTTTTAGACCTCGCCGTTCAGAAAGCTTTTCTCGTCCCCCGTTTACACGCCCTTGAACCATCTTTGGAACGAGTTTCAAACAATAAAATTCCTTTAGTTCTAACATTTCATCCTTTCAATTTTAAAGTTAAAAATATTATTAATCGGAATTTTCACATTTTACAAAATGATCCTGAGACGTCAGCCATTTTCACCGACAACCCTTTGGTATCTTTTCGCCGCAATAAAAACATTCGTGACTCCTTAGTACATAGTGCCCTTAAACAAAATACCTCGGCACCAGCGGGAACATTTTCTTGCGGCCGTTCCCGCTGTAACACATGCGCTTTTCTCAATCCCACTACAGTTATTACTGCCCCCAAATTAGACCAGACAATCCGTCATGCTTTTTCATGCACGTCCACCAACATAATTTATTGCATTTCATGCGATAAATGCCCTAAAATCTACATCGGTGAAACTGGGCGACGTCTTTCAGACAGGTTTGCTGAACATCTTCGTTCCGTGAGGATCAATGATGGTGACAAACCTGTAGCCCGCCATTTCAACAGCTCCAACCATTTGGTTTCAGACATGAAAGTCTGTGCCATCCTTCCCATCTCCGGTGGCAACGATAACCGCAAGCGGCAAGAGAAGCGTCTCATTTTTAAACTTGGCACCACACATCCTCTTGGTCTTAACGAACGTTTTTCTTTTATTTAATTTCCTACAAGTTTTTGGTTATTTTAGTTTGCTTGGAACCTTTATTATTATTAATTTTTTATTATTCGCGTATGCACTTTCATTCCTTTTCAAGTTTTTGTTTCTTATGCTAATATTATCGCCTAATCCCCTTGAATATTGGACCTGTCATTTTTCCCACCCCCTCAGTCTGCTTGCTGATCGACTGTTAAAAATAGCAAATGATCTAACGTTTCCCATCTCATTAATTATTAGTTTGTTTATCTCCCGTGCATTTGATTGGCTACTTTCTACTTGTGACACCCTTTTGGCATATATATATAAGCCCTATTTATTTCATTTCATCTCGTCTTACTCTGATGAAGGGCTCCGCTCGAAACGTCATTATCTCGTCACTAAATTCTTGGCAGTTTACCACCTTTTCACTTTGCTATATATATGTGTGTGTGTGTGTGTGTGTGTGTGTCTGTGTGCGTGCGTGCGTGTGTGTGTATATGTGCGTGTATATATGTATGTATATATATATATATATATATATATATATATATATATATATATATATATATATATATATATATATATATATATATATATATATATATATATATATATATATATATACATATATATTGTATGTATGTATATATATATATATATATATATATATATATATATACATATATATATGTATGTATGTATGTATGTATGTATGTCATGTATATATATATTAATCACAATAAATAATGAATTGCAATTTATAAGGTGCTAAAAATTATAAATTATAAAGATTGGAACTCGTAGTGGAAACCATCTGTTTGCCGGTGACGCTTTATACCTGTAGCATTGAGCTATAGGGAGTGAGATAATAGAGAGAAGGTTACAATTATGATTGTACTGAATCTTAACATGTCAAGTATTTTTAGATGTGTGAAGTTGATCGTCCAGGTTGTTGTAGTCTTGAGAAAGACTATTGTTGGTGACTAACGTTTCGACGGCCTCAGCGGCGGTCATCTTCAAAGTCAAGTAAAGCGTGTTTGTCAGGTTTGCCTATATATACGTCTGGTTCATTACGTCATCGTTTGTTGTGTCATAATTAGTGTGAGTCGGTGTTGTGTCATGCGTTAAGCGTGGGCCAAATGCGCCAACTGCCACTTATATTGGTGAAACCGGCAGAAACCTAAAAATCAGACTAGCTCAACACAAAGAAACGGGGGCAGGACTAATCACATAGCTGAACACCACGTACTGTACAAACAAAATATGATATTGACTGGGACTCGGCTGAATGTATCGCCTTTAACACAAACTACAAACAGCGACTTACATTAGAAAGTTGGTATATCAACTTAAACCACTTAACATAAACCACTAAACATAAACCACTTAACAGCTCACAACAATTACCGACACCATATGACTTCTTCGCACGCACCAACGAACAATAGACCTACCGACAAACAATACACCCACGCATGACGCAACACCCACTCACATTGATTATGACACAAACAAACGATGACGTAATGAACCAGACGTATATATAGGCAAAACTGGACGATCAACTTCACACATCTAATGATATTCCTAAGGTTCAAACCATTTACTTTATATCAAATATTTATTAAGTTTATGATTTGTGTATCAATGAATGTGGTAAATTAGTGATATAGTTATGGATGAAGGACTAAGATGGGAAAGCAAAGCTACAATGTTTACTAACTAGTTCAATGTCATGTCAAGTATTTAGGTACATGTTTTGTGTATTATAGAGAATGACAGAATGTTTTAACGTAGTGATATAGATATGAATGAAGGTCTTATTATAAAGTTTGAGGAGTTTGTGTATTCATAACATTGTACCAAAGTACCACATTTACAATTCCCAAAACTAGTATTCTTATGTCTGCAACGGGTAGGGGTGTGAAGATATTTAATGTAATGACCCATTAAGTCTGTTGAGATTCTTTTTTCTCTTTTAGTCCATCACACATCTTCAGAATTTAATAAGGTCTAAACTAGACGAAGCCACGATGCATGTTCTTAAGGTAAGACTGTCGGTAGACACATTATCGTTTAGTGAGGAGAAAGTTTTAAAAAAGAAAGTATAATAATTTGATTAATTCGCATCAAAATATTGCACAGCCACGATTGATCAACGTTGAATAATAGGATAACTTTTGAAATGAAAAGGTCGGAGTTTCAAATGAGATTCGAATAAGACAGACCTTGCAAAATGAAAATGAGAATGCAGAAGAAGGCTGATTGCTCGATAACTGCATATAGAACAACAAGCCTCTTGATCAACGTTGAATAATAGAAAGAATATCATGATATGGTGTTTCAAATGCGATTCGGAAGAAAACAGACCTTGCAAAATGAAAATGAGAATGCAGAAGAAGGCTGATTGCTCGATAACTGCATTTAGTATAAATTGACAAGTTTCTATCACAAATCCTCAATTTTCATTGGCTATCGCAGGAGTTACTATTCGCTGATATAAACCTCTGGGTAAACGTCGCGTGATTTCGAAAGAATATTTACTTTTTTTCATAAAAATTGTTTCTTGAAAAATTATTTCTTGGGTTAGAAACTTGTCAATTTATACTAAAACAATTAGACAACTCGCCCTTGTTTTCTATGAGCGATAGTCAACTCGGCTCCGCCTCGTTGACTATCTGCTCATATAAAACGCGGGCTCGTTGTCTAATTGTTAAATAGAACAACAAGCCTCTTGATCAACGTTGAATAATAGAGAGAATATCATGATATGGTACCTTGGATAACTTGAAATGAAGGTCGCAGTTTCAAATGAGATTCGACTAAATCAGACCTTGCAACATGAAAATGAGAATGCAGAAGAAGGCTGATTGCTCGATAACTGCATATAGAACAACAAGCCTCTTGATCAACATTGAATAATAGAGAGAATATCATGATATGGTACCTTGGATAACTTTTGAAATGAAGGTCATAGTTGCAAATGCGATTCGACTAAATCAGACCTTGCAACTTGGAAATGAGAATGCAGAAGAAGGCTGATTGCTCGATAACAATTAGAACAAGAAGCCTCTTGATCAACGTTGTGTGATAGAGAGACTATATCATGATATGCTACCTCGGATAACTTAAAATGAAGAGTTTCAAATGAGAATCGAATAAGACAGACCTTGCAATATGAAAATGAGAATGCATAAGAAGGCTTATTGCTTGATAACATATACAATTAGAACAACAAGTCTTTTCCAGATATGATATAAAAAGGAGAAATAGGAGAACTTCATTTCTTCAGGTCAAATTTTATTGGCTAAAATATTTTTCGTGAAATTAGATTTCATAACCATGTCCTATGATCCAGTATCTATTGATATATGGTGGTTAATAGGGGAGCAATGCGAGCGTTTTTACAAGGCGATATTGGATAACCTTATTGCTACCCTAAGTCTATTGATATGCATTTTCTTCTCTTCCACTTCATGACGCTGTTTTTTTATTTTTTTTATTAGTCTCCTGATGATTACATTGATTCTGATACACAAAATATTCAGTTTCAAATGACGTCACGTTCCATAACTTTGAATATCTGGGGGAACATATCACGCAATCCTCGGTAAGTTTTTATTATTTTTTGAATTAGACGTTTGCCATCAACACCTCTCCCTGAGTAACTAAGATTTGTTTGTTCGTTTGTCCGCTTGCATGAGTAGGTAACCCCCCCCCCCCCATATAGCAATCAAAGGGATGCCGCCTCATTAGTATTTCAATAGAACAATAGGCAGAACAAAGAGCGTTGCGTACAAAAAGTAATTAGTATTGTTAGTGTGACGAACGCGTGGCGAACGCAGAGCATGCCTATTTATTAAATATTCCGTGTGAGGGACGGAAGTAACTACCTCTAAGCCTCTTTCACCTTTACGATCCCTAACCCTAGTCTCGTGTACCTTTGGGACCCCCATCCTTGACTTAATTACAAAAAGTAATTAGTATTGTTAGTGTGACGAACGCATGGCGAACGGAAAGAAATAACACCGCGAGCGTTGCCTACATAAACGCCGGCCAAACATACCACATCACTTTACCTAAAGTGATTTCTAAAGAAGATCGTTGTCATGGAATGTCTTCACGGTAAATCTGCATCCTCCTCAATAACCACAAATGGACTCTTCTGGTTCTGCGGACAAAAGCCTAGTTGTCAGTTCTTTTGCCCTGAAGAAGATTGTTACATGTTTGGGAAAGCCGTAAACTCTTTTCGAGCAAATGGCTGTATACATCCAGTGTGTCCTACTCATCAGAAGCTGGCAACGATGCGAATGGTTAAAGATAAGATGAAAGAAAGTTACGGAAGACCTTACTTCGTCTGCTCTGAGGGAAAAAATGCCTGCTCGTTTTGGCAATGGGGAGATGTCTTCAAGAGTCCTAAACCTTTCTGTCGACATGGCATGGTCTGTTGTGTCCGTAAAGTCAAGAAAGAAGGTGACAACAAAGGTCGTTTATTCTACTGCTGTCCTAAGGAAAGAGAATATACATGCGGATTCTTTGAATGGAAACCTACAGAGAACTCGCCACGAATTTATAACATTGGGTGCCTGTTTAGTGAGCCATTACAATATCAGTACAAGATCGCAGAAACGGGCGAATCTTTTACAAGTAGAAAGAGTGACTCTAAAGAAGCCTATGAAGATTATCTTTTTCAAAAATCTATCGATGCATTGACTGAAGACATGGAAAAACTGAACATTGATGAACTGAATATATAATTTTGTATTCTAATTTCTTGTATAATAAATGTTTTCTCCTATGGATGACTCGGCTATTTTATGACGCCGTTGTCATGATGTATATTCACGTTGTTAAGGTTAAGATTTGCATACATGTTCATGAATTTGGCCGAATTATCGCTAATTATCTCGCGTTAGTGTAGGCGATTCCAATGGGGGAAGAAACCCTTCGGGAAACAGTGTGAAGAACTGTTCTAGATCTCAAACGTATCGACATAGTTAGTTTTGGCGTAAAGTATTCTGAAGAAACCATTCGCAAAATGATCAGGAATTACAAAATCAAGGCTTCCTGGCCAACTTATCCTACGGCCGATATTTGCATATTTCGCCTGAAAGCATGTGTTTACAAGGGCACTTATGGGGATATATAAAACCTTATTAATACGTGACACAAATATAGAGTTAAAAAATATTTATATCAGTTACAAACGTATACATGTTTTTCAACGTTTACTTTAACGGGGCATACCTAACAGAAACGAATTAGTATTTTTAGCCTTTCACCTTTACGACCCTTAACCCTAGTCTCGTGTACCTTTGGGATCCCCAATGGTATTGTATTAGGCCCGTTTAGGCCCTATCTGGCCTTCTTTGGCCCGATAAGGCCTTTTGGCCCGTTCGTAGGAGGGAGTTTATACGGTCATCACGCTCCCATCTCTTGTCCTCGTGAAAGGTTCGAAAGTTTTCTTCGAAATGTAGGCATCAAGATTTGTAAGTCCGTAAGAATCGTGATTATAAATGATTGATTTGAACAAATAACGTTCGAAACTAATAAAGTCCCTGTACAAGAACAAAAACCCTAACCATAACCATAACCCAAATAAAAACTCTAGTCCTAGCCCTGAAATAAAGGAATACTAACCCTACTTTTAAACTAAAGATTTCAATTATGTAATACACGAAGTAAGAGCACCATTTTGACTATTTGCGATATTCGCCTATTTGCGTATAGCATTTGAGGAAATTTCTAGCGGGGAATTCAAAATAGGGCTTTTTGGCAATGTTTAAAGACAGATATCTCGGACACGAATGGACAAAAGCGAAAACCGTAAAAGAACTTATCAGCTATTTTTGCGTCCTCTATACAGAGAGAACTAAAATTTATGGAGGGTTTATATGATCGAGCTTTAAATTTGGCTGACTCAGTTCATTTTCAAAGTTATTGTGTACCTAAAAACCTGTATAGAGGGACATCAAAGATTGTTCAACGGCATAAGTGTCCAAATAGATGGATTAAATCTTTAACGCGTTTATGATGAAATGAAACCTAGACAATAGCCCGTGGGTCGTTAAGAGGCATTAGTGGTGCAACTCACAAATATTTGCATGTCTTGGGAATATTTAATTGATTTGAGGGTACACACTAGGATATTTATGGTTATAAACCGGCATTAGTCAATATGGGATAATTAGGGATATTTATCATCCATGACTTCCGCGATGTGAGGCGTTCTTAACACTAATTAAGTATTCCCTCGTAGACTCCTAACTCTAACCTCTTCAAACGCATTCATTTGCCTGTAAGCGAAATAAAACTTTATCAAAATTGCTTTTCTAGATACAATCGAAATAGAACTTTAACGCGGTTGCTAAGGTTTATTTGGCTGAATCCGACCATTCGAGAAGCCAAAGCTAGGCGGCTCTCTGTATCGCGAACGAAAGTAATTAGCGTTAAGAACGCCTCACATCCCGTGTAGACTCCTAACCCTATTCCACGTTCATAACCCTAAATTTAATTATATACTAAAATGTGCCATTCTTCGTTGTTGAGGTAGAAGCGGGTTTTCCACGAAGACACTTCATTGCGAATGGAACGACGCTGTATTTACTCTACGGTTACAGAACTGTTAATCGCCCCATATGCCCCCCCCCCCAAACACACCAAATGGGCCGGAGGGCCTTTTTCGCGGCCCTGTGGCCCGTTTGAGAAATATACCTACTATCCCCGCTCACCTCCATGAATACCTCTCCCTCACAATTCACCCATCCACTCCTCAAAAGTTAAAGCAAAGTTAAAGTTAAAGTGAACATAAAGTTAAAGTAAAGTTAAAAGTTAAAGTAAACATAAAGTTAAAGTAAAGTTAAAAGTTAAAGTTAAAAGTTAAAGTAAAGTTAAAAGTTAAAGTTAAAAGTCAACGCAAAGTTAAAGTTAAAAGTTAAAGCAAAGTTAAAGTAAAGTTAAAAGTTAAAGTAAAGTTAAAAGTTAAAGTAAAGTTAAAAGTTAAAGTAAACATAAAGTTAAAGTAAAGTTAAAAGTTAAAGTTAAAAGTTAAAGTAAAGTTAAAAGTTAAAGTTAAAAGTCAACGCAAAGTTAAAGGTAAAAGTTAAAGCAATGTTAAAGTAAAGTTAAAAGTTAAAGTAAAGTTAAAAGTTAAAGTAAACATAAAGTTAAAGTAAAGTTAAAAGTTAAAGTAAAGTTAAAAGTTAAAGTTAAAAGTCAACGCAAAGTTAAAGTTAAAAGTTAAAGCAAAGTTAAAGTAAGATAAAAGTTAAAAGTTAAAGTTAAAAGTCAACGCAAAGTTAAAGTTAAAGTTAAAAGTCAACGCAAATTAAAGTTAAAAGTTAAAGCAAAGTTAAAGTAAGATGAAAGTTAAAGTAAAGTTAAAAGTTAAAAGTTAATGTAAAGTTAAAAGTAAAATTAAAAGTTAAAGGCAGGGGTCGATCATCACTTGAGCGTTCGCTAACAGTTTCTTGACAAACGTTTTTCATGTTTTGTGCAATGAAAAATGTGATCCTGTGTCAGGGGTGAGCGGAGATAGTAGGTATATTTCTCAAACGGGCCACAGGGCCACGAAAAAGGCCCCCAGGGCCATTTTGAAGGATTTATCCCCAGAGAAAGGGCCACGAAAAAGGCCCTCCGCGCAATTTTGTAAACTTATCAATATAAATGTTATGCAGTGAACTAAACTATTCAGTTGACATCATTAAAGTAAAGTTAAAAGTTTAAGTAAAAAGTTAAAGTAAATTTAAAGTTAAAGTTAAAAGTTTAAACTGCTACCTCTAGAGGACTAACATCTGTCCTACTGGATGGGGGGTGCATTCGGGGTGTTCGTAAGGAGATGGGGCGCTTGGGGTGTTTGGGGGTGCATTTGGTGTTTCCGGGGTATTTGGGGGGTGCATTCGGGGTATTCGTAAGGAGATGGGGCGCTTGGGGTGTTTCGGGGGTGTATTTGGTGTTTCCGGGGTATTTGGGGGTGCATTCGGGGTATTCGTAAGGAGATGGGGCGCTTGGGGTGTTTGGGGGTGCATTTGGTGTTTCCGGGGTATTTGGGGGTGCATTCGGGGTGTTCGTAAGGAGATGGGGCGCTTGGGGTGTTTCGAGGGTGTATTTGGTGTTTCCGGGGCATTTGGAGGTGCATTCGGGGTGTTCGTAAGGAGATGGGGCGCTTGGGGTGTTTGGGGGTGCATTTGGTGTTTCTGAGGGACGGAAGTAAGCCTCTTTCACCATTACGATCCCTAACCCTAGTCTCGTGTACCTTTGGGACCCCCATCGTATACTTAGACGGCGCTCTGTCTGTGTATTAGGCCCGTTTAGGCCCTATCTGGCCTTCTTTGGCCCGATAAGGCCTTTTGGCCCGTTCGTAGGAGGGAGTTTATACGGTCATCACGCTCCCTTCACGCTATTCAGCGTTCGATTGAACCTGTGTTTTTCACCGCTAAGAGATGAACCCTAATAATTTTGGCCGTATTATGGCTTATCTCGTATTAGTGTCACAATTCCTCCACTAAAACTAGCTTGGTGTTTCAAGAGGCAGATTTGGATCAAGTCTATGAAATTCTAACGTTTCGAGCGCCCCTTCTGTAAAGTGAAATATTATGAACTGAGTGATTATTTCATTTTACGTGGCTCTCTGACGAAGGGCCTTCGCCGCTCGAAAGTTACAAGTTATTTCGGCAGTGCATAAACCTTTTCTGATATTTGATTTGTATTTCTACACTGCCTACACAGTACAACACGTATTATCACTTATTTAAAAGCATCTATGACTAAGTAAGTGACTTTACGAATGTTCTATAGCAAATGCAGAAATGCTTAATAGTTTCAGTCGACAAATGTATTTTGTCAGTCCACATATATAGTCCACAAGTATACTTCGCAGCATACGTTGTTGCGATTGTTATTTCGAAATCCCGAATAACGTCATTTGCCTTTTGGAAATACGTTGTGACTATCGGTCACAAAATCGAATTTACTGGTCCAGGATTGAAAGTTTATTATGTATTCATCTGCATGAACGCTCTTCTCCACGTGCGCGTATAAATATACTAAATATTTACATATTTTGAAATAATGTTGGTTGATTAACGGATGACGTAATGCCTTCGGAAATCAAGTTCGGAAGGAGTCGGCGGCTAATCGGAATTGCCTAAATGACGTAATGGAATCGGTTGGGGTTTAAAAGGATAATGACAGGTCCTACAGGTACACGAGCTAGGGTTAGGGATCCTGAAGGTTTAATGACGTATCTGAATAAATAATTAGGGTTAAGGCTCCTCCAGCAAGACGAGAAGTCATGACGTAATCCTAAAATCTGAAAGCTCCTTTTAAACCCCAACCGATTCCATTACGTCATTTAGGCAATTCCGATTAGCCGCCGACTCCTTCCGAACTTGATTTCCGAAGGCATTACGTCATCCGTTAATCAACCAACATTATTTCAAAATATGTAAATATTTAGTATATTTATACGCGCACGTGGAGAAGAGCGTTCATGCAGATGAATACATAATAAACTTTCAATCCTGGACCAGTAAATTCGATGTTGTGGCCGATAGTCACAACGTATTTCCAAAAGCAAATGACGTTATTCGGGATTTCGAAATAACAATCGCAACAACGTATGCTGCGAAGTATATGTGGACTATATATGTGGACTGAAAAAATACATTTGTCGACTGAAACTATTAAGCATTTCTGCATTTGCTATAGAACATTCGTAAAGTCACTTACTTAGTCATAGATGCTTTTAAATAAGTGATAATACGTGTTGTACTGTGTAGGCAGTGTAGAAATACAAATCAAATATCAGAAAAGGTTTATGCACTGCCGAAATAACTTGTAACTTTCGAGCGGCGAAGGCCCTTCGTCAGAGAGCCACGTAAAATGAAATAATCACTCAGTTCATAATATTTCACTTTACAGAAGGGGCGCTCGAAACGTTAGAATTTCATAGACTTGATCCAAATCTGCCTCTTGAAACACCAAGCTAGTTTTAGTGGAGGAATTGTGACACTAATACGAGATAAGCCATAATACGGCCAAAATTATTAGGGTTCATCTCTTAGCGGTGAAAAACACAGGTTCAATCGAACGCTGAATAGCGTGAAGGGAGCGTGATGACCGTATAAACTCCCTCCTACGAACGGGCCAAAAGGCCTTATCGGGCCAAAGAAGGCCTTATCGGGCCAAAGAAGGCCAGATAGGGCCTAAACGGGCCTAATACACAGACAGAGCGCCGTCTAAGTATACGATGGGGGTCCCAAAGGTACACGAGACTAGGGTTAGGGATCGTAATGGTGAAAGAGGCTTACTTCCGTCCCTCAGAAACACCAAATGCACCCCCAAACACCCCAAGCGCCCCATCTCCTTACGAACACCCCGAATGCACCTCCAAATGCCCCGGAAACACCAAATACACCCCCGAAACACCCCAAGCGCCCCATCTCCTTACGAACACCCCGAATGCACCCCCCAAATACCCCGGAAACACCAAATGCACCCCCAAACACCCCAAGCGCCCCATCTCCTTACGAATACCCCGAATGCACCCCCAAATACCCCGGAAACACCAAATACACCCCCGAAACACCCCAAGCGCCCCATCTCCTTACGAATACCCCGAATGCACCCCCCAAATACCCCGGAAACACCAAATGCACCCCCAAACACCCCAAGCGCCCCATCTCCTTACGAACACCCCGAATGCACCCCCCATCCAGTAGGACAGATGTTAGTCCTCTAGAGGTAGCAGTCGTAGCAGTTTAAACTTTTAACTTTAACTTTAAATTTACTTTAACTTTTTACTTAAACTTTTAACTTTACTTTAATGATGTCAACTGAATAGTTTAGTTCACTGCATAACATTTATATTGATAAGTTTACAAAATTGCACGGAGGGCCTTTTTCGTGGCCCTTTCTCTGGGGATAAATCCTTCAAAATGGCCCTGGGGGCCTTTTTCGTGGCCCTGTGGCCCGTTTGAGAAATATACCTACTATCTCCGCGCACCCCTGACACAGGATCAAATTTTTCATTGCACAAAACATGAAAAACGTTTGTCAAGAAACTGTTAGCGAACGCTCAAGTGATGATCGACCCCTGCCTTTAACTTTTAATTTTACTTTTAACTTTACATTCACTTTTAACTTTTAACTTTACTTTAACTTTCATCTTACTTTAACTTTGCTTTAACTTTTAACTTTAACTTTGCGTTGACTTTTAACTTTAACTTTAACTTTGCGTTGACTTTTAACTTTAACTTTTAACTTTTATCTTACTTTAACTTTGCTTTAACTTTTAACTTTAACTTTGCGTTGACTTTTAACTTTAACTTTTAACTTTACTTTAACTTTTAACTTTACTTTAACTTTTAACTTTACTTTAACTTTATGTTTACTTTAACTTTTAACTTTACTTTAACTTTTAACTTTACTTTGACATTGCTTTAACTTTTACCTTTAACTTTGCGTTGACTTTTAACTTTAACTTTTAACTTTACTTTAACTTTTAACTTTAACTTTTAACTTTACTTTAACTTTATGTTTACTTTAACTTTTAACTTTACTTTAACTTTTAACTTTACTTTAACTTTTAACTTTACTTTAACTTTGCTTTAACTTTTAACTTTAACTTTGCGTTGACTTTTAACTTTAACTTTTAACTTTACTTTAACTTTTAACTTTAACTTTTAACTTTACTTTAACTTGGGTTTTTGTTCTTGTACAGGGACTTTATTAGTTTCGAACGTTATTTGTTCAAATCAATCATTTATAATCACGATTCTTACGGACTTACAAATCTTGATGCCTACATTTCGAAGAAAACTTTCGAACCTTTCACGAGGACAAGAGATGGGAGCGTGATGACCGTATAAACTCCCTCCTACGAACGGGCCAAAAGGCCTTATCGGGCCAAAGAAGGCCAGATAGGGCCTAAACGGGCCTAATACAATACCATTGGGGATCCCAAAGGTACACGAGACTAGGGTTAAGGGTCGTAAAGGTGAAAGGCTAAAAATACTAATTCGTTTCTGTTAGGTATGCCCCGTTAAAGTAAACGTTGAAAAACATGTATACGTTTGTAACTGATATAAATATTTGTTAACTCTATATTTGTGTCACGTATTAATAAGGTTTTATATATCCCCATAAGTGCCCTTGTAAACACATGCTTTCAGGCGAAATATGCAAATATCGGCCGTAGGATAAGTTGGCCAGGAAGCCTTGATTTTGTAATTCCTGATCATTTTGCGAATGGTTTCTTCAGAATACTTTACGCCAAAACTAACTATGTCGATACGTTTGAGATCTAGAACAGTTCTTCACACTGTTTCCCGAAGGGTTTCTTCCCCCATTGGAATCGCCTACACTAACGCGAGATAATTAGCGATAATTCGGCCAAATTCATGAACATGTATGCAAATCTTAACCTTAACAACGTGAATATACATCATGACAACGGCGTCATAAAATAGCCGAGTCATCCATAGGAGAAAACATTTATTATACAAGAAATTAGAATACAAAATTATATATTCAGTTCATCAATGTTCAGTTTTTCCATGTCTTCAGTCAATGCATCGATAGATTTTTGAAAAAGATAATCTTCATAGGCTTCTTTAGAGTCACTCTTTCTACTTGTAAAAGATTCGCCCGTTTCTGCGATCTTGTACTGATATTGTAATGGCTCACTAAACAGGCACCCAATGTTATAAATTCGTGGCGAGTTCTCTGTAGGTTTCCATTCAAAGAATCCGCATGTATATTCTCTTTCCTTAGGACACAGTAGAATAAACGACCTTTGTTGTCACCTTCTTTCTTGACTTTACGGACACAACAGACCATGCCATGTCGACAGAAAGGTTTAGGACTCTTGAAGACATCTCCCCATTGCCAAAACGAGCAGGCATTTTTTCCCTCAGAGCAGACGAAGTAAGGTCTTCCGTAACTTTCTTTCATCTTATCTTTAACCATTCGCATCGTTGCCAGCTTCTGATGAGTAGGACACACTGGATGTATACAGCCATTTGCTCGAAAAGAGTTTACGGCTTTCCCAAACATGTAACAATCTTCTTCAGGGCAAAAGAACTGACAATTAGGCTTTTGTCCGCAGAACCAGAAGAGTCCATTTGTGGTTATTGAGGAGGATGCAGATTTACCGTGAAGACATTCCATGACAACGATCTTCTTTAGAAATCACTTTAGGTAAAGTGATGTGGTATGTTTGGCCGGCGTTTATGTAGGCAACGCTCGCGGTGTTATTTCTTTCCGTTCGCCATGCGTTCGTCACACTAACAATACTAATTACTTTTTGTAATTAAGTCAAGGATGGGGGTCCCAAAGGTACACGAGACTAGGGTTAGGGATCGTAAAGGTGAAAGAGGCTTAGAGGTAGTTACTTCCGTCCCTCACACGGAATATTTAATAAGGCGGCATGCTCTGCGTTCGCCACGCGTTCGTCACACTAACAATACTAATTACTTTTTGTACGCAACGCTCTTTGTTCTGCCTATTGTTCTATTGAAATACTAATGAGGCGGCATCCCTTTGATTGCTATATGGGGGGGGGGGTTACCTACTTGCATGAAGCGAGGGTGATAATCTCGCCGCGGCAGGGATCCATTTCTCACAAAAGGTTTGTATATAATTATATATATATATATATATATATATATATATATATATATATATATATATATATATATATATAATATATATATATACATAATATATATATAATATATATATATATATATATATATGTGTGTGTGTGTGTAAGTATATGGTAAGTACAAAAAGGTGGCCCACGAGATGGAGTCGAGTAGGTCACTGATGTTCTTACCACGTTCTGACGTCCTCTGTGTATCTATAACTGAGCAGACAACAAAAAATGGAATCTATTTGTTTTATACAATCAAAAACAACCCCAAAGGTTTATCAAAGCTGTTGAATTGACGCCATCCATGTGTCTGTCCTTTAATAGATCACGGGCAAGAACCAATGAAAATGCGTATATAAGTCACGTGATTGTATATATATATATATATATATATATATATATCGTCACGAAAACATTCTAACTCTTTTATAAACGCTCTACCTCTAATGGTATCGAGCACTCTTGAACCATCCGCCAGCTTTGTAACATTCATGTTACAAATCTGTTTTAGTATATATCTGCTTCTTCTGCTCACTATCACTCCCAGAAGACATAATTACGAACGGGTGATCGACATTGAAACCATTCTTTTTTTTTCTTTCTTTTTTTTTTGTTTTTTTTTTTCAATGCTGAATGCGTAATGAAGTATACACGCTTTCACTGGCTCTGCATTTATCTGCCGTTTTTACTGTATAATTACAGCCTTTTGACTGTATTTTTCAAACCGAGACGTGTGCAATTGATCGGAAACCAATCCTACATCTCTGGAAGAAATTATTCCATAGTGTATGATACGAAATCGACAAAAACATCTTATCCTGATCGTGACTATGAGAGCAGTCATGCGAATTATTCACTTGGCCTTGGAATTGAACTATATGCTTGTTTATGGCTTGGAAATAACAGAAAGACAATGTCTACAAGTCAATATACGAAATCTTACCTGACTTCGGACTCTGGTAAACCTATAGTTTGGAGTGATATACTGCAGATACATTCAGACTACAAGATTAAAGGGACGTTTTCTCGTGAGAAAGGTAAAGCTAATGACTATGGCTATCAAACCAGTCAAGCGAACTATTTATCCTATAATAATTATTTATCTTATAACTATGCGTTCATCACGGGATTGATGCAAGGAAATCTGTTCACCTTTGATCTACTACCTTCGAGACCCTCCCTGTTCAACCATTTTTCGAACCTGGACTTCTCTTGTCACTGCTGTTTATCCTTAAAACTATTCAATTTATACTTCTCACGATATCATTTACATCATTTATATTCAACCAATTTGACATCACGATATGACAACCTTCCAACAGCGACACAATACCATCTAATAATGAACGTTACAAGGAAGATCAAAAGAACATCTGCACCAATAATTCTATATAGTAATTCCACTGCTACATGTAAACCAATAATCCAACTTTTATGATATCGAACTAAACCCTGGACCATCAAATCCCTCTCAGGATAATGGTTGTTTTAACCTACCGAAGAAGACGAAAGGTTTGATAATTGGTCACCTTAACATCCGAAGTATTAAATGTGGAACTAAATTAGATGAAATAAAGGCGTATTTAATCCAAAAACCCACTATCCATGTTTTATCATTCTCCGAAACTTGGCTTAACACTCTTGGTCAGACGACATGCTCTTCATTCCAAACTATATGTTCGTAAGACATGATAGATCTACTAATACCTCTGGTGGAGGTATTATCACCTATATTCATAACGATATTCCCTATGTTCAACGACAAGACTTGATATCTAACAACATAGAATCAACGTGCATTGAAATCATAGCGCGCTATATATCACCTATTTTAATCATTAACATATACAGACCACCATCTGCGGACAGTTTCTACGACACCAGCCTTGTAGAAACCATGGATAGAATGACATCAGAACAAAAAGAATGTTTCATACTTGGTGACTTTAATGTAAATATTCTATCAGAGAAATCAAAATCTAATTCGTTCTCTAAACATATTCGACATCTTGGATTAAAACAATTAGTGGCAGTACCAACTAGAACGGAAGCCCGGTATGTAGAAGGGTTATTCAGTATTACTTCAACTCTTATTGACCATATCTACTGCTCAACCGAAATAATCGTTGCATCTATCCATGTACCATCACTTTCTCTCAGTGATCACTCTCCCGTATTTCTTGTGCGTCGTTGCAATGCTTCATTAAAATAAAAAATGAATGAAACAAACACCATACAATATAGATCATTATCCAACCTTAATGAAGCAAACTTTCGAACGATTTGTTTTCCATGGTCCTCTATAGAAGCATTCGACGATCCATCTGACGCACTAGCACTCTGGTACGAGATGTTTCTAACTATTGTTGAACGTCATGTACCACTTCGGACAAAAAAAGTTAAATCTTTACAGTTACCTAAATGGATGACATCAGAAATGCTTAGTGGTATTAGGCATAGAGATGAACTGAAACAACAAGCACAGAAAAGAATCATTCCATGGGAAACATTTACACGTTTTCGAAACAAAATAACATCCGACATAAAACAAGCGAAAACGAATTTTATTAAGCGAGAAATCTATGAGAATAAGCACGACTCAAGAAAACTATGGAAATTAATGAAAGATGCAGCCAACCTTAACCAGACCAAAACAACTCCTAACAAGATAACTGAAAATAACGATTTAATCACGAACCCTGAAGAAATCGCTAAAATATTCAACCTACATTTCTCTCAAATCGCCAACACTGTTGTTCCCAATGCAGCAGACCAACAACCGAATTTTTATGCCTTACGCCATTTTGTGGACAACCGACTTCCTGTAAACCACCAATTTACAATTCCACCTATGACTGCTGATTATCTTTATAAAGAAATCAACAACTTGTCATGTCACAGGGCAAATGGGATCGACTCCATCAATATCCACCTACTAAAAATCGGCTGTAAAGAAATCCTTCCATCACTCCTATACATTTACAACTACAGCATAACTTCGGGCATCTTTCCAGACCAGTGGAAAATTAGTAAAATTACACCAATTTTCAAAAAGGGCTCCCGACAAGATAAAGATAATTATAGACCAATCTCTGTGCTATCTACACTTTCAAAAATCTTAGAACGGTATAGTGGAATTTATCTTATGAATTACCTCAACGAACACAACCTACTTACAAGCTCTCAGTTTGGATCTCGGCCCTTTCACGCCTGTGAAACGATGCTACTACACCTTACGGATATATTGCTACACAACATGGACAAAGGACAACTAAGTGGAATACTTTTGGTAGATTTTCGGAAAACTTTCGATTTGATAAACCATAAGGAAACTTGCTATATACGGGATTAAGGAAGTAACTCTACAGTTGTTTACATCCTATTTGATAGATCGAAAACAACTCGTCTCTATATAGGACATTCTACATCAGATCTTCTGCCAGTCCGTAGCGGTGTCCCACAAGGATCATCCCTTGGACCCCTACTTTTTATCCTATTCATCAACGACATCCCACTTGTAAATATAGAATCTACTTCCTATATATATACGTAGATGACACCACCTTAACAAACTCAGGACCCTCTATTATCTCGATAAGAACACAATTACAAACCGGAGCAGACAACCTATCTACTTGGGCATTAGAAAACAGAATGGCAATACATCCAGATAAGACCAACGTTATGCTGATTGGAACACAAAAGAGACTTATCTCCCGTAAATATCTCCGAACCTCTCAACATCTCCATCTGTGGCACTATTATTTCTCAATCATCTTGTGAAAAGCTTCTAGGAGTACACATAGATGAGACTCTAAGTTGGAACAAACATATTTCTACTGTTATCAAGAAATACAACACCAAATTGGAACTCGTCAAAAGAGCCAAACCTTACCTAACACCTAAACTCTTACTTCATTCTCCTTTACAACTGTTTAGCAAAGCCAACACTTGAATATTGTTGCAGTGTATGGGGATCCTTTTCTAAAGATGCATTCTAAAGATGCATGTTCTTGACCACTTAGTTTCGGCCCAAAAACGAGCTGCCATGATTCTTCTGAACGCAGACTTCACTACTCCATCTTTAAGTCTATTCAAACAACTTAATATTATTCCCATAGACGATACCATCTGCCAACGCATCCTCCTACAAACCTTTAACTGCTTACACGAAATTAGTCCACCTTGCCTTATTACATTATTAGAAAAAACCGAAGCACCGGTACTCGACAAGAACAGTACAGTACAAAACAACAACCTCTGTCTTCCCAAAGCCAGAATCAACGCAGGAATGCGGAGATTTTCGTTCCTTGCTCCTTCCCTATGGAATAAATTTCCAAACGAGGCAAAGAAACTTACTTCATTTGAAGCCTTTAAAAGGTTCTGTAAAGAACATTATAAAGGAAAATTGGCTAAATCAACCGAACTAAATATTCAAAGGTTATATTAGTAATTTTAGAACTGTATTTTTTTTTACTTTTAACTAATTTTAATAGATATATCAGTTTATAAGTTTAGATTTAATATCATGTGAATGTATTGTTGTTAGTTCATATATGTAATTTAGGAGGACCAGATTGGAAACAAGCGATAGCTTTATCTGTAAATCCTCGTTAAATAAAGTGTCAATCAATCAATATATATATATATAGCAAAGTGAAAAGGTGGTAAACTGCCAAGAATTTAGTGACGAGATACTGACGTTTCGAGCGGAGCCCTTCATCAGAGTAAGAGTATGGTATTACTCTGATGAAGGGCTCCGCTCGAAAACGTCAGTATCTCGTCACTAAATTCTTGGCAGTTTACCACCTTTTCACTTTGCTATATATTCAAAACACTGTCTACGCAGCACTCTACTTTTTTAATATATATATATATATATATATATATATATATATATATATATATGTATATATATATATATATATATATATATATAATATATATATATATATATATATATATATATATATATATATATATATATATATATATATATATATATATATATATATATATATATATATATATATATAGAACTAAGGATTTATGGTGAAATAAAATTTCGAGTGTTGGAATATATACATTTTAAGATCAAACCGGGACCAGTTGAGAAAAACAACTTCAAGGCCTTCCGGCTGGAATTGAACACGCGACACATCGTATATGTTATGTACTTTGATATTTCACTCTGTGACGAAGGTCCTTCTTCCTTAGACCTTTTTCACACATTTCGGTAGTACACACTACACCAACCTTTTAGACGTTTGCCATTTGTAATTCTACAATGCCTACGCAGCAGAAAACTTAAAGTGCCTATCTGGGGTTTGGGGATTTTGCATAGTTGTGATATTTAGAATCTCTTAACAAGAATTGTAAAATATCTTGTCGTGCGAAAACTTCAACTTCATACCTTTTACCCCTGATATAGTGATTTACTATTCACAAGAAACGACGTCAAAGCAGGGACATGCAAAAACATTGCACATTGATTCAGTAATGAAATACAATGAAAGTTTGAGAATTGAGCGAATTTTGTCTAAACAGGTGTGTTTCAAGTTCAGAGCCAAACTTTCTTTGTATTTCACTGTTGAATTAGTGTGCAATGACTTTGCATGTCCCTGCTTTGACGTCATTTCCTGTGAATAGTAAATCAACTTTAGCAGGGGAAAAGGTATGAAGATGAAATTTTCGAACGACAAGATATATTACATTTATTATTGGTAGAACCCAAAGATTACGAATATGTAAAATCCCCAAACCCCAGATATGCCCTTTAAAGTGGCACTACGATGAAAAATCAGACATTTAGATTTTATTGAGAAGTACTTTTCATCTTGTTCCAAAGATATTCATATTTTACGAATATGCAAATGTATACCTTATATCATCATTTACTCACACGAACTCAATATAATTCTCAATTCTGAGGAAAATAAGCAGCAATTTCTGTACACAGTACCGTGTACCATTCGTATAAGCATACACCTGGAAAGTTGCTATACAACCTACTAATTATTTCCAGAGATATTCGTCTTTTTGGAAAGTTTTGTGAGTAAATGACGTCATAATGTGTCTCATTTGTATGTTTCAAAGACCTGAATATCTCTGGAATAAGATGAGATATTGACTAAGAGAGAACGATATTTGTCCTCATTACAAAAGTACTTCTAAATAAACTCAAAATTAGTATGCCGTATTTCCTCTAATAAATGCCCAGCCTCAAATAAACGCCTCCTTCTAATAAACGCGTCCCCTTTTCATACAAGAATGCCAATAAACGCCTCCCTCTAATAAACGCCTCCCTCTAATAAACGCGCACACATCAGAGCGGCGTTTATTAGAAAAAATAGAGAAAGTGCAATATCGTTTTGTTATTTTTTCCACAAATTCCACAGACGTTGACTGGCTTCATTGTCGAAGTGATGTAAACAACTCAGTTTAAACTAGCCATTGTTAATGTTTAATAAAGTAAAATAATAATAAAAGTAAAAATGAAAAAAGAACTCGATCAATATGCTTCTTATCCGGACCTCGCGCTCGGTCAATAACATATTGTTTAACAAACGCCTCCCTCTAATAAACGCCTCCCTCTAATAAACGCCCCCAAAATGTAATACGCCTCCCTCTAATAAACGCCTCCCTCTAATAAACGCCTCCCTCTAATAAACGCCTCCCTCTAATAAACGCCTCCCTCTAATAAACGCCTCCCTCTAATAAACGCCTCCCTCCAATAAACGCCTCCCTCTAATAAACGCCTCCCTCTAATAAACGCCCCCCAAATTTAATACGCCTCCCTCTAATAAACGCCTCCCTCTAATAAACGCCTCCCTCTAATAAACGCCTCCCTCTAATAAACGCCTCCCTCTAATAAACGCCTCCCTCTAATAAACGCCTCCCTCTAATAAACGCCTCCCTCTAATAAACGCCTCCCTCTAATAAACGCCTCCTTTTAATAAACGCCTCCCTCTAATAAACCCCTCCCTCTAATAAACGCCTCTCTCTAATAACCCCCTCCCTCTAATAAACCCCTCCCTCTAATAAACCCCTCCCTCTAATAAACGCCTCCTTCTAATAAAGGCCTCCAAAATTTAATAAACGCCGGGGGCGTTTATTAGAGGAAATACGGCACGCGATTATTCCGTCGTGGTGCCACTTTAACTATAATCTTCTCTGCAGCTTTGGTACTTCCCTATACCACGTTATTCAATCTTAATTTTATTTTATTTTCCAGCATTAAATCTGTGACATTTGATAAACAAGGTTTAGAAATAGAGATTCCGAAATCAGTGTCTGTTGGTAATGTTGCTGTAAGGTGTATATTTTCGAATTATGATCACCTATCGAAAAAATCTCGATTGTTTTATCCGAGACCAAAAAAAGTTCCTGACGTTGTAGTTGAAAAGCAACCGGTTGTTGAAGTTCCTGTTGAAATAATGCAGGTTAGATTTGTTTTCGTATTTTAGGCTCGACACTTTGTGCTGTGTTGTGTTGTGCTGTGCCGTGCTGCGCCGAGCCGTGCTGTGCCGTGCCGTGCCGTGCCGTGCCGTGCCGCGCCGTGCCGCGCCGCGCCGCGCTGTGCCTTCTGCTGTGCTGTGCTGCGCTGCGCTGCGCTGCGCTGCGCTGTGCTGCGCTGCGCTGTGCTGCGCAGTGCTGCCTTCTGCTGTGCTGTGCTGCGCTGTGCTGCGCTGCGCTGTGCTGCGCTGTGCTGCGCTGCGCTGTGCTGCGCTGTGCTGCGCTGCGCTGTGCTGCGCAGTGCTGCGCAGTGCTGCGCAGTGCTGCGCAGTGCTGCCTTCTGCTGTGCTGTGCCATATAGGGCGTGTGATACTATGGTATGCTCTAAATAACACTATGCCGTGGTATAGCTATATTGTATTATTGTATTGACTCTATCTTATTTTTCTTCTACTCTAAACGTCCGACTTTAGGTTGACGAAGACAAGAAAGAAAGTGAAATTGATGGTAACGTTTTGAATCCTCTTGAACCAAGTCAAAGAAGTTTGAGTCCTAAGCCACCGTCGTCTTCTCGTAGTAGAAATAAGGTATTTTGAAGTTTTGTATTTTGATGTTGTGTATTTTGAAGTTTTGTATTTTGAAGTTTTGTATTTTGAAATTTTGTATCTTGAAATCTGCTGTTGTACTCGAGAAATAACGTTTTCATTCTCGTATTTTTTATCTTCTGGATGCCGCCATTTTGTGTCATTCTTATACGTATGCTTCAGTCATGCCTTCGCTCATCTTTTTTATTGATTTCTAGAGTTCTTCTGTGAGAAAATCCAGTGGTTCTCGTCTTTCTGCTGGTCGTAAGAGTCGCAACAAAAGTGCACGAAGTCAACTGGACAATGCTAGTCCTGCAGTAGAAACAAAAAAAGGTGAAATAAATACATCTTATTCAATAATTTGTCACATAATACACGCAGGTATTTATGAGTTACCAATGTAGTTCTCTGTGCCCTGAAAAGGCGAAGGAAAATGCGAGAAATTAGCAAAATGTTGTCTGTCTGTAAACCATGGAATAAGATATAATATGACTCTTGCTGGGAGCACATAACTGCAAGTCGACAACGCGACAGTTTGTCGCCATTATTTTCGGTCTCGTTTTTCGCAGTACTCACCAAAACTATCGTTTTTATTTCCGTAACAAAGTGAAAGTGTCTCGACACAGTTCTTGTTTAGGATTATAGTTGTGTTGGGGATACGCGCACCTACCCGGCAACGACCGTTTACGAAACGGACAGCCTCGATTTCGCCGTAATCCTCGAACGTGAAGCTTAATATATGAAATGTGACTTGCAGCTTGGTTATTTTAATAAAGTAAATTGTTTGCTACTCAAGCTTTAACGCAAACTCAGAAAATTGTTTCTGAGCCCAGATGGGAATCGAACCCGCGACCTTCATGATCTCCAGTTAGACGCTCTAACCATTGAGCTACCAGAACTCAGATGGCACAACGAAGGCTACGTTGTGTACTAGTTCGTACGTGCGGCATACGTACTACTAATTCAGCAGTCTCGATATGTCTGCTCAGAAACATTTTACTGAGTTTGCGTTAAAGCTTGACTAGCAATGTCTCAATAGCTCAGTGGTTAGAGCGCTGATGTGTTGATTCGAAGACCTCAGGTTCGATTCCGATTTTTCATATACATATATTTGAACATTGAAATAACCAAGCTGCAAATCACATTTAATATACTCTGATACCGCGCGCTCAGCCCCCGCAAGTCGCGCAAAGCAAAACAAGCGCCTGGGTACGAGGCTGTAAAGATATACAGACATATCGAGACTGCTGAATTAGCAGTACGTATGTCGCATGTACGAACTAGGACACAACGTAGCATCTGAGTTCTGGTAGCTCAATGGTTAGAGCAGACGCTGTTACCATTGAGCTAACCGGAGATCATGAAGGTCGAGGGTTCGATTTCCGTCTGGGTCAGAAACATTTTTCTAACAACGGACGGACGGATTGCATAATAAGTCACATAGTATGTAGCGAAATTTACATCATTGAATTACATGGTGCTTTTAAAAAGTGAGTTTTAAATACGAGTCTCAGGGTAATGCTTTTCGTGCTCAATCTCGTTGGTAGCCATTTTTCGGGTCAAGCAATGCGTTTCTTGTTTATATCCCTCAATATCTGAGCAATCCTTGGTATAAATTTGTCGTATTCTTCATTTCTTGTAAGAAGACATACCTGATTTAATATTCATAATATTATTATTTTGTCAGAAACTCGTCGTTTCTTTATAAAATACAGTAATAATATAAACAACTAGAAATACGTGTACGCAACAACCCCTCGCCCGTAATAATATAAACAATAGCACAAGCGCGCAGTACATCACGCTGAGACTGAGCCTTTAAAATAATAAAATCTAATACTCGAAATTTCTTCTCTTATTTACATTTTTAGAAGTTATAAAGACTACTGATGAAACAGTACCTGAACAACAACCCCCCCTGACTGTGGTCGAAAATCAACCTCCCCTGACTGATGAGTTTGATGAAGATGATGACGAAGATGTAGTTGATCTTCGAGCGTTTAATACAACTGAGAAAGTAATCTACATGGCCTTTTTTGAACTACCACCTCAACCTAAAGTTATTAAAAACTGGATCATACAACAAGGTAAGTAAACAACGTTTTTATTTTCCACCGATCAATGCTATTTTGACGTCAAACGTAACGTTTCTGATTTATCGATGGAAATTCATTTTCTTCATCGATAAATTCCAAAAATAAGCCCCCAAAAATAAGCCGAAAATAATTAAGCCCTCCGAACATAAGCCCCCAAAAATAAGCCGAAAATAAGCCCCACCGAACATAAGCCCCCAAAAAATAAGCCCTCCGAAAATAAGGACGACCGAAAATAAGCCCTCCGAAAATAAGCCCCACCGAACGTAAGTCCCCAAAAATAAGCCGAAAATAAGCCCGACCGAAAATAAGCACGACCGAAAATAAGCCCCACCGAATATAAGCCCCCAAAAATAAGCCAAAAATAAGCCCGACCAAAAATAAGCCCGACCAAAAATAAGCCCCCAAAAATAAGCCAAAAATAAGCCCCCAAAAATAAGCCCCCAAAAATAAGCTCTCCGAAAATAAGCTCCACCGAATATAAGCCCGACCAAAAATAAGCCAAAAATAAGCCCGACCGAAAATAAGCCCTTCGCATCTTACACGCAAAGATCCTTCCAATAATACGCCCCCCTTCCCTTGTGTATTTAATTTTCATATTATAATATGTTTCAATAAAGCTTGTGTTAATCTATGTTGTAGTGTATAGAGTTTGAATTTTCATTTTACCACTAACTACTTAAAGTGCACCTAACCTCAATATTTTTTATTGTCTTATTTGGAAGAACTTTTAAAATGATAAAGTAACTTCTTTTGAAGATTTTCGTTTCTTCGCTTTCGTTTTGAGATATATCAGTTTGTTTGATATGCAAATGTACGGAATTTACGTCACACATGTATAATGAGTTATCAGAGAATGTTATATGAACCTAAGTTCATCAAATAAAAACACTAAAGTGTGAATAACACGTGTGCGTGTTTCTCCCACAACACCAAACTTCTTGATTTTAAAGGATTTCGTTCGAGAATGAAAGAGATACACATATTTCTCCAATAAGTCATTATGCATGTGTGACGTAAATTCCGGACATTTGTAAATCAAACAAACTGATATATCTCAAAAAGAAAGCGAAGAAGTGAAAATCTTCAAAAGAAGTTACTTTATCATTTTAAAAGTTCTTCCAAATAAGACACTTTGGCACTTTAAGATACACTTACCACTTACAACTTACCACTAACTACTCGCTATATCCTTATTTGCATTATGACGCAACCTTCCCTCCAACTAAGCCCTCCAGACAATAAATCCTCATTCAAGTTTACTGTATGTTGTTAGAACTATCTCTTTCTTTGTTGTTTAGTTGCATCACCAGAACTCATCTGTCTTCCTTACGACTGTGACCTAAAACCAAACAAAACAAATGAAGATATAACTTTGTCAGAAAATGCTTCGGAAAACATCGACGATAATACTCAGGATCCGACCGCTGACTCTGCAACTAAGCAATCTCAGGCGCAGAAGGGAATCTCGGTCAACCCACCATTGTTAATTACCCTGAGGTAGGAAAATATGATATATATTTTAACATTATAATGTTATACCTCAACTGTACTTGTAAATTCATATCCAATCAGAAAGCTAGATTTGTACCACATGACCAGTCAATATATCACCGAATACCACGCTAGCTCGAATACACCAGTGTATTTTTATCATTTATTGACTCGGAGCGAGGGGAATTCGACGAGGGGTAATATTTCGACGAATTCCCCGAGCGGAGGGTCTATAAATTATATATTATACCGAAACAATCTTGAAACGTTTAGAAACGTCTTGAAACGTCTTGTTGTTCCTCCATTGTTTACAGATTCGTCTTGGTTTTCGCGCATGGTATTTCTTGTGTGATCATTTTGAAGCTTTTTTGGTTAAACTTTGCAAAGAGAAAAGTAGGGTTTTTGCGTCTGCGTAGCAGAGCGCTATGTTATCGACGGAGATGTGCGTTTGTAGGATGTTTTCGTTCACTTCGTAACTTTACGTCATATCTGCTGACAAATCCACAGTACCCCAAGCTTATGTTGTAATTTATATGAATAAATTTCTATTAATAATTATATTTCTAAAAGACAAACAATGCTAGAATATTGCCATAAATTTAGAGAATTTTTAAAGAATCTAATTAGGTTTTTGATCAGAAAGTTAGTAACGCCAAACAAAACTGGGTGGGGTGATTGGAGGTTGCAACCCCCAATTTTCACTTCAACAGCAGACGCATGTACGCATTACGTACCTATTTTTATAGAACTGGATAAGAAATAAGTTAGTGTACAGTATGGCTGTATACTTAACTCATATTTTGTATTTTGTTTCGCCCGACGGGGTCAAAAATATCTTTAACAATTACACCATGAGATCGAGTCGTATACGACGAGAGCAAATGGTATAATTGTTTTATTATATAGCCAAACACTTGGTCAGTTCAGGGTTTCTTTATAAAACCCCATCGATTTCGGCTTTTTTCAGCTTAAAAAAAATGCTGCCATCTTGTTTTTTCTCTACTGTTAGGATATGAGGTGATAGCCTAGTAGTAGAGGAGCCAATCAAATTGCGACATACCTGTAGCTAATATCCTACTAGTAGATATATAATAATTAGCAGTTATTCCACGAACTCGAGTCGTATATGAGCTGATAGCCGACGAGGCGCTAGCCGAGTCGGCTATCAGCCATATACGACGAGAGTGAGTGGAATAACTGTTTTATTATATACACAAGCTCTGGATATGAACAACATAAAATTTCAAGTTTATATTATACAAGTAATTGAATAGATTTTTAAATTTTCTCTCAACATCCGTCATGCGTAATGAAGACAAAATATGAATAATTAAATTATGTACCGATCAATAAAACAGTTCAGCAAAGTCAGTTGTAAATGTTCACATTGCAATGGTGAAAGTTGAACACTGTACTTTTTGTCGTGGAGCTTCGCCGACTGCCAATATGTTTGAATACCGAACCCTACATCAAAATTATTGCATTTTGAATCATTTGGACGCTGAAAGAGACTTTCACTAGACTTTCACAGGCATGATTTAGATACTTCAAGTATTTTTGGATCGTTTCGACAGGGCGGATGCTTGAGTCTCGAATACGGAAGATTTTGCCGTAGGACTCATCTTCGGTGTTGCCGAGGCCGCCTTTTGCTCTTTTGAAATGGGTTTTTTGTAGACTACTCCAGCTATCTTGCCAGACTTTCTCAAGTCTTTGACGAAAGCTTCTAGAATATGGTTAGCTTCAGCAAAGGTAGGGTCACCAATTATGCTAAAACCTTTGTTTGACGTTTTTTGAGAAATCTAAATGGCAGCTCTAATGAACTTCATTGTTGTTTTTATTTACACTTAGCAGAAATGTGAAATTACTTTATTAAGCAAGAATTTAACTTTGTTTTGGACATTTCTGTTATGTACTTGTCAAATTTCTTTGAACTCGTAAACCATTCATTCGTAAACCAAGTAGAAACGCTAAAATTTAATTTTTTGAAGGCCAAAAATATTTCTAGCAACGCCACTTTATACGTCGCTGTTTTTCTAAAAATATGAAATTTGGAGAGCTTTTCGTAAAATCTAGTTGTTCTATCTCCCGTCAATACTTTCATTCCGAATTTGGTTGCTTTCTGTGTGCATTTTGGTGTACTATTTCCCAGTAAAACTTGAATTTCTTCTTCGTTTAATTCTGCAAATCTGGCAGTCATTTTGCTAGATTTCTCTACTAGTAGGATATGAGCTGATAGCCTAGTAGTAGAGGAACCAATCAGATTGCAGAATAGCTCATATCCAGAGCTTGTGTATATAATAACATAAAATATCTCATAAATATCATGTATGAACAAGTATATGTCGAATGCAGTTCTTGATAATTAGCCAAAGACCTTATATTTCTAATTCGCGGTAAAATGTAATGAAGAAGAAATTAACACCTGGATTTAGATGAATAAATTGTACTCTAGCTGAATTAATTGCGTTTTAGAACTGGCTAATAAGATAACAGATTCGACCGGCCGATCCCAGGTCCATTTTCGCCGATCTTCAACCGTGGAGGCATAATGACCTAGGTACGAGGTTGTTATGTGAGTGGGCTCACAGAGATGACTCAAAAGGACATTTCTGTTTTTGTCTGGTCTTTATTTTTCGTTAGGGTTGGCAAGGTTAGGATTAGGGTTAGGTTTAAGATTAGGGTTAGGATTAGGGTTAGGGTTAGGGTTAGGGTTAGGGTTAGGATTAGGGTTAGGGTTAGGGTTAGGGTTAGGGTTAGGATTAGGGTTAGGATTAGGGTTAGGTTTAAGATTAGGATTAGGGTTAGGATTAGGGTTAGGTTTGAGATTAGGGTTAGAAGTTCTAGAAAATGTGAAGGTCCTTTTGAGTCATCCCTTTTTGCCGTCATCTCGTTGAATAAAGAGTTGTATTAAACATTAAACATTGAAACTATTATCGCTCTTTGTTAAGGTTGCCTGCTGATGTTTCTTATTTTGAACAACCTCTTGTTGCAAGATGGGACATGAATAAGAATCATTGGAGACTAGATGGATTTAGCGACATTCACTTTAATGAAAGTAAGTTAATAATTACCATGGGATAATTTAATTATTTAAGACTAGATGGATTTATTTAATGCAAGTAAGTTAATAATTACCATGGGATAATTTAATCATTTAAGATTATATGGATTTAGCGACATTCACTTTAATGAAAGTAAGTACACGAATAAGGTCGTAAAATATGTTATTTGTAACGATTTTACTGTACAAGCTGTAAACAACTCAGGAACAATCCTGAGCCTAATGAGCGAGGATCGCACTTGTAACGAGTATGCCAAGTAAAGGAAATCAATGGGAAGGATATTTTGCGAGTGTGGACATTTTCTAAGACCCAACCGAGACCAGTTGTGAAAAATGCAACTCCAAGGCCTTCGATGAGATCTGCGAATCAAGTGCAGTGCTCTGACAACTAAGCCATGTAGGCCGAGCTCTCTGAATGACATTATTAGAGAGCTGGGATTCCGAATTCACCTAATCCCTCGGCGAGATTTGAACCCACGGCCCCATAGCTAGTAATAATTGTTTGAGACTTTATTTAACGATGACATTATATTTAATGACAAATAGCTAGTCTTAATAATAGTATATATAGCTCTGAATTGGGGCAAATACAGTATATAGTTCTTAATAATGGCAATCAGAAAATGTCCTCTTTATCTACGATTGATCTCTTCATCGACAACATGATTCTCTCGATGTTTCTATGATTGATGGGAATTCGAATTATCTGAGTGGACTGTCCATGTGCACAACAAAACCATCAAAGTTGCCTTGCTGTGTATCTCCCTCCTTACTCAGAGACTCATCTAGTTTCATCTTTTGAGGAGTTCTCGAACAATATTGTGATATCTCCCGAAATTGTACTCATCACAGGAGATTCACTTAGATTGTCCTTCCGATAACAAAACCCAAACGTTTTTTGAGCTATTGGCGACGTATGGCCTTGTTCAGCACGTCGTTGTACCTACCCACTCATCAGGTCACACACTTGATCTCATTATCTCCCGATCAATGGACATTAATATCACTGTTCCGCATACAACCTTGCTCCTTTCTGACCATTCGTTTGTGGAATATAATCTTGTAATCCTAGTCTATCGGTTAGTAAGATTCGTTACCGCAAGCTAAAACAGATAGATCTTGACGCATTTAAAGCTGACCATATTGTCATCCGAACTCTATAAGAACACGACATGGTCTCAAGTCAGTGAGTTAGCGTATGATGACACTTTATCGTCGATACTTGATTAACACGTTCCTCTTAAGACCCAAAATACCTTGGTTTAACGATGACCTCAGAAAACTTAAATCTAAGAGAAGAAAGTTGGAAAGAAGAATGGTCTTCCTTTTGATAGGGAGGCCTCCTATAGAATAGGTGATGAGTACTCCTTCCAACTGAATGACAACAGACAACAATATTATTCTGATCTTATTTACAATTGTGCGGTAAATACTAAGAAATTGTTCCGTGTGGTTAATTCCCTTTCCAAGGAGCGTCTATCTAATTCGTTACCATCATAAGACAATCCGCATGTCTTGGCCAATGAGTTTGGAGAATTTTTCTTTAGAAAAATTAAACTGATCGGAGATTGATAATATCATTGTCGACCCACCCGAAGTTGGATTCTTACCATCTGTGGTCAAGCTTGAGCATTTTTTCTTATTTTCTGAGAAAGAGATGCGTGCAGCCATCATTATGAACTCGTCCAATGCCTTCTGTCAACTTGATCCTATTCCCACTGGCTTCTTAAGTTGTGCTGCGACGTTCTCGTTCCTGTCATCACACGCATCCATTGACCATCTTGACCATCTGTGGTCAGCTTGAACCTTACTTTCTGAGAAAGAGGTGCGTGCTATCATTATGGACTCATCCAATGTCTCCTGTCAACTTGATCCTACTCCCACTGACTTATTATGCTGCGACGTTCTCGTTCCTGTCATCACACGGATGGTGAATTATCCTTACGAAATTCTGTCGTACCTGATTACTGGAAGATTGCTGTGGGTTTTCCTTTGTTAATATACACACTGCTGTAGTGAATGTGGGAGAGCTTGGAGTAGACAGACGATACATGGACGATTGTCAAGCTCGTACCCTCAGAAAAATGATTCTGAGTCCCGGACAGGAATCGAACCTGTGTATATTAACACATCCAAACCTTGCCGATATACATGTATAGTGACTGCCGCATAGGCAGTACATATATCAATTGAACCAGTACATCATTGTAACCTTCGCTCTCCATCTGAGTCTTGGTGGCTCAATGGTTAGAGCGCCTCACCGGCAATCAGAAGGTTACAGGTTCGATTCCTGTCCGGGACTCAGAATCATTTTTCTGAGGGTACGAGATTGACGATCGTCCATGTATCGTCGGTTTTTCCTTTGTTGAAGAAACTGGGCCTAGACCTGAATTTCCCGAACTTCAGGCCTGTGAGCAACCTTCCATTCGTTGCATAAACCGCCGAGAAGGCAGTGATATCGCAGATGCTAGATCATTGCTGTGTAAATTCCCTCCTACCTCCGCATCAGTCATCTTACCGGGAGTCTCATTCTACTGAGACTGCCCTTAAAGTCCAAAATGATGTTCTCGCTAACATGGATCGACAGGAGATTACATTGCTTATTCTTAGACTTTAGCGCTGCCTTCGACACCATTGGTCATCAGGTCCTTTTGGATATCTTGGAATGTGATTTTGGAGTGGTGGGTAACGCCCACAAGTGGATCGTCTCCTTGATGGGAAGAGACGAAAGCAACGCATTTGCATTGCCCATGTTCAGTCTAAAAGTTACGGCCTGACTTCTGGCGTTCCTCAGGGGAACTGCTTATGCCCATTGCTGTTTCTTTTCTACGCCTCTGGGTTAGATCGTTATTGATACTGGTTCAAGTCTGATTCCGACTTTGTTTAGAGTGTTTTTATAAAGGTTGTTTTCATCATAATTGTATTGATTTTATTTGGTTTATTATTTTTTCAGAGTCCAATATTTTACGTTTTAAAGCTGATCGGTTTAGTCCAATTGCAATATTTCAGGTAAGAAAGTCATTCAAAAAGTCAATTTATATAATACGTACTGCTGTGTCACGAGATTACAATACGTGGCACTGCGAACTTTTATTCTCTTTGCCAACTTTATTGGATGAAACATTCTTTTCGTGTTTGACATATCACATCTAGAATGCATTAATTAAGAAATAAAAAATGTATCGTGTGATATTATGTCGTTATAATGGCACGAGAGAGAAGGGTGTAACACACGAGGCGATGATAGCCTAGTATGTTGCTAGCTTCTCGAGTGCCATTATAACAATATAATATCACAACAACAAAGTTTTGTATTTCTTTTATAAAATAACATCGTTATATCATCAGCAAAGTAAAGGAATTAAGGAAGATTTACCAGTTAAAAAGTCGTTGCTATGTGGCGTTGCTAGGTGCCTTTTCTCAACAACACGTGCCAGATTTCGTCGATGAAAATGCACTTAAACTTGCAGATAAAATATTTCCTTTTGTCGACACGTTGATTTAACTTGTATCCAGGTATTTCCTGACTTATTTTTGTTTAATTAAAACGACGTGAAATTCGTCAAAAACGACAAAATCTAGTCAGAAGATGGCGACAGCTTATGCTTTACTGAATTATAAAACACTAGGCTCAGTAGCCAATACTGAAATATGGCGGTCGATATAAATCAACATCATTATTGCCACGACATTTCATAAGTTGGTCATTAGGGAAGTTAAGTCCTACTTCCACATACGATATGGATATCCAATACGGCTCTGATCATGCGCAGTAGTTACTCAACACTTCTGAAGTCGGTACTCAACACTTCTGAAGTCGACCAAATATCACGAGTTGTGTAAATCCTTAATTGCACTCGCTATCTTATGATTATTTGTTTATTATTTCCATGACAAAATTACGTTTATTAAATAATTGCACTCTCATTTATTGCACTCGATTGCAATTAATGATTTATTGCACTCCTCTCAGCCAAGCAGAATCCAGCAATTTTGTCATGTATATAATAATAATAATAATAATCTGCCAAACCATCGAATAAGATGAACTTTCAAATGTTCGTTGCTACTCCAATTTAAAGCTTTTTGTACATATGAACGAGTTTGTTAAAGTGCCCCTAACCCAATTATTTTTTGGTTTAGAATAAAAGCACTCCTAAAATTAGGAAGGATGTTCTTTTAAATTTTGACAATAGCTGTTTTTGTTCTTAAGGCATATGATGACGTAAGATAAGGAAAGCAGAATTGTCGAAGATCTATTTTCGAGTATATCTTCAAAACCATTCATCAAACTTTCTCCAAACTTCGCATGTATTTGCAGAGAAATAAACTAAAACAGACAGTTCAAGTTTATGTAGTCGTCATGGTAACCGATTAGTTTCCAGACCTCTTAATTTAAAAAAACGAAACTATTGAGTTGGTAATATTGAAAGAAGACACTTATACAAACTTAACTAATCTTATACTAAAGTGTGAAGTTGTAGTAAACTCTGCTATGACAGAAAACAAGATTTTCTGAGCCTGAATTTAAAGGTATGGATACAAAGCGCTTACCATGACGATTACATAATTTGAACGGTCTTTTGTAATTTATTTGTTTGTAAATATTTGCAAAGAAATTAAATTAAAAGAACATTCTTTCTAATTTTAGGAGTGCTTTTATTCTAAACCAAAAAAACAATGGAGAAAAATTAAATTAAAAAAAGAACATCCTTCCTAATTCTAGGAGTGCTTTTATTCTAAACCAAAAAAAACAATGGAGAAAAATTAAAAAATTAAATTAAAAGAACATCCTTCCTAATTTTAGCAGTCCTTTTATTCTAAACCAAAAAAAACAATGGAGAAAAATTAAATTAAAAGAACATCCTTCCTAATTTTAGGAGTGCTTTTATTCTAAACCAAAAAAAAAGTGGTTAGGTGATACGTGATTAAATAAATTATTAAATTATTATTATTTGATGCGAAAAGGACAATCATAGTATCTATTATCCTCCGATGTCTCTATAGTATCTATTATCCTCCGAAAAAATTCATGAATTCATGAATTTTGGAAATGGTGTATTTTGTTTACTTTCTAGGATTTATATCTTAACATGCCATTTCAATCTTGGGAAATCCGACCCCATGGAGTCAATAGTTGTGTTTTGACTATCGTTGCCGCTGCTATTGATTTGGAAATTGAAATTAAGGTTTGTTGAACAACATAACATACACAGCGCAGTACAGCACAGCACAGCACAATACAACACAGCACAGCACAATACAGCACAACACAGCACAGCACAATACAGCGCAGTGCAGCACAACACGACATAGTGCAGCATAACTTGACAAATATAACATGACATGACACATTTCACAACGCACAGCTGTACATAGTTTTAAAAAACCTAAACTCTATCACCTTAGGACTCCTTGTGTTGTGTAGCTCATGCTGAAGATTCAGTACAACGTTTACGACACCTTAGAGGAATATGGATGCGTCCTAAAGATTTAATCAAGGTACCGTACTAAATAATTCTAGTAAACACCAGCTATTAAGAACCTTCCACCTCTAAAAAGCTTATATTGAGATTTTGAATTTTGGGCTTCACTAAATAAGAACCTTTTTAAAGTGCCCATAACCTCAAAATGTTTTATTGTCTTGTTTGGAAGAACTTTTAAAATGATAAAGTAACTTCTTTTGAAGATTTTCGTTTCTTTGCTTTCTTTTTTAGATATATCACTTTGTTTGATATGCAAATGTCTGGAATTTCGTCACACATGTATAATGATTTATTGGAGAAATGTGTATATCTCTTTCATTCTCGAACGAAATCCTTTAAAATCAAGAAGTTTGGTGTTGTGGGAGAAACGCACACACGTGTCATTCACACTTTAGTGTTTTTATTTCATGAACGCAAATATATATAACATTCTCTGATAACTCATTATGCATGTGTGACGAAATTCCAGATATTTGCATATCAAACAAACTGATAGATCTCACAAAGAAAGCGAAGAAGTGAAAATCTTCAAAAGAAGTTACTTTATCATTTTAAAAGTTCTTCCAAATAAGACAATAAAAAATTTTGGGGTTAGGTGCACTTTAAGTCTGATATTTGAAAATAATAGATTCTTAATTTAAAAAATCAGTTTTTAATTGTACTTTGGCAAAGTCTCAAACAAGTACAAAGTATCAAAATCTAGTGTAGTTCTTTATCTTTTACTCAAACTGTACTGTACATTTAGATCACGAAATGCAGGTTCAGTACATTTCAAACACATAAATAAATACAGTATTGTACATTTCAAACTTGGTAAATAATTAAGAATCTTTTTAGAACACCCATGAATTTACATTAGATATCAAATAAATATGAAGATGAATTCAGTCTTAGTACATTTACATCACATAAATCACAACAGTATTGTACATTTCAGATATTACATATTTTAAGGCGAAGTCCTTTAAGTCAGATAGGTTTCACTGTTTTTACTTAGTAAAATAATTAAGAACCTTTATTAGAACTTAACACCATGAATTTACATTAGATATCAAATAAATATGAAGATGAATTCAGTCTTAGTACATTTACATCCATAAATCACTACAGTATTGTACATTTCAGATATTACATATTTCAAGTTGAAGTCTATCTATAGAATTGAATTAACAAGTGGTAGATTTTTGCGTGCGACGTGTAGACATTTTACATCTGAAATACTTGATTACATAATAAATATGATGTATTTTTTCTAGCAACTGAAAGCGTCTGGTGTTAATGTATTTCCTGCTGTTGACGCTGAGAAATATGTCAGTGTGAATATGAAGGTAACGGAATATAATTTAATATTGAATAGACATGGAATTATTAGACATGTTCTTCAATCAAGGCTACAATTTATAATGCCTATAAACTACCCTGGACAGTTGTTTGTTTTCTGTTAAAAAAAGGAAAAATAGCCGATAAAGTCGTTTTGATTTGGTCCATTCATTTCACAGATATCTCTCTTGAACTCTTTCCTGACGGGCAGAAAAACATCCAAAATTGAACCACCTCTTTGTTCTATTGATATCTCTTCAAATAACCATAACTGTTGCGAAAGATATACATTTTCTGAAAGCCCAATAAACAAGATACATTATGTTAATAGCTAAAAATTAGCATTAATTATCATAAATTAGGTTGAAAATTTTCATTTTCTAGAAAAGGCCATCTTGCACGTCTACGTAGCATCATGAAAATTCAAAATGCCACCAATCGCAGAGTTTTTTTTAAGAAATCAAATCAAATTTGGCGTGTGAGTGGATCTCATGTGCCTGGCGCTTGTCGATTTTTAATTTGGCGTTACCGTGTACCGTGTTTTTCGATTCACGACTTTATCAGTCTTGTACGACCCATTTTGACTGGGCCAGACAGGAAAGATTTAAACATTGCCATTTACAAGAAAAAACGAGCGACGAAAAAAGCCGAAAGAGGCCTGAGAGCGACTTGTGACGTATCGTAAGGAATGAGATCAAATTCCGTTTTCTAAGTCTGATTCATTTGAAAACCCAAACACAACACATCTATCTGGCATGTTGCTCCCTTCAATGATAACTACACAACCAGAATACACGAGCAAATAATTCTTATGCGCGACTTCCGTCCCTTGTGTTACGTCATAAGGTAGTTACCAGACCCTTTGCAATTTGCGGACATTTTGAACTGGGCATTTAAAATAGGGCTTTTTAGTCATGTTTAAAGAGAGATATATTGGAAACGAATAGACCAAGTCAAAACTGTATAATAACTTATCAAACTTATCTTCCTCTGTACAGAAAGCTAAAACCTGGAGCTGTCATTAATTCCACCCGGGAGGGGGGCAGAAGGAAAACTGAAAATTATTGTTAAAGTTTCGTGACCCAACCAAATTTTCCTGGATTGTTTCATGACCCAACTCTATACATTTTGTTTTAGTTTCATGGCCCAGCACATCTTAAATTTTCATTCATACCGACAACACAGGAGTGCTGGGAACTTACGGTAGTCTGTCATATAGAGCGCAAGGAAAACAATCAACTTTGTTTTCTGCAGGGTTTTCGCATTCCTGAACTCTTAGTCTCGAACCACTAATATCTCGAACCAATAATATACCGGTATACATGTACATAATTCTGGGGGCAAGGGGTTCCCAAAACAACTTTTCTTTGGCTGTGTTATGGATATTTCTTGGACTTACATAAAACGTATATCAATTCTTATGTTATAAATATTTGTTTTCTTCGATTACTTTTGATACTAATGACCCAACCAACTTTTGATTTATAGTTTCATGGCCCAGCACTTTCCCTTCTTCCTCCCTCCCTGGTGGAATTAATGAGAGCTCCCTAAAGTACCTACTGTATATTACCCCAATTTTTTACTATTTATAAACATTCTAGTTGAACAGTGAAATATTTTTCGTTTCACGCTTTTTACCTGTTGTACGCATCCCAGAAGGGTTATGTCCTACATTAGTTTATAAGTTTGAACAAGTAAGTTGGAGAGTTGATTGGGTGGGGGCTTGTGATTCTCTGCCTTTTGGCTAATGAGTGTATCTGTCCACGGACGTTAAAAGTGGTCTACGGTCTTGAAAAGTCGTCAACTTGACGTTAATAAGTCGTCAACTTGACGTTAATATTCGTCAATTCTGGTTTGGCAGCCCTAGTGAGGGGGACATGACACACATGTGTCGCCCGTTCACCAGGGTGAACTGAGATCATACAAAACAAGATCATCCGAAATGATGACGGGATTTACGTCACAGTCATTAACATTTAAAAAAAATAAACTTGTATAAAGTATTGAAAGAAGATCAAATCAAAGAAATATTTCACTATTCAAATATCTGCCTTATTTAGAATATTTATAAATAATAATAAAAAATGGTGTCAAAAGTGGTGCGATTTACCAGCTTACTTTACAGGGGACTTATCTCTATCTCTCTATTAAAAATGAATTACTTTTAAATAAAAGGCGTTTAAGTACAGTGTAATGTTTAGAAATGTTAATAGTTTTACGGTATCCGTTCTTGTACTCAAGAAATAACGTTTTCATTCTCGTATTTTATGTTTCTAGACTCCGCCATTCTGTGTCATTTCTAGACTCCGCCATTCATGAGTTTGTTCGACGGTTTAGACTCGATGTCAAGCATGGGTTTCTCTTCAGTTTTGACGTCATTGAGTTCAATGAACAAAAGACAAGCGCTCAATGACGTCATAATTGACAAGAAAACCACCACTGTATATCAACTTTGAGCCATCGAGCAAACTTTAAAACGGTGATGTTGCTAAATAATCCCCGGATTGTTTATAAATAATCCACGGATGGTTTAATAAAACATAGTTTGTCTTTTAAACAATCTATGGATTGTTTATAAATAATCCAGGGATGGTTTAATAAACCATGAATTTTTGTTAAATAATCCAAGGATTATTTGCGCGCGCCAAATGTAAAAGAAAGATGGCTGCCCACCAAATGTAAAAATAATATGGCGCACAGGAAGGAGCCTGGGTACAGCGTCCTGCGTGCCGGGGGGAGAAGTAAACGCCAAAAGACGCAAAACTTTGACTGTCGTTTTACTATCAAATATGAATAATTCATCGGCAAATAACGTTACGAACGTCCTTCATGAAATCGCACGGCTCATACAGTCCGTGTAGAACAGCCAATGCTCTAACACAGAAAGTAGAACAGAAAGTGGTCCTTCCAGACAATAACAAGCCGAGTTGTCAACACGAATGAAATGCATATGATGACAATCTTATTCGTTACTGTGAATATTTCGAGATTTTTCAAGTTGTAAGTTATTTCCACGGGTTTTTTGTCCATTGCCTTTACGTTGTCCTGAGGCACCATTACTTAGTGAACTGGCGCGTACTAACGAATACGCTGAAGGCAATGGACTTGAAACAGACGCTGGCGAATCCAATCTGCTGCTATCGGGAGCTTGCTAAATAAGTATTACACAGAAAAAAACAAAAACTAAATAGCTCGCAACTTGATATTCACAGCTAACGAATAAGATTGTCATCATATGCATTGGATTATTAGCTTAACTCGTGGCCTTCATTCGTGTTGACAACTCGGCGATATGGAAGGACGTCTTTGTAGTTACGAATATTAATGCCCAGCAAATAGCTTTAAAAAGAGCCATAACAACATAATTTTGAAAAGAAATTTTTTTATTACTAACGTTTCGTTACTAAACTCGTAACATCATCAGAGTGACAAATTACAATAAATGAAGGAGGCATATATAGCTAAACTATTACATAAATAGAAAGATCTAATGTTGGAGTTAAGAGAAGGTTTAAACTTAAAAATTAATAAACTCTCGCGAAGTAGGACTTCGAATTGCGTGGAGCCTGAGGACAAAATAGAAAAGTCATCCAAAGAAACATCATGACCGGCTATTGTTTTGTACGCAAGAATGTTCGATAGAGCGGTGTGAGAAAGCTCTTTTCCGGTGTAAGGCGAAATACCCATATGTTCAGATACCCTAGTGTGTAAAAGTCGGCATGTTTCGCCAATATTTACGAGTTTAGTATCGAAACGTTAGTATTAATAATTTTCCTTTTTAAAATGTTATGGCTCTTTTTAAAGCTATTTACTGGACATTAATATTCCTAACTAGATTACGATTGCCGTCTGTTCCTCCATTGCGACGATTTGGACGACTTTCTGTTCTACTTTCTGTCCGAGCATTGACTGTTCGACACGGACTGTATGAGCCGTGCGATTTCATGAAGGTCGTTCGTAACGTTATTTGCCGATGAATTATTCATATTTGATAGTAAAAGGACAGTCAAAGTTTGGCGTCTTTTGGTACTGTTTACTTCTCCCCCCGGCACGCAGGACGCTGTATCCAGGCTCTTTCCTGTGTGCCATATTTTTTATATTTGGCGCGCGCAATTATTTAACAAAAATTATTTAACAAAAATCCATTGTTTATTAAACCACCCTGCATTATTTATAAACAATCCATAGATTATTTATAAACAATCCGGAAATTATTTAGCAAATAATCCATGGTTTACTAAGCCATCCCTAGATTATTTATAAACAATCCCTGGATTATTTAATAAATAATACTTTTTCACTAAACCATCCAGGGATTGTTTGTAAACAATCCATAGATTAGTTAAACAATCCATAGATTATTTACAAATAAGATAGAAACATTGTTTACCAATAGTGTATTATATAGGTAAATAATGGTAAAATCAACACATTTTTGTCCTAAACATTTTTTTTACATTTGGCGCCGCATACACTCTAAAATACACCCTAAAAACAAGTGTTGCTTAAATGAAAGTTCTTTGTCATCTTACATGAGAATGAGTCTAATCGTTTTAATTTTAAAGAAATTTGGCTTTGTTTATCGTATTTTTGTAAACCGAAGGTCGCCATTTTTGTTCTGATTGCGGGCGAATGCGGTCGCTCCCCATTAATTTGTGACGTCATTGAGTGATAGACCACGTTATGCTATTGTGAAGCGTTTCTTTATGTAGTATTTCTATCACTTAATGACGTAAAAAATTAATGGGAGCGACCGCATTCGCCCGCAATCAGAAGAAAAATGGCGGCCTTCAATTTACAAAAATACGATAAACAAAGCCAAATTTCTCTAAAACTAAAACGATTAGAAGAAAACTAATACCCATTTTGATGTAAGGCGACAAAGAACTTTCATTTAAGAAACACTTGTTTTCGGGTGTCCCTTTAACATTTCTAAATATTATACTTAACTCTTTCCTGTCCCGGCCCAGTTAAAATGGGTCATAGAAGACCCCGAAGTCGTCAATCGAAAAACACGGCACACGGTAACGCAAGATTAAAAATTCGACAAGTGCCAGGCACATGAGATCCACTCACACACCAAGTTTGATTTGATTTCATAAACAACTCTGCGATTGGTGGCATTTTGAATTTTGATGATGCTCGGGCGTGCAAGATGGCATTTTCTAGAAAAATGGAAGGTTTTCAACCTGATTTATGATAATTAATGCTAATTTATATTAACATAATGTATCTTGTTCGGAAAATTCAAAAGCATTGGTAACAGCCGGTTTATTGGGCTTTCAGAAAAGGTATAGATTTCGCAACAGTTATGGATATTTCCCGAGATATCAATAGAACAAAGAGGTTGTTCAATTTTGGATGTTTTTTAGCCAGACAGGAAAGAGCCATTTATTTCTTAACTACAGTTTCATTTTAAGGTACCTTAAATTATGACCATGTAAACGAGGCTCAATTAATATATATTCTATAGAACGTGTTTAATTTTGATATTTTTTTTCTCACTATTTGATATACCGTATTTCCTCTATTAAGCCCCTTCTAATTAGCCTGTGTGTGAAAACTCGCACGATAGCTTGTCGACCCCCCTCTGAGCTACTCAGATCTGAGTAGTAGATTTTGATTGTTCAAATCACAACCCTTGACTTATTCCAGGTACAATTGGTTCTCTAGGAAGTCTTGTGAGATGAAATAATCCAATCAAATAAACAATTATGAATCATATGAGTATTAAACCACTCAAAATCTACTACTCAGATCTGAGTAGCTCAGCGGGGGGTCGACAAGTTATCGTGCGAGTTTTCAGTACACAGGCTACTTCTAATAAGCCTCTTTAAGTGAAAAATTAAAATAAACCCCCTCTATTACACCCCAACCCTCTCTACTCAACATGACATTATTACTTATTGGATTCCTCTGAGCCCAATATTACAAAATATTTAAGTCGAGAATTCAATATTGGGCGAGAGCGAAGGTTGAGCCTAATATTGCAAATCGAGACTTAAATATTTTGTAATATTGAGCGAAGATGAATCCAAAAGGTGTTTTATTATATCCAACAAAATATCTTAACACAAAGATGTTTCTTCGCACGTAAACAGTCAAAAGGTTGCTGTCCAATATGTTACTGTCCTACATCGTAAAATATTGGACTGTCACGTGATGCTAATAACGATAATTGATTGGGTGATTATATGTGAGGGTATGATAATAAGCTACAATAATTGACAAAATTAGTTGGAATATTTTGACAACAGGTGCTTATTTATACTCAAAATAAGTAGAAGTCAACCATTCAATAACGCCCTCCATACGATATTGCCTTGAGCATTACAAACACGAAACCAACCGATCTATACTTTAGTGAGTTTTTGAAACCAACCGTTCAATACTTTAGTGAGTCATCCACTATATCGCATACATCAGGGTCAGAAAAATCGCCTGTGTAAACGGGCCCTTACAATACTAGCTTTTACTCATCATGGCTATGGTAGTCTAGTGGTTACCACACATGTCTATTAGTTGGGAGACACAGGTTCAAATCCTGTGTCGGACGTCCACTCAGGGTCTTCAAAATAACTGTGGACAAAGTGCTGCCTTCTCAAAAGACCTTAAATTGTAGCCCTATCGTACATAGGCTTCTAGTCTGTGTATATTTATATATATATATATATTTATATTTCAAACTATCTAAATTTATACAACTGCCGTTACACGGTGTTTCATGCTTTCGCAATCTTCAGACGACTAATCGTGTGATAAATCTAATAAACTAAAAACTAAACTAAAAGGTAGATCTTGTTTTTGTAACAATGTCTGAGATATAAATTAAATATGTCTCCTCCCTGTAATAACCCTTTTTGATGACTTAAATTAATAACCCCCCGGGGCAGGCTTGATAGAGGAAATACATAATCTCGTTATTTTATAGGATTCAACGCTTGAGAAAAATATTTACGAACAAATATCATTAACGTCGTCATCATTTGCGTATTCATGGAGTAGATGGAACTCTGATTGTGGAAAAGAAAAGATTGTTATCCAAGCAACAGAACAACAAGAAGATGAACCACCAATGGAGGTAAATAAAGTACTTGCGTGCAGTGTAAGATTTGTATTCACGAGTTGTGTTATGAAACGAGCGAGTTACGAACTAGTGAATGCCATAATATATTTTAAAAAATGAGCGAAAATAGTATAGAAACATTTATTACGTCGGTAAATATCTCGAGTGCTTTTTTGCCAACATATTTAAAAATATGTAGACTTAGAAAAAGGCGGGAAAACTCTGTGTTTCTATTTTGCATGTGTGTCTGTGAGAGGAATATATATATAATGTATATATATAAATCAAATCAATAGACAGAACTGTAACCTCGTAATAACAACAACACGTAGATAATATAAACTGTTATTCCCAACACGGGCATACTACAACAAGCCCCGAAACCCGCCCCAGGGCCCTCTCAGAAGGGAGTGAGCTGATACCATGGCAACTGTTACACTCTTACCCCCTAAGGAGGTTAACAGTTAACTATAATTAACATAAACACAACACCAGGTTGTCTCAAGCGTTTTGTGAGTATGCAATTGTCTTTGAAATATTACTGGATAATGTTCCATAAAGCTGTTCAATTTCATCCATATCGTACCGGCGGATGGTGTAGTCTAGTGCCTCGGCGACGTGTGGAGGTGTCATGCTGTGACATTAATTCTTGTTCTTCTTTCCTCGTGACTATGCGGGTGTCTGAAGAAGTTCTGTCAATCCGAGGGTATGCCGCCTTTGTGTTCTTTCCGTCGTTTCATTTGATTGTGCTATAGGTTTATCATTTGTTTGGGAAGCTTCAGCGGTCTGACGTAGTCGTTCTGGGCGTTTAACAATCACCCGAAGTTGGTCGCCATGTCGTAAGAGTCTCTTCCGGAAATTCTCTGTATGTTTAATACGGTAGGTATTACCTTGAAGACACTTCACAACTTATGGTCCTTGCCAACGGCTCTGTAGTTTAGACGGATATCCTGGTAGTTTAGACGGATATCCTGGTTTAGGTGGCACATGCATCATTAAAGAAATACCTAATGGTTTTCCGTGTTTGGATACTCTGATCCAAACACGCGGGATGTTGCGAGACTTGAGAAAAGCGTAAAAAAACACGAGCCGCTAGGCGAGTGTTTTTAGCTTTTCGAAAGTCGAGCAACATCCCAAGTGTTTGGATCAGAGTATCCAAACACGGAAAACCATTAGGTATTTCTTTTATAAAATAACCACAGAGAAATATCACTAAAAGTTATTAATATAATTAGATCAACATTGCAATTCTCCCAAAACCATCAACTACCAATCAGGGGATGTCTTCATGTTCTTCAAAGCTAATCGGCCAATCATGGATGGTTTTCTATCATGATTTATGATGCTGACGACAGCAGACAGCCAAAAATAATTTTGAAGTGGTAAAAACATCAGGAAAACATGCTTAGAAAGATGAAAAAGATATTTCCAGATGGATTTAATCGCGAAAATATGCCGTTTAACTTTATGTTGCATTGCTGCAGATGTAAAGTGATGTTGTGAGTTTGCCTAGCCTTCATATTCTACAACAGAGAATCTTTTTTGTGGTTTTATCTCACTGTCGAAGTGTTGTTCGGTGATTTTTGTTGCAAGAACAAAATGAATGGTTTATGCGTGAATATCCTGACCGACGAGAGGTAAATTAAACATTTTACATGCCTTTTCCATGTTCTCTTGGTGAACTATATCTATAAAAAGTGTTGTGTTTTTGGGTTTTATTGAAACTTTCAATAAGGTAAACGTCGCCCTCACAAATTATACGGGAATTCTCGTTCGCTTTAGCGTTGCTTTGTCCACTTTAGATACTTATAATTTCGGCCTATTTTTGCAAAATCAATTGTGCAAATTAACAGGGAAGATTGCTATATTTTATTTGTGGTTTTCTCTCACTGTCGAAGTGTTGTTCGGTGATTTTTTGTTGGCTACAAGAACAAAATGAATGGTTTCTTCGTGAATATCCTGTCCGACGAGAAGTAAAATAACTGACATAATTTTACACCTTTTCCATGTTCTCTTGGTGGACTATATCTTTAAAAGTTTTGTGTTTTGCGGTTTTATTGAAACTTTCAATAAGGTAAACGTCGCCCTCACAAATTAAATGAAATTCTCGTTCACTTTTATCGTTGCTTTGTCCACTTTAAATTTCGGCTTATTTTTGTAAAATCTTGTGAAAATTAACAGGGAAGATTGCTATATTTTATTTATAGTTATTGTGCATATGTATAGAATGTTAATAAATGTTTAAAAACGATGATGGGTCGGCATGATTTGCTTTTTGTGTGTACAAGATCGACCTCAAAATTGCCGTGTTTGGATACTCTTATCCAAACACGCGTATTGACCAATCAGAACACGCGTAGCTCACTTGTTATTTTATAATACTGTGTCTCCGACGTGAAGATCAGAGCAATCATCTGAACTGTTAGCAACTCGACCTTGTTTCACTTGCAAGTCTCGAGTGAGGGCTCCTAAATGTGCTTCTTTGAAGCGGGAAGTGAGGGTCGACGCCCACTGACTGGGCTCCTCTTGACGTTTTGCGAGAGGAGGTGCGACGACCAACCTTGGCGTACGAGGAAGATAGCCATGTGACAGGAAAAAGGGTGAATATCCAGTAGATTCGTGATCTTGATTCATGTAGTTAAACTGGAGATAGGGAATTTCAAAATCCCAATCGTCTCCACGCTCATTTGTCGATTTCCTCAGCATATCTCCAATGGTGCGATTGAGTCTTTCAACAGTTCCATTCCATTAGCTTGGGGGTGAAGTGCAGAAATTCGCTTTTTGTCAATGCCGAGCTCATGGGCAATGGTGGTTAAGGTTAGGTTATCAAACTCGCAACCACGATCCGTAAGGAACGACTCTGGAATCCCTCGTCGACAGAAAACGTCGCGTATAATAACTTTGGCTACGGTTTTCGCGGACTTGTCTGGGATGGGTATGATCTCGGCAGCCCGAGTGAGTAGATCGATGACAACCAACACGTAACGATTTCCTTGTTTGGTGGGTTTCGTACCAAATGGGCCTTTGATGTCCATCGCGATTTCCTGCGGTTGTGATGAGAGAGTGAGGTGCTTGCGGCGAGAAGGTGTTGAATGACTATTGGCACACTTCACACAAGACTGGCAATATTGCTTGACATCTTTGACCATGGTTAACCAGAAGTATTCGCGTCGGATTAAACTGGTTGTTTTCTCAATGCCCATTTGACCAGGTTCATCATGTTTCATACGCAATACACTTGCGATAAGAGCTTCAGGTACCACCAGCTGGTTTACCACGCGCTTACCAATTTGACCATCGCGTAACGAGTGGACCCCAGGTATACGGGACAGCGCATCCGCATGTGGGTTGGTGACACCGGCTCTGTGTTGCACGACAAAGTCAAACTCTTCAGCTTCTTCGATCCAACGAGCATAACGACCGCGGGGAGGATCACGGGTATTTCGCAACCATTGAAGTCCTTTGTGGTCTGTGTACCAAATGAAGCGGCGTCCTAAAAGGTATGGGCGGAATTTTCGCATCGGGAAAATGAAGGCAAATGCTTCCTTGTCGCGTGTGTGCCAGTTCAACTCGTTGTTTGTCAGCGCCTTGGATGCGAATAAAACCGGTTGATCACGACCGAACTCGTCGCGTTGCGATAATATGTACCCAATTCCCGTATCTGAAGCGTCTGTACTCACTTCAAACGGGGTTGACATGTCTGGGAATCGCAGAAGAACATCATCTGAAGTTAATGCAGACTTTAAGTCATTGAAGGCAGCTTCTCTTTCTAAGGACCAGATGAACTTGGATTTCCCAGTTAATTGGTTGAGAATCTGGGCACGCTGTTGGAGATTAGGGATGAACTCACTGTAGTAATTACACAGTCCGAGAAAAGCTCGCAGTTCTTTCGTGTTCAGGACGTGGCCACTGACGAATTACCTTCAGTTTGGTGGGGTCTGGCTCGATTCCTTTCGTTGAGACTTGGTGGCCCAGGAAACAAAGCTTTTTGTGGCATAGTGAGACCTTGCTTGATTTGACGGTCAAACCCGCTTCGCGTAATCGTTGTAGAACATCTCTCAACATGGCGTAGTGCTCCTGAAAATTCTTGCTACCAATAATGATATCATATAAGTAGACGGCGATACCATTCCACTGCAACCCTTTCATAATGTCTGCCATAAGACGGGCAAACACGGCAGGGGCATTCTTCACACCGAAGGGCATCACACAAAATTGCCAATGCCCTGATTCGGTTGAGAATTCCGATTTGTGGCGATGTTCTTTCGCGATGGGTATCTGCCAATAACCACTGTACAGGTCCAGCGTTGTGAACAGGTTGGATCCATGTAAGGAATCGAGGCATTCTCGAACAGATGGAAGGGGGGAAATCTCTGAGGGTAGCATCGTTTAGGGCACGAAAGTCAGCACAAAATCGATAAGAACCATCTGCTTTCGGTACAAGAAGAATGGGTGCCGAGTATGGTGATGTGGAGGGCTCGATAACGCCTCGGCGCTCCATATTCTCGATTTGTTGAGCGACTTCTGACCGTAGGGCAAAGGGTGTTCGTCGAAGTTTAACTGCCACAGGAATTTGTGACTTGGTATGAATTTGGAACTGCGTTCTACGGGTACGACCAACTTCTGTATCATTGTTAGCGAAGACATCTCGATATTCCTCAAGTAACAATTTTAGTTGCTGTTTCTCTGACAGTGTAATCTCGCACTGGTCCAGGCTGATTTCTGCTGGTTCTCTCTGGGGCGATGACGATGTGTGGTAGGGGTGATCAGCGACATTGTTGATCTTGCACTCTTCTACCTTCACTGGTGAAAGTCTCTAATACGTGTGCCTGCATATAATTTAACCGGTTGTTCACTGTTGTTCAACACAGTAACAGGTATACGGTTTTGGGAGCCAGCTGCAATTACACTTGCTCGCAGAAAAACATCTAATCGAGCCATTTTTTCGGAAGGTATCCATCCCTAAGATAGCTGGAACATTTAGATTTTGGATAACAAGCGAACGAATGTTAAATTGAGAAACATGTCCGATCTCAACGTTTGTGACAATCTCTCCTAGACAACGCAGAGGACTGCCATTAGCCGTTGCGGGAGCACTTTTTGGTGGCGTTAGATTCCATTTTTCTACCCCAGGCAGCCTGGAGCTAACACATGTAACATCTGATCCTGTATCCAACAGCCATGTGCAGTGCACTTTATTAATCTTTCCAATGACATGTAAGGTAGATCGACGTTGTGACCAAGGTCGTGGTGGGAAGGATGGGGCACTTTTAGCTGAATTCGACACCAGTGGTGGCCCCCCAGCACTGCTGCTATTCAGTTTAAAGGCGATGATGGGCACTGTGAAGCGATGTGTCCCACACCTCCACAGTTAAAGCAAGTAATATTGTATTGAGCTCTATTAGGTTGACGAGAGGAAGTTGAAGCACGGTTTCTCTCAACACGGGCCCGTCCCCTACCTCTGAAGGAAGGGGCATGGTCACAGTTCCTTTGCAGGTGGGACGGTGAGCCACATATAAAACATTTTCGGGCTGTGGGAAAACGGGGAGGCAAGTTTTGCGACGAAACTATATGTACATCACCTGATGAATCGGGGGTCGCTTGCGCTTGAATTAGAGTTTTTAGCTCTTGAAATTCTGCCCGAAGAGATTCCAGTTGGCTGTCAGTAGATTCGACGGTTGATACACGCTCGGCGGGGGCCTGAGTACGAGCCAAAACTTCGATACGGCGAGCTTGCTTAGCTAAATTAGTCGATGTTTCCTCAGGGAAATCCATCTGTAATTTCGAAGATATAGTCTGGAATTCCTCGAAGAAATTGACGAGTGATTGCTTTCTTTGATGGTTCGGCCAGAGCTGTTTCCGGTTCGATGGAGAACACCTCGCGGTACAAACGCTCCAATACGGTAAAATATGCAAGGAACGATTCGCCAGAATGTCGTATTCGGGCGAGAAAAGCCTGTTCGGAAGATGCTGCATCGGCCCTATACTCCGTAAGGATGGCGTTCTTCAGTTTCGCCCAATCCTTTCTAAGTCAGCAAGAACTCCACTTTATCGTTGGGTAATCCAATTGCCGCCATTGCTGCCATTTTGTTGTCGTTCCAACCGCGTGCAGCAGCGTACGTTTCTACTCGTAGGATCCATTTCGTAACATCTTCCCCATTCTTCCATATCAATCTGCACTTATCATCTTCCATTTTACCGCTGCCACCAGTGTAACCTCGTAATAACAACGACAACACGTAGATAATATAAACTGTTATTCCCAACACGGGCATACTACAACAAGCCCCGAAACCCGCACCAGGGCCCTCTCAGAAGGGAGTGAGCTGATACCATGGCAACTGTTACAGAACTACTCGATTGGTGAACATATAGATTTTAATACAAATCTGTTTCATAGACCGACAAGTCGATCCACTCATCTGTTAATCTCTATACCTACTGAGACGTCAATAGAGTTTACACAAACAATATGGTTGTTTAATTATACTTGAGAATGTATTTCCGTTGGTGTCTACATGTTGATATTAGTTCATTACGATATATATATATATATATATATATATATAGGCTCTCGGCAACGGCTTCCGTAGCTCAGTGTTCAGAGCACTGCACTAGCATCACAGGATCGCGGGTTCAATTCCAGCCGGAAGGCCTTGAAGTTGCATTTTTGGCAACTGGTCCCGGTTTGGTCTTAAAATGTATATATTCCAACACTCGAAATTTTCCTTCACCATAAATCCTGAGAATATATATATATATAGTGCGTGACGTAATGATGTCAAAAATAAAAATAGCGAGTTTCTAGAATGTATATTAGCATAAGAAAGCGGCGTATGTAAGTTTCAAAAGGTGTAAATTGCAATGGTCCAATTGGAAATGTCTAATTGCAAGGTCGATATGATATTCTTTCCAGAAATAGATTATGAAGACTATGTTAGAATATATAACGCTATTATATGTACTTCGCTACCTCAAATGTTAATATTACAGTTGAAGGTCATGAATACCTTGGAGGTTTTGTTGGCTCGACTGATGGACAGATGGAGTATGTTCGAAAAAAGGTTGACAACTGGATCAAATTGGTTCGTCTATTGGCCGACATTGCGAAGACTGAACCGCAAGCTGCATATGCTGCTTTCATCGCTGGTTTCTGTGGACGCCTCAACTATTTTATCAGAACAATACCAAACTTAAGCACAATACTTCATGAACTAGACCAAGTGATAACTAATGAATTGATACCAGCTATCACAGATGGTCTTATCGTATCCTCTGAAGAGCGAGTGTTGCTGTCGCTGCCTGTCAAGTTAGGTGGTCTTGGTATTCCAATCTTTGTGGAGTGCTGCAAGACAGAATATCAAAATTCCATATTGGTCTGCAGTCAGCAAGTCGCCGCCATTGTTACTCAAAACAGTGCAGATAACACCCAACTTCCTCCAGCGGAAAACTATAGAGGAAGAATTGTCCGTGTGAAAGGAGAGATGCAGAAAGCGAAACTGGAACAACTTAGAGTAGACATGTCTAAGGAGCAGGTTCGTGCTAATGATATCGCTCAGATGAAAGGTTCCTCGAGCTGGCTGACAGCCCTGCCCATAAAGAAAGAAGGTTATGTTTTAAGTAAGCGGCAGTTCTTTGATGCTTTGGCATTACGGTATCGTTGGAAAATGAAAAGACTACCATCGCATTGTGCCTGTGGGAAACAGTTCACTGTAGATCATGCAATCTCGTGCCTGAAGGGCGGTTTTATTCACCGACGCCATGACGAGCTACGAGATATATTTGCCAACCTTTTAGATGAAGTTGCATATGATGTCCGAGTGGAACCACCTCTCACACCTCTGACAGGAGAGAATTTGCCATCTGGCTCCAATATCGCTGATGATGCTCGTCTGGATGTAGCTGCAAGAGGGTTCTGGGAAAGATGTGAAATGGCATTCTTTGACGTTAGGGTTTTTAATCCTTACGCCAATACATTTGAACCAGAACCTGCATGAATGCCGCTTTTTCAAGAAATCAGCGGTGTGTACAAGTTGAGCATGCCTCGTTTACACCACTAGTTTTTAGTGCGTACGGTGGATGCAGTCGTGAAACACATCATTTTCTGAATACTCTTTCAGAACAACTCTCTGATAAGAAAGGTATATTTCCAGGAGTAGCAATGAACTGGCTCCGCACAAAAATTTGCTTTGCTCAGATGAGAGCTCTGATTCTTTGTGTGCGAGGTTCCAGGAGCCCGTGGCATAGACCAACTTTGAATGCTACAGACATTGAGTTAAGCAACTTAGATTCAGACATTAATTGAAAACACTCGAACAGACATTCTGAAATTCAAATGTTTTTTTTGTTTTTTTTTAAATGTAAATATAGTTTTTTATTGGTTTTTTTTTAAAACTTCTATCAATGTAAACATTTTAATTATATGTACATATTATTTGAATAATGAAAGATTTGCAATAGCGATCGGTACGACAACTAGGTACGTTAAAAAGTCTATTAGTCCTTAATCTTATGGAGTATGAAGTTATGAACTAGCCAACGGGGGTAAAAGAAAGATCTGCAAGTTTGTGTTCATTACGTCGTCACGTTTCAACTAAAGTAGAAACAGACGTTTTACAGCCTTCAGGGTGATGGCAGCTACATGATCATTCCACTTCAAGTCGTTTCTAATTATGACTCCCAATACTTTGATGTATTGTTTTAGGATGACTGGTGTGTGTTTATGGTGAGTAATGAGAACTCATGCAAGTTAAAGTTGAATGAATTTGATGAAACGTTTTCAGAGGATGTCGCTGAAAATACCAAAGTAAGTTGTGTTTCGTTTTCATTATTTCTTCTGTTATGCACATTAAAAGTATGGACAATAAACAACAAAGGTTGCGAAAAGCAAACTAATGATGTGAAAATAAAATTGATGTGACATTTAGATCCAAATTATTCAAATAAAACAAATTAATTACACTGTCAAGGTTGCTAACGTGAATAATTGTCCGCCATCTTGGATGTGTGAGGTCACAAGTAAGGGTAAAACGAAATTTTTATCTAGCCATCCTCATGTCCTCCTTATAAGTTTGAAACTCATTTTTTGTGAATGTCTTCCTTTTTCAAGTGAACCACACAATTTTAAAAAGTATTCCGCGGAAACTCGGCCACGGAGTAGTTTCATCAGTTTATCGTAACTTAAGTTACGAAGTAGTTTTATTACTAACAAAGTAGTTTTATTCTCTACTTGAGATGCAGGTTAAGGTAGCAAGATCCCTCTGAATACATTTTTAATACCATACAATATAACAATTAACCCTTACAACCATTTGATAGAACATATGACAAATAATATTTCCACACAGAAAGTTTGCATAAATTATGCTAATTAGCTGACGAAATGGCCGCCGATTGGTCAAAATCGGGATATACTTCAAACAAGATTTCTCAGGCAGTTTTAGAGATAAGGTCCTGAACGTTTCTGAGTTTATAGCTTATATACTAAGGCATATTCTGGTGGTAGCATTTTCAATATAAACTTTCAGCTATTTTCTGACATGCTTTTTCGTTTTTTTTCAATTTCCACCACCTAAATTATATTAATTATGTCAGATAATTCAACAAGTATGAATCAGATTCAAAATTCCTACCACCATTCCCTAGATATTCCTGTTAGGAGGCTGTGGTGAAAATTTTATTGATATATATGGGAAAAATAGTGTTTGGAAAATGGCAAATTTGTTGAGAAATGCATTCAGGGTAAATAGCTGAAAACAATAGGGAAAAGTTTGACAAGACATTTTTAGTCAGTGATGTATGATTCAAACTCACCAACATCATCCTAGCTACGCTAGTGAGCACCACTCTCATACATATTCCCCTCCTTTTGTTCATTTTGATCTTAGAAGCCCTTTTTCAAAAAAAATTTTAATTTCTGAATTTTAAGGGAAAAATTTTAATTTCTGAATTTTAAGGGTCTTGCTACCTTAAGGTAGGGAATTAGGCAGTTGTCAATTCGTTTTTTCAAATTCAATTTTTGTATCTGTACACAGCGGCGAGGCCTGCAGGGTAAAGCGACTGGGGGAAGGTTGCACCGAAGGAGCGAGTCACCTTGGGCGTTCATCGGAAAATTTGGATGTTTAGGGTCTGTGAAACGCTATTTCCTGTATTTTGAGCGCGTTTTATCATTTATCAAAAATTGCAAAAGGCCGTTTCGTTGTAGATTTTGAACGTTATCTCGGCCAATATTTAACCGATTTCAATTCTGAAAACAGATTCTAAATACATAACATACGCGTTTATTATATTACGCAAACGTTTCATACCCCAGCGCCATAACTCCTTGCGGCCCGAACTCTTCACCAGTCTCTCTTCGAACTTCTAGATGTGTGAAGTTGATTGTCCAGGTTGTTGTAGTCTTGAGAAAGACTGTTGTTGGTGACTGACGTTTCGACTGCCTCAGCGAAGTTTATTGACTGACGAAGCTCTTGGGATATTTGCTTCTTACCTCCCCCCCCCCCCCCCCCCCCGCAGCAGTTTCTCGTCGTCGGATTTAGAAGAATTACAAAATTGGAATTGAAGACGAGTGGTGGTCTCGACCATCCATCCCGTACGATATACAGACTCTGACCGCCGCTGAGGCCGTCATAACGTGTGTCACTATTATAACAGCAGTTTTTCTTAAGCCACTACAACAACCTGGACGATCAACGTCACACATGCAAACCATTTACTTTATATTGTTTGTTGTTTTCCGTACATTATTTTGTATTTATTCGTTATCTTTATTCTAAATACAATTATATCTTTTCTTTCCCCTCATTACTAGCTTCATGCAGATCTTTATCACATGGTTACAGACGGAGCTTGTGATGATTCACTGAGCAAAATAAAGGAAACTTCCTACCAGTTTTATGACTGTGTATTACAACTTCTTAATACAACCAAGGTTCTTACGTATTCATAACAGAAATAAATATCACTAACACTTTACTACGTTATCATTATATATATATATATATATATATATATTATTGTGTATTGAATGTGTAAGTTCGTAATTAAACACTTCTGAATATATTTTTAAATATACCGTTAATAATTTGACACGATTTTTTATCTTCAAGCGCTCATAATGACGCTGTTACACTGTGTAATACATCGTGCAAGTTTTCTTCTACGTTGCAGTTGCATGAAAGGGATTAAACATTAGCCATTAATGTTCTTTCACCATCTTTGTGTTTGTGACCAGCATGAATTGAAAGAACATGGAACCGTAAAGTCCGCCGCACCTGAGAGGAAATAGCTTAGCAAATGGCCTGGCAAGGCAGTTTTACTCAGCTGTTTCCTCTCATGTGCGGCGGAGTTTTCGTGAGTATTTCGCCACGCAAGGCCGAGAGAAAAATATCTGTCTGTTTGATATTTTTGGCCTCGTAAGACAGATTCCTCACCGTGTGTGGTGAACGTGTTTATCGGGCTCAGCCAGATTAATCAATTAGCCAATGAAATTGGATTACTTGCTCACGTGATTTCAAAGTTGAATATGGTGGAGAATTTGCCGAGTGAAATCATATTGGAGGAGAAGCTTGTTGAGCTATGGCCAAATTATGGCTGTTTATACGATGTGAGATCCCCGGATTTTAAAAACAGGAATAAAAGACAAGTGGCGATTGAAGACGGTCGTGGTTAGATGGTACACTCGCAGTTGAGGTGACCGTGAGGTACTAGGTCTGAGTCGTCTTCTGGACGATCCTTTTTAGTGCAACGTTTTTTAACGTTTAATGCAATACTGCAAAGTTTAAAAAACTTTGCAGTATTGTGATGAGTGGCGAAAATTCACACGATATATATATATATAAAGTCAGTGAGTCAGTCAGTCAGTGACCGATAGTGTTAACATCCGGGGGGTGGGACATTATTTCGTAGTGTTTTGATACTTTAATTTACTTTGTTTTTTAATTAAATTTGTGAGTGAAAAAGTGAATCTGAAGTTCCTGCACAATGAGGGCAGACTGTTAAGTGAATTATCAATGGGTTTTTTACATGTATCAAGGTGTAATGCTGTTAGATTTCGATATCTTGAATATTTCATATGTCTGGAATATAAGTTGTGTCCCCCGGGTTTTATGTTAACATGTTACTGCAGCCACTGCGCACGCGCGAGCTGAAATTGATAAACAACTCGTGTTAATATTATCAGCATTTTGATTAATATTTTGAAATTTTTATGGTATATTCTTAGGCTTAATAGAAATACATGTAGATATGTTTTTGGGCATGAAGGTTGCGGGTTCGATTCCCGTTTGCGGCTCAGAAACATGTTCTGAGTTTGCGTTAAAAGCTTGAGTAGCAAACAATTTACCATATTAAAGCACTGTTAGATTGATTTATTCCTGTTGTTGAAACATAATGTAAATTTCCTCTAGTCTACAGTATATGCCCAATAAAGACATGCCTTGTTCCTTGGCCATTTATTGGCTGTATAATTGTAGTCTCGGAGAAATTTGGTGCTATTCCCATAATATGAATTGTCAAATAAAGAGCATTTGAAACTGCCTGAATGACTATATTATTAGCCCACATTCCTACACTAGAGATATTTTGTGATGTACCTATCAATGTTATTCAGGGTGGGGGACACTGACAGGTTATTGACTGATTGACTTTTCTGAGACAGGGGGAATTTGATTTTTTTAAAAGATTGAGGGATGGGATTTTTGACACAAAATAATGTTAATACTACATGTATACTTCTTATTAACCGAGCTGCACGGTCATTCCGGGAAAATATCGGACCGAGGTCTTGATAGTACGGACCGAGGCCATAGGGCGAGGTTAGTACATAAAAAACCGAGGTCTGATATTTTCCCGTAATGACCAAGCGGTTGAGGTTAATAAGAGGTTTATTATATGGCATGGCTTTTTTAAACAACAATCAACATACTTTACATACGCTTTGAATGACAGAATCGTCATTTTCAATCTTGTTCTTGTTCTTCTATTGTTTTCATGATAGTAAGACTCTCTTTTAGATTGTTCATCGTCCGACTCATACTGTACATGATTTATTGCTTAATTTACTAAATTTCCTATCATTGTTCGGCTTGTTCCTTTGTAAAGAAAATGGCTGACAAAATCCGTGACCGTAATCCGGACCGGCCATTACTAGGAAATAATGGATCGGCATGTGACGTGTCTCAGCCAATCAGAGCACGCAATTTAACCGGAAGTAGCTTGTGCCATATAATAATAACTACTGAATGACCAAGAGTGAGGTCTATATGGTAAAATATCTAACCAAGATCTTGCTGTAGTGCCCGAGCACTAGTGGCAAAGGTTTGGTATTTTATTGTAAAGACCGAACAGTCGAGGTTATTAAGTAGTCCATTATATTATATATATAGTAATTCTTGGTCTTCAGACTTCGCTTCCTTTAACGTTGTCAAAACACCGGACTAGCATTATTTTCTATTGTTTCTTTCTTGTCTGGATACTTGCCAGTAAAATACCGACCCTAATCTTTTTATTGAAATTTTGAGAAGCCTGGAATAGCAAACATGGCTGCCGATCCTGGCAGCATCCTCAATGTCAGCGTGGTTTGGTAAAACCTATTGCCACCATCTTTGTTCCAATAAGTGAGCATGTGAGAAACCCCACGACGCTACCACACGGCGCCATCTTCTTGATTTATGTATATTTACGAACATTTTCCTAATTAAGTAGCCAAAGCACCTTGGTTTACAGTGTTCGTGCTTAGCTGTCATAGCAGACGTTTTATGACAGCTCCCGCTTACTGCTGTTGATAAATGTTCATCCAGATCCAAAAGGATGCGCTTAGTGGCGATATTTTGATTACTTGGACTTTTTCTCTTTTTGATTACTTGAATTGTTTATATGTTGTTTTAATGTTTTTAGTGGCGCAGCGCTGCTACTGAGCCTACTCCAGTCACTCGGACGGAAATAGAAAATAGTATACTGTATACATATGTCACAAATATTTATAACTCTACTTTGAGATGCTGCATGCACTCGTTGACGTATTATTCATTATTTTGATTCAATCATAACTGGGTCATGGGTGGAGAAAATTGATAAAACCGACAAGACCCTTTTCCCACATATTTTAGTCTTTTGTTTACAAGCATCGTATCACTCACAAATCTATTTTCGTATAAGAGTGAGAAAACTAATTATCACCTTCGGGACATTTCAAGTGGTCTTTGTTTACCAAAACCACGTACAAATAACATGAAAAATAGTTTTATGTACGACGGAGCACACCTTTGGAATTCTATTCCAAAAGAAATTAGGGAAAGCAAGTCACTTTCTTCCTTTCGAAATAAAATCGCTGCTCACATCAGTGCGTAAAAACTATTGTAAACAATTTACCTGTAAATAGTCTAAAACTTTCATTAATGTGTTACTATTCAAATACTCCATATCTCTTAAAACTTATATATTTTGTAAATAGCTTATCATATTCTACATGTAAAATTATTTTCTGGCACACGCCCCCCGTGGAAATCAGCTGCGGTTGACGGGGTCAGCGTGTATAAATAAAGTTATACTACTTCTACTACTAATTAAAATTCGCGGGGAATATTATATTTCGCGCAACGCGAAGATAGACAGAGCGTTTTCCGACGAACTTCGTGAATTGTTGTTATGACGTCACTACATCAACTGAGTGCGCAGAATAGCCTCACCAATTTATATTATCAAAATATATCGTTCCCATATCTCTCTCCTCCACAGAGGCTTCTCTTTTTTTTACTAATTCCGTGGAAGCGCGCGGGCTGTCGCTTGCCGGACGAAGGCGGCGGGCAACGGGAGGCGAACGCGCGCGCGCGAGGGAGGCGAGGCGCGCGAGGAAAGATTGCCCGCGCCCGTTGACCAGCCCGCGCCTTCCCTGTCGCGCCTCCCTCGCTTCCACGGAATTAGTAAAAAAAAGAGAAGCCTCTGCGGAGGAGAGAATTCCCATATTACAAATTTTGAAGTATTGCCAATTATTCGTTAACAATCATTTGAATACAACCCGAGAATATGAAAATACAAAAAGCTAGTTGGTAAATCGTGATGTTATAGGGGGTCTATATTAATGTGCCATGTTTATACACATTTAATATAGTATAACTTTATTTATACACGCTGACCCCGTCAACCGCAGCTGATTTCCACGGGGGGCGTGTGCCAGAAAATAATTTTACATGTAGAATATGATATATAAGCTATTTACAAAATATATAAGTTTTAAGAGATATGGAGTATTTAAATAGTAACAAATTTATGAAAGTTTTAGACTATTTACAGGTAAATTGTTTACAATAGTTTTTACGCACTGATGTGAGCAGCGATTTTATTTCGAAAGGAAGAAAGTGACTTGCTTTCCCTAATTTCTTTTGGAATAGAATTCCAAAGGTGTGCTCCGTCGTACATAAAACTATTTTTCATGTTATTTGTACGTGATTTTGGTAAACAAAGACCACTTGAAATGTCCCGAAGCTGATAATTAGTTTTCTCACTCTTATACGAAATAGATTTGTGAGTGATTTGGGACCCATTTTGTTTAATAACTTATGCATCATTTTTGCTTTAGCTTTTTTCCTTTCTGTTTGGAGTGGCTCCCATCCCAAAGCACGCAAAGCAATCGTATGATCTACGTCATTGCTTATATTCAGAATAATTCTATAGCTGCTCTATTTTGCAGTTTTCGGAGTCGTTTTGATTGTGTTTCGCCAAATACATCCCATACTTCGCAGCAGAGTCAAAGTACGGACAAACAATAGCGTTATATATCAAAATAAGTGTATCTTGATCAACAAATGGTTTGATCCGACGAATAGCAGAGATTCCTGCTGAATATTTTCAGTATTACTTTTCCAAGATAAATGCTGGTCAATTGTTACTCCGAGAGTTTTGCATTCATGAACTTGTTTAATTTGTTTATTTTCAATGAAAACATTCAGATGAGAATTAGAAATATTTTTTATCATATGTTTTGAGCCAATTAACATAAACTCTGTCTTAGCTACATTGAGGCTAAGCTTATTGGCTATTAACCATTTTCTAAGGTTCTCTAAATCAGAATTTACTGCAGCCTCTAGGTCAGTCATAGAATTTGCTGAAGCAGTCAGATTTGTGTAATCAGCAAACAACCGCGGTTTGGTTTTGTTTAGACAATGAGGCAAATCATTGATGTATAACAAAAAGAATAATGGCCCTAAGATAGAGCCTTGTGGTACACCACATTTTATCAAGCGTTCAGATGAAAAGGAGTTTTTCATTTGGCACTTCTGGTTTCGGTTTGTGAGATAAGATTTGAGCAAAGTTAGAGCTTGTCCTTTTATTCCATAGAGCTCTAATTTGCTCAACAGAATTTGATGATCAACAGTATCAAAGGCTTTCTTCAAATCAATTAAAACTACTAGGTTAAACATTTTTCTGTCTAGATTCACATACCATTCATTAGTACAGTCTAGTAATGCACTATAGCTGTGGAGTGAAATTTTCGAAATCCAAATTGGGAATCACTGAGAAGCTCAAATTTTGTTAAATAGTCATACAGCTGATCATATAATATTCGTTCCATAATTTTACTAATGGCCGGTAAAACTGATATTGGTCTGTAGTTTCCAGGAATACTACGTTGGCCATTTTTATACAGAGGCATTACTCTAGCTACTTTCCATTCATCAGGAAAAGAAGATAGAGTAATAGCCTGATTAAAAATTAGTGTAAGTCAATCTGAGATGACAGGTGCAGCAAATTTAATAATTTAGCAAGAAATGTTATCAATGCCAGTGGCTTTATTGCTAGAAAGTCCATGCAAAAGACGAGAGACGTGACTGACAGTAACAGGCTGGAATGCAGCAAATTCTGATTTAGCATTTTTGACATACATTTCAAAATTGCAATTTGAAGAATCTATTTTGCTAGCTAGATCAGGGCCAATATTTGAAAAATATTCATTAAAGCCCTCTGCGATATCTTCAGGACTTGTTAAATTATATTTACCTACATTTAGTTCATTTACCACTGTTGGTTTGTTTTGCCTACCTAACAAGTTGTTTATACTTTTCCAAGCTTTCTTGGGATTAAGTTTTTGACCAGCTATTTTCGAGGAATAATAATCTTTTTTGGCATTTCTTAGTTCTATATTCACTTTATTTCTAGTTGTTTTAAAGTCCAACCAGTCATTCTCATGGTTTGTCAAAATGGCTTTTCGTTTAAACTTGTCCCTTGCATTCATAAGTTTCTTTATATCACTTGTAATCCAAGGGACTTTTTTCGATCTTATCTTTTTGTGCTGAAGTGGTGCATGTTTGTCTAGGACTTCTAGAAATAATTTTTTCCAAATTTCCCACATGGCATTTGGATCTTCAGCAAAGAAATACACATATTCCCAGTGTTGTTTTAGCAGTTCTTCAATAAATTTTTCTTCATCAAAATTTTTCATGTTTCTAATTTCAAGAGTATTTTCTTGTTTGTTTATGACAGAAATTTTCCTGATTGCAAATACTAAGCTATGATCACTAATACCTGTGTGAATGACACTAGAATCAGAGATTTTCTCTGGCGTATTAGTAACAATATGATCAATAAGACTGGTGGTTGTCATAGTTACTCGAGTAGCTTCATCTATCAGTTGCGTTAACTGGTATAATTCATATAATGACTTTCTTTTCTTTGTTGGGATGTTTGAATCTTTATCTGTTTTTAACATATCACAGTTTAGATCACCCAGGATATACATTTCTTTATTTTCATTATCAATAGCTTTGATCAATTTTTCAAAATGATCAAAGAATTCTGATAATGCACTGGGTGGTCTATAGATTGTGGTAACAAGAAATGGTTTGCTATGCGGCTTAATAATTTCAACACAGACCGCTTCCAGTTCAGTGGGAACTAGATCATTTTTTACTTTATAATTGATGGAGCTACGCAAGTAAATACAAACCCCACCGCCGTTTCTTGATCTGTCTTTTCTGACAATATCATAGCCATCCAGATTAATCATGTTATCAGTTATATTCGCATCAAGTCGTGTTTCATTAAATGCAATCAGATCAATGAATTTGTTTGTCATTGAAAAATTAATTTCATCTATTTTTTTCGGTAAACTAACTATATTCAGGAAAGCCATTTTGAAACCTCTTTAATTTGGGATTAAGCTGAGAGTTCTTAAAAAATCGCTGCTCACATTGTTGCTTGACATATCTACTCTAGCTTGTGTTTCATCATGCGTTTCACATGACTGATGTACATTATCCCGCACTCCTTCTAGCGACCAGTGGGTGGTCGAAAAAAATGGTTGTTGGTGTTTCTAGTGCTAATTCTATCTGACTTTAAGTAAGTGCAGAATGCACTTCCCAAAGCTTTATCACCGTCCCGATTTAAGTGTAGGTTTGATCTATTTAGTAAGGATTTTCCTATGCAACTATTGTCAATGTATGTAATCTTATGTTTGGAGCATAAACCATGAATTAATTTATTATATTGTTCAATTTTAAGATTGTTTACCTTGCCATCATAGCGCTTGATAGCACCAAATACTGCTACCTTGTTGGTGTGGGCTTTCGCTTTGTTGATTAGACTTTCCATGTCTGCTGCAACCTTCTCTGGTTCTTCACCTACCAAGTCGTTCGTTCCAACATGCAGGATAATGGTGTTGCACTGTAGTTCCTCTGCTTGGTTTTCATCAAACTTATTCGCAAGCTGGTTCACAGTGGCTCCACTGTAGGAATGTGAAATTGCCTTGCTGCGCGCAGCTCTGCCAATCTTGTTTCCGTCAATATGCTTTATCATAGAGTCCCCTATCACCAAAACTGCTTTCTCCGGTTTCTCCTGGTTACGCTTCGTGGTGGATTTCTTCGTGGTACTAGCAGTACTACTGGGACCCTCTTTCGATTCCTTACCTTCGAACTTTGGAAGCTTTCTGCGACGAGTTGGGTTGTCCTTAGACGGTCTCCTTGTTTGATTGGCTTCTTTGGAATCGTGCTCATTGCAAGGACTCGATTCTTCCACATCAAGCATTTGAAATGCATTAGGTGTGAGAATAATTTTGTCCGTGTTGACAGCAGGTTTGGTTGATTTCTTGGCCTTTTCTGCCACCTTGGTCCACTCGTTTTGTTTCATATCAAGAACACATTTGATATTTACATTATCGCCGCTCAACTCATTTATACTTGATTTAAACTGTTCGATTTCGGCCGCCATTTTGTTATTCTGTTCTGACAATGTTTTTATGGTAATTTCCAATTACAGCCCGCTGCGATTCTTCTTGTTGCTTAGCTTTGATTTCAGCAACCAGTGTCATAATATTGGCAATTTGATGTCTATAATCTTCACAATTTCCGCACATCGAGTGATTTTCATCGACATTTTGCTTTGGATCTTGTTGTTGTTGTTGTTGGTTGGCGTCGACCACGTGCGTTGTCGTTTTGATCTTTTTATCTTGGATTTTAACGCCATTCGTTTGAGCATTTCCCTCTAGAGCGCTTTGCAGAGACTTCTCCTGGTTATCCTTCATGATCTGCAGCTTTTCTTTCTTCGGGCCGTGCCATTTTAAGCTGAACTCTGCGCTTTTGAACAGCTTTTCCTCCCCGCGAGGCGATGACCACTTCCCGTCGTCACATTTAAAAATCGCTGCTACGAACGCTTTTAGCGATTTTAGATCGCCTTTCCATGTAAAATTATTTGCATTGTAGAATAGAAAAGAAAATTTTTCTATTTTGTTTCCGAAAGTGTCGGTTTTATTGTCAGAATTTGCGACAGACGTGGAGCTCGGATTTGTGTTATCTTCCGCCATCTTCCGACAACCAAAATATTAATATATCAAAAATTAATATAAATTGAAATTCGAGGTTGTTTATAGTGACGGTATTGTTTGTGAATGTTTCATATAAGCGCTTCGTATTCTTTGCATTTAAAATATTTTCCTCAGATATTATCTTTGGCTTGGCGTGATGGCGTCTGAATGGTCTGAGTGATAGTGATGACATTGTTTTTATATATGTAATATAGTACAGATATAGAACCAATGTCATCACTATCAGACCATTGCAGACGCCAAGCAAAGAGAAGATCTAAGGAAAACATGTTATAAATGCCTGATATCAATGGGTGACAGCTCAACGGCGTGGTTTTGTTCTTTAGCGAGCACAAAGGTTTCGCGGCTTATTTATGATATTTTATGATATGTTCCAATGGCTTTCAGTGATAATTTTAACAGCTTTGTTGTGCATGTGAACCACACGCAAGTCTCCAAATCGAAATAATGGTGTTTATTATAGGTCGGCTGATCAGAAATTTTAACGAGCGTACTAACACCTTCGTTGCAATGTTTAATTTGAAATGCATCAAGATGTGCAAAACGCCAAGACAAGTTAATGCAACGAATCGCCCAACCTCGTACCCAGGGTCTTATCTCCCCGGCGGCCGGAGATAAGTCCCCGCCGGGGAGATAAGACCATGGGTACGAGGTTGCGTATCGCCACGCGACAAATCCACGAGCACCAGTAAATTTCCCATCAACGGGAACTTCATTTATGTAAATTTACGGCAATATTATAGCTGCACTTTAACATATTCTACAAATGTGTGGCTGTCTATAAATGCCTGAATGGCTTTTTCTCGAGTATTGTGAAGAGAAATTCATCAATCCATAACTATAATACCAGGGGTAGAGATAATATTCATTTAGATAAAATAACATCGAAGTCTGGCCAGAGGTCTTTTGCCCACACAGCAGCATTGCTATTTAATAGTCTTCATACTGAAGTTAACTCTTTCCTTACCGGTCCAGTCAAAATGGGTCGTTGAAGACCCGCAAAAGTCGTCAATCGAAAAACACGGCACACAGTAACGAAAAATTAAAAATCGACAAGTGCCAGGAACATGAGATCCACGCACACGCCAAGTTTGATTTGATTTCATAAACAACTCTGCGATTGGTGGCATTTTGAGTTTTCAACATGCAAAAAAAAATGTAAATTTTTCAACCTGATTTATGATAATTAATGCTAATTTATATTAACATAATTTGTTTTGTTCGGGAAATTTAAAAGCACAAGTAAAAGCCGGTTTATTGGGGTTTCAGAAAATGTATAGCTTTCGCAACAGTTATGGTTATTTCTAGAGATATCAATAGAACAAAGGGTGGTTCAATTTTGGATGTTTTTCAGCCTGTCAGGAAAGAGTTAATAAGCAATAACAGGTAAATTGAAAATAATCGAAGAAAAAGAGTGGAAGAAAAAGCAGTTTATTATCTTTACAAAGCAAAAAAATAGTCAGTGAGAAAAAATGAACCCCCTTCTCGGTTCCCCTTACCCCCCTCAACGAGAGGTTACGGTATAAGGGTTACCTTCAGCAGAGTCTCTGCAGAGATCCCACCCGCACCGGTCCACCCCGCACGCGAGCTCATACTTTTACATATATACGCAAGCTATTTATACACCACAAAGACAATACTTTCTATGCATGTGGGTCAAAAAGGTCAAAATTCACCGTGTTTAGAAATGTAGGAAATAATTCACCAAATTGGCTTAAAATTTGATATTGTGTTGCTTAGCCGACTTACAACGATGATGAAAATTTCAGGCGAAAATATAAAATTGATCGATGCGAAAAAATGTCGGCCATTGTGTGTTAACTCTTTCCTTACCGGCCCAGTCAAAATGGGTCGTTGAAGACTCGCAAAGTCGTCAATCGAAAAACACGGCACACGGTAACGCAAAATTAAAAATTAAAATTCGAAAAGCGCCAGGAACATGAGATCCACGCACACGCCAAGTTTGATTTGATTTCATAAACAACTCTGCGATTGGTGGCATTTTGAGTTTTCAACATGCTACGCGGGCGTGCAAGATGGCCTTTTCTAGAAAATGTAAATTTTTCAACCTGATTTATGATAATTAATGCTAATTTATATTAACATAATGTGTTTTGTTTTCGGGAAATTTAAAAGCCGGTTTATTGGGCTTTCAGAAAATGTATAGCTTTCGCAAAAGTTATGGTTATTTCAAGAGATATCAATAGAACAAAGGGTGGTTCAATTTTGGATGTTTTTCAGCCTGTCAGGAAAGAGTTAAGTCATCTCGCTCTTTAAATGCGTTCAAGGCCAGTTATTGGAGACATTATGTTATCTCAAATTAACAGATTATTTTTATATTTTACGGCCAATCTTGTAATTAATTTTAGGCTATTGTAATTAATCCCCTCGCCCGGCGCGAAGCGCCGGCCGAGGGTGCTAATATCGACCGGCGTTTAGTCCATTATCACGCGAGATGCAAGCGGTTCCTGATCTCGGATCGGGTTTATAGGTATATTTATTTATTATATGGACGAAGGTGTTTTACTGGGAACTAAAGCACTCGTAGAACTCATACGTCACTACATCCGCGGCCAAGTGACCTTTTTTCCGTATGTAACGCTCGTGAGTGGCATATCGAAAATTTCCCGCCAATTTCATTCTTGTTCTGAAATGGCTACCAGTTCGAGGTTTGTTGACTTAAGCAAAGACGATATTAATAATTTCTGCGAGCAACAGGAAAACAAAAATACAACGAAAAAAACGTTATATGATAACTTGAAAATAATTCTTTGAAAATCTTGATACTATGGATTTTATGTTCGAGTGGCAAGAACAATATCTCACGAGTGCGGAGTGAGCGCAGCGAACGAGTGAGATATTGTTCTTGCCACCGTGTAATGTTCTTTTTATTATATGGACATATTCATATAGTGACACAAATACACGCAATTTTATTTTAATGAAGGATTTAATGAAAAATAACACAACAATGAAGAAACAACACAACAATGACTTAGTTTTAAGTTTATAGAGGAATATCTGTATAATGTTATAAAATGTTACTGGCTCTGACTTGATTCATCCGACTCAGATATAACGACTCTTCGTCGTTTTTGACTAAGAAGCTGCGAAGGTTGTCGGTCAGTTGTGCTACTTGGATAAACATTGACAGTTCCAATTTGGCAATTTTGCAAAACTAAAGGCTTCCCTTCGGAATTCCTGATAAACCCCGGTAGATAACAAGCCGATGTGCTCGTTGTCTCGTCGATAGAAAGAGTATGACCTAGTTTTGCCGGAACTAAACTACTAGCAGTTGATATACTTTGATCGGCAGTAGCACCTGACAATACAGCAGAAATTTGCGGCTGTCTTTTATCTGACAAAGCCGAGTAGTTATTCAGTGAATTGACATTTTTATGTCCAGTTATCTGGATGATTTCGTTCGGCGGGATTTCGTTGTCAACAAGCTTCTGAACCAAACGCTTTCTTGTGCTGTGATTTACCAATTTCTTGTCAGTTTCCAACCCGCAATCTTGTACCATCTTCTTCACCATACTTCTCAATGAATTTACTCCAAGAGGAGAACATTACTGTTGTCCTGGTTTCGGAGTTTCAATGTTTATAGCCAAGTAAAACGGAGACGAGTTGACAACATTTCAGCTGGTCTATGTTCACTGTACGCCAAGTAACTGTTGACAAGGTAAATATCTGGATTACTCTTGTTCTCGTACATTTGAGGATTTTTCGCTCGAAGATTTCGTAGGTTTTCGCCAGTACGTGTACTGAGCTCGACGAAGCGACTTCCCTCTGAATCTTGTTTTAGCTGCAAATCACCCCAACAAAGATTTCTCTGCTCTTTCCCTGGCCTCATACCAAAATAGGTGCAGTTATTCAACCACACTGTATTAAGCAGAGCTCTCTGCAAGTATATACCCAAGACTCCGGAATGATAAAACTTGTTGATGTCTTCATCTGACAGCGGCTCCGCAGCGTTTGGCCGATTTCCTTTGCCGAGAGATTTCAAATGTTTTTGTTTCTTTTTCAGCGTATCTTGGATATCGTAAAATTCTTTGTCGTTCAAAACCGAGAAAGCGTAGTTCTTTTTTCGTAGAATACGATCAATGCTTTGGATAAACGCTCGGATAGACGACGGCTCGTACTCCTCGCCGTTTTTCTTTCGTACAGCCAAGACAAATTTCTTTAAAATCGGTTGAAGTTCTTTCGGTGGAATATCCTCTAGTATACTGTATCTTCTCGCCACCGTGTAATATCCTCTATATGCATCAACCGTCCTCATGCGTGCCATCGGAAAATTTGACCCTGGTGACTAGATATGGTAAATATCTGCATTTGAATAAAAAGAAAGTACGTGTTTTGTCGGGTTATACGGTGAATGAAGATTTGTGTTCAAAAAGATCGTGAAAAGGCAGTGAAAATGCAATATATCGTCGTCGGAAGATATCAAGTTCGTATAAATCAAGTTTTTAATACGTGGCGTCAAACTAAAGGTATACCCGTTTTCGGTTTTTTAAACCTGTTAATCAGTTACAAAGATAGTCTTGCAAACATGTCCGAGTATGTTATTCAGGCTTTTATTTGATGTATAGCATGATTTTCTAGAGTTAGTAGTTCAAAAGATATCGTCGTCTGAATATCTAAAATATTTACTAGGAGTTTGTCAATCCAATCCAAGCGTCGTCGCTTTTTTCAAGCTGTTAGCTATCAGTTCCAATTTTTTGTAGGTATGTCAGAGGCTGTTAATCAAGCTTTCATTAGATATGTAGAATGAGTTCTTAGAGTAAGAACTTCAAAATATATCGTGGTCGGAACATTTCACTTTTGGCATGGCGTCATGGCGACTATTAAACAAAACAATCAGACATCACCAAATCACTCTTTGAAGGGCTTTCGCTCGAAATTGAATAGTCCTTTTACACACGATTTCTTACATGTATTTCTAACACTACCTAGTGCCTACACAGTACGCAGAACAACATTTTTATCGTACTCTTCAATAAAACAACCATATATACATGTTACTGTTAGTCATGTTAAGTGTTGTAATATATACATTTAACAATTATACCATTCGCTCTCGTCGTATATGAGCTGATAGCCGACGCCGAGTCGGCTATCAGCCATATACGACGAGAGCGAATGGTATAATTGTTTTATAATATGGACATCCACTATATAATAAGCCAAAAATTTATTAACAATTCCACAATAATTAAATACTAATGACATAAACAAATGACGTTTCCGCCATGGCGCTTCCGTCCTGCTACTTCCGTCATGCGTAGTGCAAATTATAGTTATGTACATTCGTATTTATGACAAAAAGTACAAGCTTTGTGGACAAAAAGTACAAGCTTTGTGAAACTTAACCTGGCTGGGCAAAGATTTTCCAGTCGGACTCGTCTTCGACGTCGGCTAAACCGCCTTAGTGGTTTTTTGTTGACGGGATTGAACCTGCGACCTCCCGGTTCAACTCGAAATATAACTTGCCGTCTGCTCTGTTGATCTTAAAACTATCATAATCATCATATTTGGCTTAAGTTTCCTCTGGTTTTCTCTTCCTCGTTGTCCCAAGTAAAGACCAAGGTAAAACCAAACGGTACGAAGCAATTGTGATGGATCAGTGCTGTCGGCTGGACATAATTCGCCACTGTCAAACAACAACTTAATTTGCCTCTGGATTATTGGCTTTTTGTGGACCAAACCGGCGATTTTCCCAGTTTTCCTAAGGTCGTTCACGAACGCATCTAACACTGAATTTGCTTCGGTAAAAGTAGGGTCGTCAATGATGGAAAATGGCTTGTTGTTGGGAGGATTTCTCAAGAATTGGTCAACTTTTTTTATTGTCAATACGAGCCGTCAACTTGCCTAGCAGACGTATGAAACACCTTAAAGCAAGTGTTTATCTCTGCTTTTGTCATCCCTGTGATGTACAAACCGCCAGAAAAATTGGAAGAGGTAAACAAATCCAAAATTTAATGTAATTAATTTAATTTCTACCTTTCTCTCTTCTCTTTTAAAACTTTACACTCGTTTTCAGTCGTTTCATGTCAAATTTAATTTCAAAACCACCCCTTACTTTGGAAAAGGCTACTTTTTAGTTTGCTTTACTTATCATTAAATATTTTCATTCCATATCTTGTTGTTTTTTTGGTATTATCAGTGGTATTGCATTCTCAGGAAGGGTTTTTATTTCTTGTTCAAGCTGAGCAACCATTTTGTGTTTTTATTGCTTTCATTTACTCACCGTATATGAGCTGATATACGGTGAGTAGCTCAACCAATCAGATTGCAGAACAGCTCATATACAGTTGATGGCTATATTATAAACTGTAATATATACATACTGTAATATATACATTTTGAAAAACTTAACAGAAACTTGGAAAAACTTGGAAACTTTCACAAGTTTCCAAGTAGTGATTTTTCACTACGATTGTGAAAAATCACAATCGTAGTGCAAGCTTAAAGTTTGTACCTATCATGGAACAATTTAAAAATTTGAATTAATTGGCCTATACAGTATTGGTAGTTTTATAGTGGGGTGCAAAAACATGCAGACTATACTGGGGTTTATACGACCTTGGCCTGGCCTACAATTTTGTAGCATAAACAAGCATTACAGTACTGTACTATACTTGTCAGTGTTAATATATACACTGCTGCAGTGAATAAGGGAGAGCTCGGAGTATGAGACAGACGATACATGGATGATTGCTATGCAAGCTCATATTCTCAGAAAAAATATTATTAGTCCCAGACAGGAATTGAACCTGAATTGAACCTCTAACCATTGAGCTACCCAAGATGCAGAGTGAAGGTTACGATGATGTACTGATTCAATTGAAATATGGGGCCTCCACAACCAGGGGGCTTGCACATTTTTCATGGGAAAAAATTGTAAGGAAAAATGTATTTGTGAGTGCCTACATGAATGGTAGTATATACAGTTTATAGATCTACTGTTAGCTTATTCAGATTCTTTACACTTGAAACATAGGAACCAGATTCTTGTGTAGATTGATCATGATGTTTATGCATGTACATTTTTATTCAGATTTTTAGTACTTGAAAAATATACTTTATGGGTGACTGTAAATATGTTTTGTCATATTGGGGACCGGTCATTAATTATGAGCTTAATCATAGTTAATAGCTTAATTGACGTCCATGTATTGTATACTGATATGTATTCCAGAAATAATCTTTGTTTACTCCATCCATTACGGAACATGTTAGGACTATAGTAGATGGCCTACGTACTGCACCACAACTTATTGTGTTTGTTAATCATTAAGGCTTGTAATGTAAAATACAGCTTATATAGGATTATGTTGACATTGGGTATGTTGACACAAGTGCTGTGTCAAGTGCTGTGTTAGCTAGATCATTGTCAACAAGTATCAAACATGTCATGACATGTCATCCTGAATATAGGTTGTTATATCTGTGCATGCATGGTGATATATAATTTAGACACTATAACTACAAGTACAATGCCATGTGCTTTGTTACATGGCTTTTGTATTATTATTATTATTATTAACAATAATAATACAATAATATTTATACGGGATAGCCCCTTCAGCTACACTGGTAACACTGGTATCAATATATGGTGGTCTTAATTGTTTCCTAACAAACTAAAGTTATTACAAATGTACAGTACAATATGTTACAAAAACTCATTTTAACTCAAAAGTTATATATCTTGCACATATTGTCAATTAAGGCAATTGATAATGGTGCTACAACATGTATGATGAACAGACTCATTGAGATATGGAAAATAGTTCTTTAGATATGATGTTAAAATGCCTTCACATAATTTCTTAACTAGCATTACACAATGTATCTTTCTTCTAATTACAAAAGGTACCAATTCCTAGGATTTCTATTAACTGATCAGTTTCAAGTCCTGAGTTAGGAATGATCAGTTTCCCTGCCCTGCATTGAGACCTCTCAAGAGCATCAACTATTAAGTTATATCCTCATCCATGCCAGCTCGACATCACAGTAGTCCAAATTGTGTATCCAATTTGAATGGACCCTATAGATTTGCACTATATGTACCACCTATGTGATTTTTTTAAAGGGCACAACCATTGTATGATAAAAATGCACATTCTTCCTTCAAGTTTCAGCAGCCTTTGATGTCTGTTTCATGAATCATCAACAGTGTGAAAAAAGTAGTTTCTTTCTTAGTTATTGATGGTAGAAACAGCAGTAGACTTCCCCACTATTCTGCTGCTGCACCCAAAAATTAAAAAAGATTTGGCTTCATGTATTTAGTTTGATGTTCTATGAAACAATTAAATTCAGACAATACAAAGATTTCAGCAATATTGTCCACTGGAAATTATTTATTCAGTCTGACAAATGAATGGGCTATTATCTAATTCAAGAAAAATAAGTATCCTGTAAGCAACTATACGCTATAATAATTTCAAACAGCAAGCGGGCGAGGGGTTGTTGCGTAAACGTATTTCTAGTTAGGATTTTGTAATTAATTTCTAATAGGCTTATATTGTATTTCCAAATTACCATGTTCGGTATAATGATATATTATTTTGTAATTTAGTTATCGTAGTAGGCACAGCATCTTTAGAAATCAGCGTAAGCTGAAAGATTTCTGTGGTAAATAAAGTTTATTAATATTTATTATTACTGACAAACGAGGCTATAGTAGTCGTCGACGTCTGAGCAGCTTGGTAAAAAAGTTAACTCGTGAGGGAAACTACGAACGCTATGATGAAATCATTCAAGAACAACTCAAGCAAGAGGTCATAGAACAAGAACCAGACGAGCCAAGTGGCAAAGTGTACTATATTCCACATAAGGGAGTCGTCAAACAGTCAGCAGAGACGACAAAGTTGCGCATCGTTTACGACGCCTCAACGAAAGAATCGAGCAGCCAACCATCCTTAAACGAGTGCTTGTATCATGGCCCAGTACTTCAAAATCAACTGTGGATAATTCTCGTACGAGCACGATTTCATCCAATTCTACTAACCAGCGACATCGAAAAGGCCTTTCTGCAAGTGCGGATAAAGGAGCAAGAGCGAGATGCATTAAGGTTCTTTTGGAAAAGCCCAGGAAGTGACGAACTGTCTGTGTATCGCTTTACCCCTGCTTTATTTGGCTTGACGTGTTCACCATTTCTTCTTGGCGGAGTCATCAACGAACATTTGAAGCATTGGGAGCCCAAGTACCCGGAATTGGTGAAGGAAATCCGTGATGGGTTATACGTTGATGACTTAATGACGGGGGGAGATACCGAGGAAGCGGTAGCAGCGAAAAGGTCGCAAGCAATCGAGGTGTTCGAAGACGCGACGTTTAAGCTACATAAATGGCACTCGAATGTGGCACCATTGGAGAGTGATGTTACAAATCCAACAGACGGAGAAGATGTCACCTATACGCGTAAGAACAGCTATAGGATCTGACAGACCAGATACGAAATTACTTGGACTGACGTGGGATAAATCAAAAGATACGTTGAGCGTCGTGACCGCACGCCAGAAGAAGATATCAACCAAGCGGGAAGCGCTCTCTCAACTAGCGAGAATTTACGACCCTCTCGGACTGGTATCTACTACGACCTTGGTTGCGAAATTACTCTACCGGAAAATGTGCGAAGATAAGCTCTCTTGGGACGGAGAGTTGCCTGAACCAATCAGGAGACGCTGGGGAAAATGGAGTGCTCAGTTACTCGAGAAATTTGTAGTGCCACGCACCTTAGCGCCATTTCACCAACCTGTAACAGCTGTAACTCTCCATGCATTTGGGGATGCAAGTAAGGACGGTGTCGCAGCGGTGGTATATGCAGTTGTTCAACAAGACGACGGTACGACACAAGGTTTAGTTTGTGCTAAGTCTCGTTTGGCGAAGCAGAATCTCACCATACCTCGTCTCGAACTCGTTGCGGGTCATATGGCAGCAAACCTAGTGGCGAATGTTAAAAGTGCGATCAACAGCGATAAGGTTACTACGGTGCATTGTTGGAGTGACTCTATACTGTTGCGCTGTGTTGGATCAACGGCCAAGGGGAGTATCGCTAATTTGTCTCCAATCGGGTGAAGAAGATCCGAGAACATCATCACCTACAGTGGCATCACGTACCGGCCGATGAAAGCCCCGCGGACGTGGGAAGTCGAGGTGGAAAGGTTACGAATAACGATCTATGGCAACATGGTCTGGACTGGTTGAACGACCCAAGCAAGTGGCATCCCAACGTAATTCTGGAATCCAGTCCAGAGGCAAGTGCCGAGGCAAAAATTACGAAAAGTGTTCTCACCGTGGCAACAACGGGCAGTCGAGCTCCTTGAAGCCCGTACTCTACAGAAAAGTTGTAGGCTCGGAGCATGGATGAGAAGATTCATCACAAATTGCAAAGGTCTAATTGGCAACCGCGAGACCGGACCTTTAAAGACGTCCGAGATCGAAGTACAGATTACCTGGTGGATCAAGAGAGCACAGTATTACCTGGTGGATCAAGAGAGCACGTAATAGACGATGTGTCACATGGTTTGGAGCCTATGAGACATATGTCAGCTAGTAGGCCACAGAGTGAGGTGTCTAGACGTGACGCTGCTATAGGTGAGGATGTCACTCGTAACAAGACCATGTCGAGTAATATTACGCGTGATCCTAGTATGGGTTTTATTTCAACTCGTGAGTTGAGTGGGGCTCATGATTCGAAAGGGTCTAAAGACTTGACTATATTAAATAATAAAACGACTCTTATGAAAAGGTCTGAACGTAAACGTAACCCTATTGTGGGTGGTAATGTCGCTCGTAGTGGTACACTATCGAGTGGTGGTGCACGTGATCCTGCTATAGGTTCTGGTAATCTAGTTATACCGAATATTAAGATGAGTTTTCTAGAGAGGATGTCCGGCTATCTAGCTGATGCTAAAGCGTTGGGGTATAAGTGGATGGACCTTATTAGAAGAGGATCTAGAGAGAACGTCATTAATAGAGTCACTAGAGTTAGGGAGGTCAGAGAGACTCGAAAGGCTAGACGCGATCTCAGACGATATGTGAGGAGGTCGCAGTTGAGTCAGGAGGCCTCAGACAAAGAGTATGAAAGAATCACTAGTCTTATTGCTAAGATGAAACGTACTACTGTAGTACAAAGGAGAGTTGCTCTCAAAGGGTACACCAAGTCGTATAGTGTTGAGGTGATCGATAATAAGGATCCACTAAAACAACTAGTCAAGACTAGAGGAGTAGTGGGCTCGACTTTACAGAAAGAGTTAGAGAAACTGAAAGGTTTAAAGTTTTCCGAGACATTGAAAGTGACTCTAGAGAAACAAATTGGTGACGGAGAGTCACCAATAGTGTGGTCAAAACAGTGGTTAGTAGTGTTGATATTAGTGGGACTACGAGACAAGCTAGTGAGGAGATAGTAAATCGTATAGCTGTATGGTTGTCAGAAGGGTCTGGGTGGGTTGTAGACAGTGTTAGTGACCACTTTATTAATGTGGTAGTGTATAAGCCTCTTAAAGGATCGAGTTATATTGAGCTACCAGAAGAGTTGAGGAACGCGTCTAAAGGTTTAGTCAACATAAGAAATAGTGATGACAAGTGTTTTATGTGGTGTCACGTGTTACACAAGTGTCCTGCAGGAAAGGATCCGCAGCGAGTATCGAAGCACAAGAAGAACGTAGGTTCTGTCAATTATGAGGGAGTGAGATTTCCAGTGGATACGAAACAATACAATAAGATAGAGAGGCAGAACGATATTAGCATCAGTGTGTTTGGGTACGAGGACAAGCAGCCATTTCCTATCTACGTTTCTGAGGAGAAGTGTGAGGATCATATGGACCTGCTGCTAATAACGAATGGTGTTAAACGACACTACGTGTACATCAAAGACTTTGGTAGGTTTATGTGCGGTCAGTCTAAACACAAGTGTCGCAAGAATTTCTGTAGATACTGTCTTCAATGTTTTACTACTAACAAGATTCTAGAGAATCATAAGGAGGTTTGTATGGTGGTAAATGGTAAGCAAGCGATCAAGATGCCAGATGAAGAAGACAGCACTCTTGAGTATAAAAACTTTCATAAACAATTAGAGGGTACTTGGGCTCCCAATGCTTCAAATGTTCGTTGATGACTCCGCCAAGAAGAAATGGTGAACACGTCAAGCCAAATAAAGCAGGGGTAAAGCGATACACAGACAGTTCGTCACTTCCTAGGCTTTTCCAAAAGAACCTTAATGAATCTCGCTCCTGCTCCTTTATCCGCACTTGCAGAAAGGCCTTTTCGATGTCGCTGGTTAGTAGAATTGGATGAAATCGTGCTCGTACGAGAATTATCCACAGTTGATTTTGAAGTACTGGGCCATGATACAAGCACTCGTTTAAGGATGGTTGGCTGCTCGATTCTTTCGTTGAGGCGTCGTAAACGATGCGTAACTTTGTCGTCAGCTGACTGTTTGATGACTCCCTTATGTGGAAGATAGTACACTTTGCCACTTGGCTCGTCTGGTGCTTGTTCTATGACCTCTTGCTTGAGTTGTTCTTGAATGATTTCATCATAGCGTTCGTAGTTTCCCTCACGAGTTAACTTTTTTACCAAGCTGCTCAGACGTAGACGACTACCAGCCTCGTTTGTCGGTAATAATAAATAATAAACTTTATTTACCACAGAAATCTTTCAGCTTACGCTGATTTCTAAAGATGCTGTGCCTACTACGATAACTAAATTACAAAATAATATATCATTATACCTAACATGGTATGTAATTGGAAATACAATATAAGCCTATTAGAAATTAATTACAATATCCTAATTAATTACAATAGCCTAAAATTAATTACAAGATTGGCCTTAAATTATAAAAATAATCTGTTAATTTGAGATTACATAATCTCTCCAATAACTGGCCTTGAACGCATTTAAAGAGCGAGTTGACTTAACTTCAGTATGAAGACTATTAAATATAGCAATGCTGCTGTGTGGGCAAAAGACCTCTAGCCATACTTCGATGTTATTTTATCTAAATGAATATTATCTCTACCCCTGGTATTATAGTTATGGATTGATGAATTTCTCTTCACAATACTCGAGAGATAAGGAGGAAAAAGGCCATTCAGGCATTTATAGACAGCCACACATTTGTAGAATATGTTAAAGTGCCTATATCACTTGTGGGATCTTTACATATTTATAGTAATTGGAACATTCTAAGAAGATTTGTACTATATCTTCTCAGGAGAAAATTTCATCTTCATGGACTTTTTTGCAGTTAAAGTTACCGGATATGACATCAAAGGAGGAATTGCAAATCAGTTTTCTTTTGTTTCTTGCTTCAAAAATTCCTCCTTTGATGTCATATCCGGTAACTTTAACTGCAAAAAAGTCCATGAAGATGAAATTTTCGCCTGAGAAGATATATTACAAATCTTCTTAGAATGTTCCAATTACTATAAATATGTAAAGATCCCACAGGTGATATAGGCACTTTAAAGTGCAGCTATAATATTGCCGTAAATTTACATAAATGAAGTTCCCGTTGATGGGAAATTTACTGGTGCGAATCGCCACGCAACAAATCCACGAGCAACCTCGTACCCAGGGTCTTATCTCCGCACGCAACAAATCCACGAGCAACCTCGTACCCAGGGTCTTATCTCCGCACGCCGGGGAGATAAGACCCTGGGTTACGAGGTTGGGCGATTCGTTGCATTAACTCGTCTTGGCGTTTTGCACATCTTGATGCATTTCAAATTAAACATTGCAACGAAGGTGTTAGTACGCTCGTTAAAATTTCTGATCAGCCGACCTATAATAAACACCATTATTTCGATTTGGAGACTTGCGTGTGATTCACATGCACAACAAAGCTGTTAAAATTATCACTGAAAGCCATTGGAACATATCATAAAATATCATAAATAAGCCGCGAAACCTTTGTGTAAGTTAAAGAACAAAACCACGCCGTTGAGCTGTCACCCATTGATATGAGGCATTTATAAAATGTTTTCCTCAGATCTTCTCTTTACTTGGCGTCTGCAATGGTCTGATAGTGATGACATTGGTTCTATATCTGTACTATATATTACATATATAAAAACAATGTCATCACTATCACTCAGACCATTCAGACGCCATCACGCCAAGCCAAAGATAATATCTGAGGAAAATATTTTAAATGAAAAGAATACGAAGCGCTTATATGAAACATTCACAAACAATACCGTCACTATAAACAACCTCGAATTTCAATTTCTATTAATTTTTATATATTAAATACTGTATAAACATCGCATATTATATAGACCCCCTATAACATCACGATTTACCAACTAGCTTTTTGTATTTTCATATTCTCGGGTTGTATTCAAGTTATGATTTGTTAACGAATAATTGGCAATATTTTAAAATTTGTAATATGGGAACGATTTTGATAATATAAATTAGTGAGGCTATTCTGCGCACTCAGTTGATGTAGTGATGTCATAACAACAATTCACGAAGTTCGTCGGAAAATGCTCGGTCTATCTTCGCGTTGCGCGAAATATAATATTCCCCGCGAATTTTAATTCAAAATGAATACGGTGCTTGTAAACAAGACTAAAATATGTGGGAAAAGGGTCTTATCGGTTTTATCGATTTTCTCCACCCATGACCCAGTTATGATTGAATATTTGTTATAAATATTTGTGACATATGTATACAGTATACTATTTTCTATTTCCGTCTGAGTGACTGGAGTAGGCTCAGTAGCAGCGCTGAGCCACTAAAAACATTAAAACAACATGTAAACAATCCAAGTAATCAAAAAGAGAAAAAGTCCAAGTAATCAAAATATCGCAACTAAGCGCATCTTTTGGTTGCCACCATCTTTGTTGTAGCCGTTTGTCCAACTTTTCCAATGAGCTAGCATGTGAGAAACCCCACGACGCTACCACACGGCGCCATCTTCTTGATTTATGTATATTTACTAACATTTTCCGACTATTTGTCGATATGACGTCACTACATTAACTGACTGCAGAATATTTCACCCTTACTGTGATAGCCCAGCCTCGTACCCAGGCGCTTGTTTTGCTTTGCGCGACTAGGTGGGCGCTGAGCGCGCGCGCGCTCAACCCCCGCAAGTCGCGCAAAGCAAATCAAGCGCCTGGGAACGAGGCTGATACTGGACCTTTTGGATCTGGTGATGAACATTTATCAACAACAGCAAGCGGGAGCTGTCATAAAACGTCTGCTATGACAGCTAAGCACGAACACTGTAAACCAATGTGCTTTGGCTACTTAATTATTGCATCAAAATGATGTTGGATTATATTCATGCATTCCCCAAAGCTCAACGTCTGCCCAACGATCAAAAATATGAACTTGTTCACAAATGATACATGGGCGATCGTCAAGCTCGTATCCTCGGAAAAATGATTCTGAGTCTCGGACAGGAATCGAACCTGTAACCCACGCGTCTATCCCATCCGGCGGTTCAGTGGAGCGCGGTGATGCCTGCGAAGGAGGCTACCTGTAACCTTCTGATTGCCGGTGAGAAGCTCTAACCATTGAGCCAGCGAGACAAATGTTGGAACCTGGATCCTACGTAGAGAAAACGTTTTGTTTTTCGAGTATATATTCCCATGTAAATGCAAAGGAATTTTAAGAAAATATATCCTAGAAATTGCTGGAGACGTGTTAAATCAAAATTTTCGGCGTAGGTATACGGCATACCAGATATTGCGGAGAAGCTGCGAAACACACCAAATTGACACCGCAATGCAAACATGGTCAAAAGAGATCAAGGGCATATAAACAGCCTGATCGAGGAATATATATCTTCTTGCGCATGGCCTCGAATTAGAGAATAAGTCGCTCAATACGAAAGGAACGAACCGCAAAAGGTTCCCATCCTGCTGCCTAGAATCAGAAACGTTTAGAAGCGGATTCAACTTCATAAACATTTGAAGAACATCATATCTTAAGCTCCGTTCACACTGCACTTTGAGATCGATCCGAGACCGATCTGAGACAAAGTGAGCTTAGTGTGAACGGTCGACTAAAATTTGAGATCGATCTCAGATACATTCGAAAGTTCTCTAACCAAAGTCTCTGATCCATCCACAGCTGAACGGTTCTTTCCCAAAATAAACCGATATCCTTTGTTGGTTGAACCCAAAACCTTCGCGTAATTTCAGGTTGACTTGCAAACAGATTAATCATGCAAACAAGTGCGAAATTCTTCTGTCTCCTTCTCTTTAGCATGAGGTTAATTCGCTTTAGAGCGTTTATTAACAAGGCCTGTTGTCGTCTTCTTATTTTTTTCCGGTACTCATTTATAATTGATAAAAGAGCACAAATAATAGAATTATCGATTTCGCTATCCGCCATCTTCACACAATCTCGTTACCAGAGCCTGCGTTCCTTTTCGACTGCGCCATAGGTACGTACTACAAGTACCCCCAACATATCCGATACAAATGTTTGGGGTACGAGGCTGTGGATTATGTTGCCAGGGGGACAGTAATACAAATCCTGTGAAGTTTGCTTGCGAACCTCTCTAGGGAGTATGGGGGCATGCCCCCAGAAAAATGTGGATTTTGAGAGTTCCAGTAGTGCATTTCCGGAGATTTCTGCAAGGAACATTCTGAAAAAATTTATCTGTAAGGTCTGGTAATATTTAGACTTTTTAAAAGATAAACAAGCCCATTGTTAACGAAATTAAGTTTTATGTATTCCCATACGCTAATAGTCGCACAAAATGCATGCGAGGTGATTGTTTATTTTGTTGCCCTACATGAACAAGACAGAACCCCATGTGTCTTGTATGTTTTCTACTCCATTACTTATCTAGTAAAGAGTACGCCTTGTATAAGTTTATAATGTCAAAACATGTCTCCCATGTGCTATCACTGCTATGGAGTATTCTTATTCTGGTATGAATAGTGATGATTCGTGTGTATTCTGGAGGCATCTTATTTCAGACACTGAATCATAAAACCATGCAGACGCGGTTATTTATACCACAGTTTATACCAATGTTCTCCGGTTCGCGCTTGACGGAATCTTTTTGCACTAGGCCGGGCATCATATTGGAGTTTGCAAATAAGTTGCTGGTACCCAGTCTAGTTTGTGATGTTGCACGTGTTGACACCACTGACCTATTTATAACTGGACTGTCTGCTCCTATTAAGAAATAGAAAACATTATCCTAGTTTCCACGGTGTTATTGAAACACGAGTGGAAGTATTGGAGAACGAGAAATAGCAGTTGGAACACAAGCCCGCAGGGCCAGTGTTTCCACACAATTTCAAGTTCTCCCCAAAGTTTCACGAGTGTTTCTATAATGTATGGGGACACAGAAAGATATTTTCTATTTCTTTTATAAAATAACACTTGAGGAAATAAGTATTACTCTTATTAAAATTATGAAAATATACATTCTCCTTACTGACGCTAGACAGTGTCCTCGGCTGCTCAAATGAATATAAACGCTCCTAATTGTGAAGAAAAGCATCCAGTCTTCTCGTTTTTCTTCTTGTTGGCTGTCACAAAACAAACAGCTGTTTGTGAGCAAAGGTTCGTCTTACAGTCCATTTTATAAAAATGGCGGGAAAAATCCATGTTTTGATGGAGTTATAGAGCTTTCAGCCAATCAGCGCGTGCGTTTTTAATTTGTTATTTTATAATTAACTTGCCCCCAACAAAATGGCAGAAATATGGGTCCTATTCATGTAGACAACCACTGACCAGAATTTAGAAAACTGAACTGTTGTCATTGTTCACCCAATTTGTCTTCTTTTCGTCTGTAAGCTATTCACCTACACTAAGGTGGATAATTGTGTCAGCATATACCAACAAGTTGCTGGATTCATTAGGAGGAAATTTGGTTTAGTTTGAGAAATATTTAGCCAGTTGTCCGTGAAAGTCAAAGTTAAATTCTCCCAAGAGTGAATTCCATATTTGGAGTAGTTTACCAGTTTTGCAGGCTAGAAGTCTTTTCAAACCGTGGAGCAAAGCAAGGCAAAATACCAATGAATTTTAGCACAAATATCAAATTTAAATACTGTAAACAGGGAAATCTGGTGATGAAGAACTAATGAATTCTGGGAGCACAAAATGACAGTTTTTCTTTTTAGAAGATGAATCATAGAGTTTTTCAGTTCGGTCAGTGCATGTAGTTTCATGTTTTTTGTTGGTTGTATTTCTTTCATTCACAGGCTTCCCAAGCTTGCGGCACATTTATTATTATCATATTTGACTCTTTATTCTATCTTCTTATTTTATCTTTCTATTTTAATGGACTTGCAACGGGAATCATTCGATTTTGCTAAAATGCTAGAATATTGCCATAAATTAAGAAATAAAGTTCACTTTATTTCTTATGAAGTCGTAGTTGTTGTTTCTGTACAATTTGGTGTGCAATCTGGCGCAATTGACGCATTTACAGCGAGTTCGGTTATCTGGCCATGTTATAGCTGTGTTAATGTTATAGCTGTGTTAAGAAAGATTAGATCATATTTATCTTTACGACAAAGGAAACTGTTTTATAACTCTATGATTTGTTCTATTATGAACTACGTGAACGTCATATGGACAACCTGTAATAAGGAAAGTCTATCGAGAGTACTGCGGCTTCAAAAGAGGGCTGCCAGAGTCATTCTCTTTGCACAACGCCAAACTCCCTCAGTGGATCTCTTTAATAAATTGTGCTGGCTGCCGTTTTATGAAGATGCAAACATTACTAGATGTTCTTTTGTATTTAAGCGTTTGCAAGGCAGTTTACCATCGTATTTAAATGACCTGTTTATTGTTAAAGGGGAACTCCAGTCCAAAAACAAGTTGTGTTCATATGAAACATATTACCTCAATTAGCTTAACCCTGAAATATTATAGCGTAGTTCTTTATAGTTAACGAGAAATAGTGAATCAAAGTTGGAGAAATCGGCAAGTTTCGACGCCATGTTGTCTTTTTCGAGCAGACGCGGATTGTCAGCGGTTTTCATATTTTGACGTCACTGCGTGCTTTTTCCTTTGACGGCATTGTTGTTTTGTAGGCGAACACAATGAGTTTCGTTGTTTAGCGTTCATCTGACGACGATTATTCTAGTTTAAATTCTTCTAGTTCCTCAGGTGAGAACCTAGACGAATTTATTGAACATAATTTACAAGCAGAAGAAGTTCAGGGTTATCAATTTCAACCGAGACGAGATTCTTACAGCAGTGACTCTGGAGGCTCGAATGAAACAGCTGAAAGAACCAGACGAAGATATATGTAGCATTTGCTCGACAAATTGTTATGGTGAGTTCTATTTATAGTTTTATTCACGTCTGTAAATACTTAATAATGGATTCGTACTTATCTCTGTACCAGAGATACGTCCTAGACTCTCTGACGAAGGGCCTTCACACAAAATATCAGACCTCGTATTCATATATTTAATTATATAGTACACCATGAACCTTTCTATATTTCAATTTGTATTGCTACACTGCCTACCGAGCACACTGCTTTCATATTATCACTATTTTTATTTCTTTCCTATACTTGATTGGTGTCGCTGAGTTACATCTTCTTACGAAGGCCTTGGTGTTATACATTTGCCATTTGGATTATTTACAGGCTGATAATCAAAGTTCTGTCCTTGTTCAGAAGAACATATTTCTCTATTTTATCTTAGTTTTAATATGATAGCATGACTTGCTCCTTGATTTGTTTTGCCTCTCAATTTTTTGTAAGCTTTCACTCAACCTTAGTATATTCCTGTTAGATTTTTCTTATTTGTTATTTTAATAATTAGGATTATATATTTTTTATTGTTTTATTTAACATAATTATATACCTGTACATCTAACAAAATACAAATGACTCGATGCTTAATATTTGTTATTTGTACATAGACAGTAAATGGCCTTTATTTAATATTTAGTATTGTGATTGTGAGGTGCCTTGAACAGCTATTGCATATTTAGGGGGAATAAGTGGTATTATTTTTGTACTATTTTGGACAAACTACTTTGCATCTTATTCTCCTCAACGAGAGCCATTTTGCACTACTGCCTGCTTTCTGTTCACATTGTAATTATTATTGTGATCCAGAATGACTAGCTGTATGTGAACTACCATGTACCATTCTTTGTGAGTCAAAGCAAAAGCAGGATATGTCAGTTATACTGTAATGGATGACAAAGCTAACCATTCTGGATCACAGTAATGCTGTGCATGTGAACAGAAAGGCAGGCAGTGGTGCAAAATGGCTACCATCGAGTGGAGAAGAGATACAAAGTGGTTTGTGCAAAACAGTGTAAAAACTGGGTGGCACAATAAATCAAGGAACAAACGTTATGCACCTATCAATGTAAACCCCGCGGGGTGGGGGTGCGGGCAAAGGGCGGGGTTTGACAAAAAACTGAAAATTTGAGTAAAATGCCCGAGGGTGGGGAATTGTATATCAATCAAATGTTTCCAAAAGAACGCACTTGGGGAGAGATTAAAACAAGGGATTGTACACTGCACCACGTCAAATTTTGTGAAACCATTTTAATGATAAAATTTGAACAAGTTTAAAGAACATGCTGGTACAAAAGCTAGCGCAAAAACAAAGCACAGCAACATGTTTAAGCCTGGGGATTTGCAATGAGGGGTTGCGACATATGAGAACGCGTTTGAAATTGAACAGATTTGAACGTGAACGTTTTTGACCGATGGATAGTTGGAAGCAAAGATACTGTATATTTTGATTTTACTCACCGTAGCGTTAATCTGCTCTTGAAGACTCTTGAAGGGTCGACAAACGAAAGAAATGGGACGACGAACTTACCACGCGAAGAACACTCATCTCCAGGTCTTTTGTAATCAATACCGCGCATGGTCAAATGTCTCGACCCACGGGGAACAATTTATGGTCAAATGCGCGACTACGGGATGTATTTCGCTGTCAAATACCCACCCTTTCACCCAGGGGCGGCGCGCTACGGTATTAAAGGTATTAGTCTAATACCTTTTTTTGTCCGAAAATAGTTGCAAAATAATAAAATTAAAATATTTAATAATCAGAATTATGAATCAGAAACAAATAGTATATCTTAGCGTTCGTTTAAAACCTAATTAAAAGAGCAACAAAACCAAAGATTTTAGTTTTTTGAAGCGCCGATCTAAACTGAGAAACGGACGGAAATGAAAGTTTGCATTTGAAAGGCTTATACCGCAAGGTATTAGAATCTATAATCTAATACCTTGGCGAGGCAGAAACAGGGATTTTTGGAGTCAAATTTCATCACAGGCGCCCGCTGTTTTATATTTTAATTTCGAAGTTTCAAGACTGGTGCGTGAAATTTGGATTTAAACTGCCTTGTTTTGGGTTACAAAACGTCTACAATGCTCTTCACAGTACCACAGTTAATAGTATTTAGCATTTCAAAGTATAAATCTCCAATTTTGTCAGTATAAACGCCTATTGAACATAGTACAGCGCGCTACAATATGTTAATACAATCATAATATTGAAGCCAAGTACTGGCAGTTTTTAACGGCAATTTTCCACACTTTTTCATGATTATTATGATATTAAAAGATTATTATGATATTAAAAGCTTCTTTAATTCGTATTTAACAACATAGAGGCATATGTTTGCGTTTAAATGAGAGAACGGAGTAAATATTTGTATATAAAACAACATTATTGTAGAAGGTATTAGTTTTGCGATTCTAATACCTTGGCACAGCGTCATCTGAGATCAACGTAATATGATAATATGATCAACGTAATATGATCAACGTAATTGGCGATTTTAATTATCCTAATATTCAATGGACCAACGGATCAGGTTTCTCTACCATAGGATCAGAAACTAGTTTTATTGACATTATCACAGACTTTAGTTTCTTCCAATTAATCAATTCACCTACTCGCGGCAATAACGTCATCGACTTGGTTCTCACTACGAATGAACATTTGACCGACAACTTCGAAGTTACTGATGACGACTCCATCTCTTTACACTCGGATCATAAAGGTATAACTTTTGACTTAAAACTCCATCAACAACCAAAACAATCCACAGAGCGCCTAGTTTATAATTATTCAAAGGGAGACTTCGATGGTCTCATAAACTGTCTTCGGGACACGCCATTAGTGGATATAGTTCTCAGTGAGCCCGACGACATTAATCTCGCCTGGTCGAAGTGGAAAGACGCTTTTCTTGCCGCTGTAGACTATTTTATTCCGAAAACAAAGCTGAAGCGTTCCTTCATGCCTCCTTACATCACCAAGGACCTACTTCACGCCATAAACATGAAGGAGTCCCTTAGGAGAAAAGCAAAGGCCAAGAACTCGCCTCAACTGTAGGAGAAATTTCGCAAGACTCGGCAACATGTCAAGTGTTGGATTAATGCCAAGAAGAGAGAATTTCTCTCTGGACTTTCTCAATCCGTGTATAACAATTCCAAATTATTTTGGAGATTTTTTAAGTCTAAAACGTCGAAATCTTCACTACCTGATGTAATGAAGTTAGGAGGTCTTAAACTATCCACTGCAGAGGAAAAGGCTGATGCTTTTAATAACTATTTTGCGTCAGTCTTTAACTCCGACACCAGTTCTTCACCTCTTGTTTCTCCCTCCAAGTCAACAATTAATTCCCTTGACTCAATAATTGTATCTGAATCCGAAGTTCAGTCGTTGTTATCCAATTTGTCACCCTCCAATGCTACTGGCCCTGATGGCATACCAGCTTACCTTTTAAAACGTTGTTCTAAAGTCATCGCCCCGTCTTTGGCTGCTCTCTTCCAATTGTCTCTCCAACAAGGTTTATTTCCTTCTGAATGGAAATTTGCTAATGTGGTTCCAAAACCTAAGAAAGGTGATGCTCATCAAGTCACCAACTACAGACCTGTTTCATTACTCTCCCAAGTCTCTAAAGTATTTGAACGTTTGATTTTCAGTCAGGTTTCTTTTTTCATTAAAAACTCTTTGTACGATCTTCAACACGGCTTCCCTGCAATAGGTCATGTGTTACTCAACTGCTTAAAGTGTTTCACGACATCGGCAGTGCTCTTGATTCCGGCAAAGAAATCGACCTTATTTATCTCGATTTCGCTAAAGCTTTCGATTCTGTGTCTCACAGCAAACTCTTGTCCAAACTGAAAAATTATGGAATTGCCGGTCCACTTCTTAACTGGTTCGCCGATTACCTTCGTGATCGTAAACAGCGTGTCGTTATCGAAGGAGTTTATTCATCTTTCCTTAACGTTACGTCTGGTGTGCCACAAGGCAGTGTCATAGGTCCTCTTCTTTTCACTTTGTATGTAAATTATCTTCCAAGAGTAACCAGGAACAGTACTGTTGCACTATTTGCTGATGATAGTAAATGTTACCGCGCAATTCAGTCATCAGCAGAACGAGATCTGCTCCAGGTTGATCTCGACTCTATGTACAACTGGTCGCTGTCCTGGCAACTGAAATTCAATGCATCAAAGACGCTCCTTCTCAGAGTATCTCGCAAACGAAACCCTCCAACTCATTCCTATTACCTCAACAATGAACCAATCAAGAGTGTTTCTAATCAAGTCGACTTGGGTGTGGTTGTCAGCAATGACCTTAAATGGTCCCCTCATATTGCCAGCTGTACTGCCAAAGCCAACCGCTTGCTTGGCTTTCTTCGCAGGAACTGCACTAAATTAATTGATACTCGCTGCCGTCGGCTACTCTATCTTGCTCTCGTCCGATCTCACTTGTCTCACGCTAGTGAGGTCTGGGCACCTCAAGGTTCGTCACGTGATCTTGCGTTCCTGGAGGGAGTTCAAAGACGAGCTACCAAATTTATACTACAAGACTACGATTTGTCTTATCCTGAGCGTCTTAAAAATCTGAAATTACTACCTATATCGTACTGACTTGAAATAAAGGATCTCATCTTTTTTTCAAATGTAAACAAGGCCTTTACGATCTAGACATCTCCTCTTTTGTTACCTTTTCTTCTCACCTCTCGTCTCGCACCCGTTCTAGCAAGGACAATTTGCTTCAAGTCAATCCTTGCAGGACCTCTCTTTTTAGGAACTCCTTTTTTAATCGAATTGTCTTTCTCTGGAACAATCTATCTCCGATCATCCGTAATAGTACGTCTGTTTTCTCTTTTAAGCACCAACTTTATATATACTACGCTTCTCAATTAGACTCTTCTTTCGATGTAGAAAACGTACTGCTCTAAGTGCCGTTCATATAATTTAAGCTGCTGTTCTTAATCTGTCCTATATCATACGTTATTAGTGTAATTAGTCCTTGTCTTTAATTTATGTCTATTCTGTAAATTTTTGTCAGGTTGGTCTTCACATGGGACACATGTCCTGTTGACTATACCTTCAACCATGTTCAAGACTGCTCTGTTTTTGTCTGGGTTTTTTTATTTTTAACCGTTGTATTAATTATTTTTCTTTCTTGCTTGGTTGTAAAGTTAATAAATAAAAAAAAAATAAAAAAAATGACCATTTGCTGATTTGCATTGTTAGAACATCACGCAACCACGTGAAGTCGTGAAGCGCAATTATTAATTATTATACAACTGAAAACATGTCTATGTTGGCAGTGGCACATGGCTTGCGAAGGCGAGGCAAGCGTGGGGCATCGCTGGGATGTTTTGAAAATATTTTCTTTGTTATCAAGTCATGGAAAACTTTCTCATGAGCATAGATTACGTTTTAAACAAGATGGGAGACCTTGTCCGACAGTTCGGCTAAAGAACAGAACTTGTGAATCGGTATACGATAATTACAAGTGGATTTGCGGAGATGAACAGCGTAACACTTACTATTGTTGGCCATGTTTAGTTATGGGTGATTTGTCAAAGGTAAGTTTAGAAATAAAGTTTAGATAATAGCAGGTTTAAAAAAAATCATTTATACATGTTGTTATGATGTTATCACACCGGAATTCGGAAATGCCGGTGCGCAATTATTTTGGCACTTTAAAAAATATAACGTGAACTTTTCTTGTTTCTTCATTAAGATGAAAAAAGTTTCTTTCGTACAAGAATCTGGCTATACATCTTCCGGATCAAATATTTACAATTTGGAAAATAGTCACCAAGCTTCGAAAAAGCACATCAACCATCACACTGCATATAAGCTGCTTGGGAACGCTGACATTGCGTGCGCCCTTGATGAAGCACATCGTAGAGAAATCTTACAACACAATCACAACGCAACGCGATTTTCCAAGTTACTTCATCATCATATTACTCTTATAATATTCCTGTCGGCCCAAGGACTAGCATTTCGTGGTCACGACGAATCAGAGGCGTCGTCAAACCGAGGTAATTTCTTAGAACTAATTGATCTTCTTGGTAATTACAGTCACGAACTGAGATCTTTCCTTGACCAAGACCGTGTTACCTATACAACGCATGACCCACAAAATGATTTCATAAAATGCGTATTTGAGGAAGTCAAAAAAGAAATAAAGCAGCGCGTGCAAAAATCCTTGTTTATTGCTGTCATGATGGACGATACCAGTAACTTTAGCAACGTCGAGCAATCTGCTGTTTCTGTGAGATTAATTAATAATGGCGAAGTTGAAGAGCATTTACTAGGTTTGGTGAACTCCTCAAATTACCAATCGGCGTCCGGCTTAACAGAAATATTACTGAAGACGCTGAAGGATTATGGTATTACTCCAGAAAATAATGGACAGAAACTTATGGCGCACCGGCAATGAGTGGTCAACTAAATGGAGTTCAAAAAAAGATGAGAGAGAAATTCCCATTTACATTTTATAATCATTGCGTTGCTCATAGAATGTCTCTTTGCGCTGCTCACTCAGCCAATAAAATCCAAGAGGTGGTTCGGTTTTTTGACATTGTAGATAAAATTGTCAGTTTTTTTCGAAGCAGCCCCAAACGCACGCACAACTTGGGGCGGTCAGTGCCCAGACCTGGAGATAGACGTTGGCTATCTCGCGATACATCGGTTGGAGTCATCGATTCCTGTTACGAAGAAATTGGAGCGCAATTCTTTGAAATAATGAATGATGCAAATGAAAAATCTACAACCAAAGCTACTGCCAGAGGCTTAGGAATGCAGATGCAGCATGTCGAGTTTGTCTTTCTTTTGAAATTCTACCGAAAGTTGTTTGATTTTTGTACGCCAGTAATGGTAGCTATGCAGAAACCAACACTTGATCCTATCCAACTGAAGTCCAGGATTGAAGACTTTCAGCGAGCACTGGCTAATGTTAATCTCGATAAGATTTGGGATGATACATTAACGGTGGACCCAGAGCTGCCACAGATTCGTGAAAAGAGAGGTTGGAGGGGCATGGGGCACACAACGACTAGCGCACAATCAACGCACGAGTCAACGCACGAGTCAACGCACGAGTCAACGCACGAGCGCTAGAAAGCTGCCATGTTGCTTACTGTTGGCAGAGTCAAAATCGAGTTTGCAGATCAGATAGCTTGGCGATTTGAAAACCTGGACAAGCTCAAGTGGGTAGACCTTGTTAACCCAAGAAAGTTCAACGAAAGGAAAACTTCGTCATCTGGGAACGATAGGTTGTTGATCCAAGAACTTTACCAGCTGGACCCGTTTGTAGTGCCAGATTCTGTCGCTCTTGAGAACAACCTAAATGTCCTATACAACAGCACAGAAATAGAACTTCTCCTCAAGTCCATCATACGCGAGCGTGATTTAGTTGTAACAAGAAAGAAAGCCAAACGCAGACGTCTCAGAGAACGGCAGGAGGAGACAATTGAAGACCACGACGAGTTTGAAATGGCAGACGAAGACGACATTGACGTAGATAACATCAATGAGGGGAAGGCAAGCCTACAAGACCTACTCGTGGTCATAAAAAAAGCTGAACTTGAAGATGCACTGCCACAAGCAATGACACTGTTAGAACTTGCAGTTGCAACTCCGCTGACAAGCGTGCATTGTGAAAGGGTTTTCAGCAGAATGAAGCGAGTGGTGTCCCCTGCACGATCGAGTATGTTGCAAGAAAGAAAAGAAAATCTTGTTTTCTTACAAGTCGAGCACAAACTGTTGAGATGGCTCGCGGAAAAACAAGATTTTAAAGAAAACGTCATCAGCCGATTCAAATCATTAAATCCGACGCGGTTTTCGAGACTATCAAGAAAATAGAACTTTATATAGATTGTAATGTAAATATATCACTTACCTAAATTCTAAATTCATTTCTGTATATATAATATTAAATATATTTTTAATTTCATGCGTTGCACGATATATACTTAATGTTGCTTATAGTGTAACTTTTTACGCGTAATATTAAAGGATAATTACGTGGTGGTGAGTGGTCACAGACACAGTTGTCGTTTTTAAATCGTGATTATTTTCTGATTATTTTCCTTCAAATCTCAGGTTTTTTGTTATATTTTATAATTTAAGAGCGCATGACCGATTTGGGCAAATTTTTCGTAAAAAAACGATAAAATGTTCCATAAAAAACAGAATTTGAACTATTAAATTTTCCTGAAAATCGTTGTCAGAATGCGGGAAATGCCGTTTCAGAGACCCAAATTTTAAAAAATTTCTGGGGGTAATGACCCCAGACCCCCCTAGGAAAACTAATAGTCTAATACCTAAATATTTTGGCTCCCAGCCGCCCCTGCTTTCACCGGAACCCCCACCCCGCGGGGTTTACATTGATAGGTGCATTATACCATCACGTCATTAAAACTATGATAAATGATTTTAACCGTGTTCTGACCAAGCAAGGACAGAACTCTGTAATTAATGCCAAATGTACAGGGTATAGCACTAATAACCAGATACTCAAAACAAGATGTAATTCAGTGACTACAATCAAGGATGGCAAAGAAATAAAAATAGTGATAATGAAGTAGTGTGCTGCACTACCACAAGGTTTGATATTTTGAGCGAAGTGGTACAGAGATAAATACGAATTAATATTTTAATACGCATTATAAAGTATTTACAGACGTGAATAAAACTAAATAGAACTCGCCGTAACAGCAAGAGCTACATCTTCGTCTGGTTCTCACAAGACTCACCTGCATTAAAGAGTCTCGTCTGAATTGAAATGAATAACCCTGAACTACTTCTCTTGTAAATTATATTTAATAAATTCGTCTAGGTTCTCGCTAGAAACTAGAATAACAATTTTTCGAGCAAAAGCTACATATATCTTCGTCTGGTTCTTCCATTCGAGACTCCAGAGTCATGTACTAGAACTGCAGAATTAACTCACTTGATTCACTGCCGTAAGAAATTCTCGTCTCGGTTGAAATTGATAACCCCGAACTTCTTCTGCTTGTAAATTATGTTCAATAAATTCGTCTAGGTTCTCACCTGAGGAACTAGAAGAACTTAAACTAGAATAATCGTCGTCAGATGAACGCTAAACAACGAAACTCATTGTGTTCGCTGCCGTCGAAGGAAAAAGCACGCAGTGACGTCAAAATATGAAAACCGCTGACAATCCGCGTCTGCTCGAAAAAGACAACATGGCGTCGAAACTTGCCGATTTCTCCAACTTTGATTCACTATAAAGAACTACGCTATAATATTTCAGGGTTAAGCTAATTGAGGTAATATGTTTCATATGAACACAACTTGTTTTTGGACTGGAGTTCCCCTTTAATAACGAGAGACATTCTCGTAGTAATTATAATGTAGTCTGTCCCCGTTCTACTAGAGAAACTGAAGGGGGCAGAACTTTTAGCGTTATTACCAGTAAGTTATGGAATAGCTTACCGTTGTCTTTAAGAAAAAGTCAATCTGTTGGGTCTTTTAGACATGGTTTATGGAAACTTAAATTTGATGAACAACAAGTTTTATCTCATTTTATGTAATTAAATAATTTTATCCTGTATAGTATCTTTATTTTTATTTTCTTGTATTTTTTGTATTCTTAATAGTATTTGTAATTGAGGGCCACAAGTTTGTTAGCTTTATAGATATTTAGTGTTACCCTCTTGAAATAAATTTTTTTTTTTTACTTACTAGTTATAGTGAGGAACAACATAGCCAGATACCGAACTCGTTGTCAATGCCTCAATTGCGCCAGATTTCACACCAAATTACACAGAAACGACAACTACGACTTCATAAGAAATAAAGTGAACTTTATTTCTTAATTTATGGCAATATTCTAGCATTTTAAAGTGCATATAAGCCCTACAGGGTTTTTAGTTATTCGTGTAGACCACGAAAAATGACCTAATAAAGTATGTTACAGTTTTTGATTTGGTCCTTTCGTTTCCGAGATATTGCTCTTCAAACATAGCAATTTGAGTTGAAAGCCGCGCGTGAGAGAGTCCTGGTACTCGGGGACGGATTATATTTCACAAACAAGGAATACATAGCGTTTTGGACAACAACAAGTTGAAAAGATCATATATCAAGTGAAATCGCCGCGATATCACGCTCAAATTCTGACTTGAACGAGATTGAAAGCTTATGTTCTGGTTCAAATCGAATAACTGAGGAAAAATCTGCGATATTGGTGGAATATGAAGTCAATGAACACAAGTCATGGAGGGTTCTGAACACAAGTCATGGAGGGTTCTGACGAAAAGTGAGTAGTGATTTATAGTGACTTGCCGCATATATAAATAAAAACATAGCCCAACGTCCTGGCTTTTATTCTATTTGTCACAATATGTCACCTCATTTCCGCAACCTATAAACACCTCATGACCTCAGAGATCGCACGGCGCATGCATTCACTTCGCATTTCACTCTGACCGCTCAGTAATTTAATAGACATAAATAATGCCATCCAGGTGCGTTGTGTACGGGTGTTCGAACGAAACAAATGCAGAGAAGGGAGTATCAGTCTTTCAAATTCCGTTTTGGGACGACGACTCACCAGTCGCGAAGGGTCGAAGGAAAATGTGGATAGCCTTCGTACAACGAAGAAGAATCAAATGGACGCCAACGATGAATTCAGGTGTGTGTTCTGCCCACTTCACGCCGGATTGTTTTGAACGCGGTTCCGAATCAAAACCGATGTTTAAAAAGCCAAGACTAATGCGAGACAATATTGGTATCACAGCCATACCATCTATTTTCGCTCCCAAGCGCAAGGATGATGAACCATCACAACGAAGTCAACGAAGTCATCGTAGGAAGGTAAGAATATTAGATTAGCATACGCGCAATTAGTTGCGCGCTGTTTGCATATCATCATTATAAGTTCGTCGACAGCACTATTGTTTCAAAACTACCAACTTTTATAATAAAATCAAACGATCTTATTTTAGATGAATGCTGAAGCGTCCACTGGGGCAATTCTTCATACTGGCGATGATGAACCTTCCACTTCCTATAACTTGGAAATGTGCATGGATGATCAGACAACAGAACATGTTTCGGTACGTTTTTAATATCATATTTTTTTTTTTTTTTTTGCGGTCCGGTATCCATCTGATTCGCGCGCTCTGATTGGCTAGCGAGCGGTCCGGTATCCTACGATACGGACCCCGATACCGGACCGCTGTGGATTTAAAAACAAAAACAAAATAGCTTTTTTAATATTTCGTATACTCGTCGCTTTTTACTACCTTTTGAGACAATATACTGCCAGTAAAAACAAAATAAGATGGATATAGTGACAATGAAAGCTATCACAGCGAAAGCGAATTTTATTTTCCCGAAGTTGAAGATTTTATATACGAAAAAGAAAAAGTCCAGCGAAGTGGCAACATTGTCCAAGATAACTTGGACGAAATTCAAAATTTTATTTAAGAACAACGGCCTGAAAATACAGTTAAGTGTACCTACGAGATGAATGTGTGGAACCGCTTCTGTGCTACAGTAAACGAACATGAGAAATGTTCTCTTGTGTCGGTTTTTCATGACCATAACAGAGAAAGACGGCAGTGTCGGAAAGGCTTGATGCTTTAATACAAAGCAGCTTCAGTTGTCCACCGCAAGATTTCAAACGTCCCGAATTGCTTAACAGTATCGCAATAACGTCAACAACCACAGCAATTACAGACTTATTTTCCGGAGCAAAAATTGGCAAGTTTGAATGATATATACTTTCAATTTCAACTTCGCTTCAACTTTAGTTCTGGCGACACATCGAGTGAGAAACCGACAAAGACAAGGCGGCAAGATTCCGATTACATGTATCATACGAGACAAACAATGTTTTCAATTTTGCTTTTGCATGATCAATGATGAATATTAGTCCTGGTTTGCTCTGTTCAACTGTACCTGTCGAATTTCCAATCTTGTTTATTAAAAAGATGACTTGAATGAGTTTGTCCTTTGTCAGGTGATTTTCTATATATGGTAAGCCTCTTTCCAAATATGGGCAGCGGAAGTGACCACTAGCGTTTTAGCTTCCTGTGGTTTTTACACGGCGGCAGATTTTCTTGTCTTACAATTATTTATAACAAAAAAATTAATATGTTATTTACCGTTTTGGTCGGTCCGTATAGAAAAATATTTGCCCTCGGTCTCAAAAATGTCCCTCGGCCTGCGGCCTCGGGCCATTTTTGAGACCTCGGGCAAATATTTTTCTATACGGACCTCCCAGCCGGTAAATAACATATATATATTTTTTTTTGCAAAATTTTGTTTTTATCTGTTTTTTCTAAACATCTTTTATATTCGACAGAGTGAATTTGGTGACGATTTGAGTTTGCTTACCATCTCGTGTTGATGTTTTCATGTGATCTACAGTATAAACCATTTATTAATCCCACACAGTTATTATATATAAGTTATTGTTTGTTTTTCAGCTCAAGAAAACAACAAGTGAAGAAGCAGGTAATGGTTGTTCCAGTTGCACAACTCTAATCAAGGAGAACAAGAAGCTAAAGAACCATTGGCTGGCAACTAAACATAAATTGAAGTTGTGCAAAATAGAGTTACATAAACATAAAAGTGGTGAGTAAGAATAAGTAACCATTTCATGGCAAGTAACACTAGCCGACTAGGGGTGGTGACAACATAATTATGGTGTTGTCTAATTATGGTCAGTTGTCTTTATATTATGTCTATGTGAGTTACACTTTTATCAACCATGTAACATTTATTAATTATAGATCCACAAAGTATTGAAACCACCTCTTACTTGGCTGATAAAAGTGACATTCCTGTTGAATATGATTATGAAAGTGATAGTGGTGACGAGTCTGACAGCTCCGAAATAGAAGAACCATCTGATGATATATTGGATGATGAAACAGAGACAACAGCAACTGAATCAGAAGATGAAACTAGTGGTTTTAGTAGAAGGTACAGTAATACTGTATATAAATTTTACCTTTGAGAGATTAATTTTTATGATACTTTTGCTATTTTCTAGAGTTCATATGAAAGGCAACAATATCCGAACAGAGCCCAAGTTTATTGTGTTCTTTACCCAATTGATGGCACTCTTCAGATTTTGCCCTTCTTGTAAATCAGACAACCCACTTGTGGAAATACACGAGACTGGCACAATGGCTGAAGTTACAACAATTTGTTCAAACCCAGTCTGCAACAAGAAGATTAACAAATGGTATAGTCAACCCTATATGCCAGGGACAAGACTTGCTGCAGGAAATTTTTTGCTGTGTTTTGCAATTCTTGTTGCTGGTGCATCAGCAAGCAAGATCTTGCGAGTGTGTAAACACATGGGAATAAGATGTATCTCACTCACGACATTCTTCAAACATCAACGTGTAGGTGAAATTTGTATTGGATGTAATACATGTACTGTATTTGCTCAATATACTGTAAAAAGGGCTGAGATTCAGACTTGTTTCAAATGAGAGACTTCATATAAATCAAGCTTTATAATGCAAATTTGCATAAATGACTTGCAGTTTGTTATATACACTTATATGGGTTTGGTTCATGTGAATTTCAGTGTTTGAAGCAGTGTCAATGTTTATATAATATATATTAGCAATACAGCAAATGTTGGCATTATTTTGACTCTTCATAGGAAAAGCTGTTCCCTTCTATTTTTCTGCACTGGCAGAAGTATCAAAATGGATTGGTCGAAAAGTTGAAGAATCGTAGTGATTTGGTAATTGCTGCTGACGGGAGACATGATAGCATGGGGCATAGTGCAAAATACTGCGCATATACTGTATTTTGTTGCACTGTCCCATCAATTATTCACTTTTCACTAGTACAGGTAGGTTTACTTTGCCAGAAATTTGTTGATTAATTGACAAATTGCTAATTAGAAACTATTGAAAGTGCTTCTTGGTATTTAATTGCATGGTAAATAATCATTGTCAGTTGATGATAGGTGTAATTTCTCAAATGAACTAGTAGTGACAAACACACTTTGTAACTGTAACTCACTTCCTAGAGTGATAAGTGTTTTATTAACCTACAGTTTATGCAACAAACAGCTAGATTTGCAGAATAGCCAACAACATTCACAACTTCTGCTTGTCATTCCTCACTGAACTTGACAAATTGCCAAAAAATTCACCTAATAGAATTCCCTTGTTTTTTAAATTGCCTGTCCAAGGTTTTAGGTTAATCATAATATATTATTTATAAATAATTCCCACATTTATTTCTGCATGTAAATAAACAAAGGTGGATGGGTATTCTGCGATTACTCCCAATCAACTTAGAACAAAATACACTGTACCTATATTTCATATTTTCAATTCAAATGTCATTCTATACATAAGTCATATTGAATATTATATTTATAGAGAAACGAAGTTGGTAGCAGTACACTCATGGAATATCATGGATTTATGAGATGTATAGAATTTCTTTTTGGGTGTGGCCTGCCTTTGACAACATTTGTTTCAGACAGGCATACATCAATTGCCAAGCATATGAGGGAGAAATTACCAAATGTTAAACATTACTTTGATATTTGGCATTTGAAAAAAAGTATGTTTAAACAGTTTGATTGTTCTAATTAAATAAACCACCTGTGCTAATTTAAATTAACTGTGTTAATTGTTTATGTTTAAAGGTTCTACTCCATGTTTAGCTTCAAGTTATTTCAGTTGAAAAAATAATTTATATTATATTTTCAGAGATTACTAAGGTTTTGTCCAAAATTGGTAAGGTGAGTGGTTGTGAGGCAATAAATGAGTGGATAAAGCCTTGCACAAACCATCTTTTTTGGAGTGCACAAACAACACACAATGGGCATGGAGACGTCATTTGGGCAAAGTTCAAGTCATTCCTGAGTCATATGGTTAATGTACATAGTAACCTTGATGATCCTCTGTACAACAAATGTGCACATGGAGAAGATATTCCATCACGCAAATGGTTGGAAAAGGGTGTGTGTAGTGCTTGAATGTTGTAATATAGTTGTTTATTATTTATTTATTTATTCCCTAAACATGTAGCTTATTATTAAACAATGAGGCTATTTACAATTTGTTTACAATTTTTATAGACTCCATTGTATATGAAAAAGTGAATGCTGCACTGTCAAATACACGATTGATGAACGGTATAAAAAAGGCCTCACCTCTTGGGCAAACAAGCTGTGTAGAGGGGTTTCACTCTGTCCTTAACCAGTTTTCCCCAAAGATGATTGGTTACTCATTTTCTGGAATGTTTTGCAGGTACTACACAGTATTGCATCATAGATTATGTCATCTGATGCAATTCATCTTTTTCAATACCCAAACATAATTCCCCAAGAACATATAGGTGTGTACTGTAATAGATCACAGGAGACGTCACAGCGTGTAAAGAACAAAACTACTTTGCCTCGTGCCATACTTTTTTGTTCTTTACAGTTACACGTGACGTCATTGTGATGAAATCTATTTTGTATTGGGATAAAATGCATAAACAGGTTTATTTTTTCATTTAAAGGCATGCAATTGCTGTAATGCATTTCAACAGTAACCTCAACAGAGATACAAGAATGATCAATGGAGTTGAGCAAGTCAGTGTAATTTATCCAAAATTTAAGAATGGGGAAGCTGTTGTTAGAAAAGTCAGAATAACACAAAATTTTGGTATGTATAAAACCATGTTTTTTGAAACCATGTGTTATATTATACAGTATCTTCTACATAGCCTGGGGTACTTGTCACAACATGATGACAATATAAAAATATGATTTTGTATTGTGTTGAATTGTGTCTATTAATTGTGAAATATATACAGGTAGTTCATATTTTCTTGATAAAAGGTATACCATGATTTTATTATTAGTTTACCAAACCTAACATTCAGTGTTATGGAAAATCTATTTTCTTGCAGATTATGTGGAAGAAATATACCAAACCATACTTGGTGTTATGCAAGACAACAACACATTAGAACAGGCCATAAAGCACCTGAACGATATGACACCTCCACCAATGAATACCATGTTGCAAAAACAACCACACAGTGATGCAATAAAAAAAAAAAAAGCTCGGGAGAACATGCCTCTTGTTGATGTACCTCCAACAAATCCAGGTAATGTACCAGTATAATAAAACTGAGAAATAAAAAAGGATGGCCTGGGTTGTTTGAGCATTTTTTACTATTTCTTAATAGTGGATGATGTTGTGGCTGGACCAGCTGGTAGGAATCAAGGTGAATCATCAAGCAACAGGACAAAACCAAAATGTTCTGTCTGCAAACATCCCATGAAAGGCCACAAAAACATTACAAGTTGCCCAAGGAATCAGAGATAACTTGTTGCCTGTTTATACTAATCCAGTCATCCTCTGACCTCATATGTATCACATAATTATATTTATCAGTTATAGGGGTGCACCAGATAGTGCTTTTATTATCCAGCCGGACACCAGATTTGCTGGATAGTTGAAAAAAATCCGGCCGGAAACCAGATATTCTTGTGCACAAGGTCAACTAGGTTGAATTCTTAAAAAAAATGAGATTGCTTGCCATAGTTTCTGGATTATAACCTACGTTGTGACCATAATCCGGCTGGACACTATATCCGGTGTACCCCTAATCAGTTATATGAACAGCCAAACTTTGTTGACCATTCCACTGAACATCTATTATTATTAATCTTTTTTCTAAAAATAATGTTTACCAATGTCTGTACCATAAATTAACATTTCTTAATCAGAATCCAGTTCTTCAAAACCTCTATGATCATCACCTTCAACCATAAATGTTGATCGTATAACATGATATGCACAGGCAGGCAAGGGGATTCTTTTATCTTTAAAACGGCCATGCACCAATCTGGTAAATTGCCGGTAAGCAATTGCACGAAGAAACCTAGTGAAAGAATTTTCATAACACTGCAGTTAGTAGGAACTTGAAAATGTGGGTCATTCATTTAATATGTGCACACAGTCTTTTACACTAATATTTCTTAGGGGTTGTTTAAAAAATGTATAGGGAAGTCTTTGAAATTTGGTGTTTTGAAGACAATCTGAGGGGTAATGCCCATGAGGGTAATTCAAATTTCATAAAATGCCCATCCAAAGGGGTACAGTATATACAAAATTATTTTTTATCCTAATGGATACTTATAGGGGGAAACACCTATTATAAGGTGCAATGGTGAAACTAAATATTGTCTATGTGTAGTTTGATATTAACAAGGTTGTTTGCCAAATATTTTAACATAGTTTGGCCTCTCATATTACCTTTCTTTCGAACTTATTTGATTGTATCGACGTCCGTCTCGTGTCTTAAAAGTGTTTGCCGCTAACTCCAAACTCCATCTGTTGAGACAAACAGGACCAAAGCCAGGATGTTCAGTTATGCACGGAGGCTGTTGACCGACGACTTCAATCACTTTAGTGTCGCTCAAAACAGTCAAACATTTGCTTATTTCTGTGCAGCAACAACATTCCCTAGGATTTTCCAACATACCGACATTACAGTTCCCACACTTGCACCTATACAATATAAAACCATTATGAATAAACCGTACATAAAATAGATTGATGAAAGATATGGCGCAATGAACGTACCAAGATTTGACGGATTCAGCACCGTTCCACCTTCGAGTAAGTTGTTCCAAGTGCTTTTTGTCCTCCTCCCTTCTTCTTTCATACGCGGCAAGCCATTCTTCGTCAGCCAACGGCTCATCAGCGTAGGCGTCCATGAAACAGTCATCAGTCGACTCGTCCCCATATTTCGCCGATAGTTCAGTTTCTTCCTCGATTATATGATCTGAACTAGAAGATGGGCTTTCATACTCATTTGAGTCAGAATTTGAGCGTGACATCGCCGCGATTTCACTTGATATATGATCTTTTCAACTTGTTGTTGTCCAAAACGCTATGTATTCCTTGTTTGTGAAATCTAATCCGTCCCCGAGTACCAGGACTCTCACGCGCGCGGCTTTTTTATGCAAACAACGCCAAATTGCTATGTTTGAAGAGCAATATCTCAGAAACGAAAGGACCAAATCAAAAACTGTAACATACTTTGTTAGGTCATTTTTCGTGGTCTACACGAATAACTAAAAACCCTGTAGGGCTTATATGCACTTTAACAAAATCGAATGATTCCCGTTGCAAGTCCATTACAATAATCGTACATAAAGTACTCCAATATCATAATAATAAAAGTGCCGCAACCGATCGCTGTAAATGCCTCAACTGCGCCAGATTTCACACTAAATTACACAGATTTAACGAAATCGAATGAATTCCCGTTGCAAGTCCATCAAAATAGATCGTAAATAAAGAGTCAAATATCGTAATAATAAATGTGCCGCAAGCTTGGGAAGTCTGTGGCTTTATAAAATGTACTGACCATGGTGATTGGTAATCAATTTAGAACGTTCTAAATTGCTTATATATAAACACATTTACCAAAATCTAACAATGGCGTAATGTTGAAGCAAAGGATGAAAAAGACAAAATAATTTCTTAGAAGAACTGTTTAAAGATTTGAGAAATAAATAGGCTTAAAATAAGAGAGCATGATGCATTTCAGCAGACAACTTATCAAGTTAAAGTTTGCTGATCAACTGAAATTTATTACTTGATTGCATATTTATAGGGAACACGGACTTAAAATGTGACAGACTTTCAACAAAGTCCTTTTATCTGCATAGTATTGGATTAAGGAACTTAATTCAAATGGTCCGTCACCTTCAGTTTGAACAATGAGCTGCATTTCTTAAAGAGTGAGTGTCAGGGTAGTGCTTTGCGCGCTTGTGTTTTTGTTTTCATACGAATTGATTGCAATACATCGCATCGTTAGAACTATAATTTGCATGTGAACTCTAGATTTATTTGGAAATGTTGAAATTGGAGTCCGATCCTGACTTCGGGGCGTTATGAAGTTAATGTTCAAGACGATTTGAACAGTTGCGGTTCTATGGCGCGCCGTTTCGGCCAAAAGGTATACGTTGATGTTAGTTAGTCGTCTGATGATTGCCTTAGGCATGAAACACAGTGTTACGGCATCGACTGTAAAAGTTTATTTATTTATTATTTATTTAAGAATATTTACCCAGGATAATCTTATCAGTATGTACTTATACTGCTATCACTAAGAGTCCTGCCTTATTTTAGAAATCAATTTGACTGCGCCGTTTCGGCCAAAAGGTGGACAAAAGGTCGAGATATCAATTTCTATAGGCGAGAATTATATTTCAATAGTCGAGGATATTATATCTATAGGTGAGAATGTTATTGTCATAGTCGAGAATTTTGTACCTATGGTCGAGAAATTCATGTCTATACTCGAGAATTTTATGTCTATAGTCGAGAAATTTATATCTATAGTCGAGAATATTTTTATGTTTGTAGTTGAGAATATCATTTTGGTAGTCGAGAATATTTTATGTTCATGTCGAGAATTGTAGTTCCATACTTGAGAATAATCACGTTGAGCGTTACGGGCATTTACTTTTTTCGAAAGGGGAGTGACTCCAAACAACAACTATCTACAATTTACTAAATAGGAGTGGGGAGGACGTGATGTTTCCATATTTCTGACCATTGTGCCACAATACTTCAGACAGTTAATCAGTGGCGATCAGCGCCACGTACGTTATTGAATCGTCGCGGAATCAAATAAGTTTTTAAAATCATATGTAATCTTTACTTATAACTCCAACAACGATCTACGATTTACTAAGTAGGAGTGAGGAGGACGTGATGTTTCCATAGCTTCAATTGGCCCATATGGAGTGCGGCGCATAGAAAATCTGTTCTATGCTTCATGACGACTATAGCTGGTTTTCATTTTGTCTTTGTACATATGAAGGACGGCTAAGTTTCCATTTTGGCTAACTTGTATGTTATACATCTGTATAGCGTCATGAAGAGTTGAGCCTCTGAGGACGAAGAGATCGCTGTCGATGATAAATTCCGTAGGAATGTTTGATCTGATATTCTCAAACTCATTAATCATGAATTATCGTAGCCAATCCATGAACGTATACCACATCACATGCATGAGTTTTGATACCCAATGAAAACCTGTAGGAAAATCCCTAGTGAACTGGATCACATTTCTTAATCTACATATTAAAACAAAATCGCTATGGGAGCAAATCGCTATAGGAATACTCGTTTGAGAAGCTAGATCAAACACTCGTTTGTCGTGTTTCATCAGGGGACTCCAAACACTCGAAAACAATAAAAACCTCGGGCTACGCCCTCGGTTTTCATTTGTTTTCTCGTGTTTGGAACCCCTGATGAAACACTCTAACTCGTGTTTGATCTATTACTTCAAAAACTCATTAATATTCATTAACCAAATTGTCCAATCACATTTCCGTATTTAGTCACGCGCAAGGCTTTAATACCGATAAAATCCATGAATACTAATCAGCATGAAAATTATATAAAGTCTTTACGAACTTTATATAAAATTCCTGCTAATTTGCATTTCATAAATCAACCCAATTTACCTCTAATAGAAAATAAAAACCAATATTTAAATATGATAAAACGCGAGTTCGAGTGTTTTAAATACTACTTACAGGGTCTATTAAATAATGAAGAAGTACTTCGCAGACTATCGCGGGTGATCGTTGAGCGCCCAGCGACCTAGTTGGTCGATCAAACACGAACCGGCGATCAAATATATGAACCGGCGTAAATGTAATTTATAGAGAAAGGTTAAACTCAGTTTCTATATGATTAATAAAAGAAAATTTGGCGTAGACAGACCAGTAAGTTTGTTGTAATATGTATAAAAGTCTAAAGTAAATATTACATGATTTTAAAAACTTTTCCCGCGACGATTCAATAACGGTGGCGCTGATCCGTAGTTAATATGATCCACACTATGCACTGATTAACTGTCTGAAGTATTGTCAGTGGCGTAGCTATGAATTTCCTCTGGGGGGGGGGGGGGGGGGGGGGGGGGCGAGCGTTGAAAATTTCCGACAAAAGGGCGTGATCAAATGGGCGTGGCTGGCTTATAATCGAGTGTCGACGGATAGAAAGTAGCCTGCATAGCAAATGAAAAGGCTGAATTTTAAACTTTTAGTACATCACTCAGTGCAAATAAATAAATAATGGTAGTCTGTTTTTTTTAATATTATGTGAATCGAGTAAGACACTTAAAATATTTACAAATTGTGCACACAAATATTTGAATAGTATTGTATAAGTATTTGAATAGTATTGTCGAAACGTCCAGGCAAAATAGAGGATGTTGTAGTTTTTTTCATTGTTTACCGCTGCCACCAGATTTGTAGCGTACCGAATCACACACGTCGAGGCTTTCAGTCAGAACTCTGCTTTATTGCCTTAGTTTAGTTTCTTATATACTCTAAGCCCGAATTGGCGTTACATGTCGATCACTAAATATAGTCGTAATATTTATACAAACTATGCTACGTAAAGGAAGGGCGTTATGATTAGGAAGGGCGCTACGGGAAAAGGAGCGTCTACAGCTATTTATATACAAAGTCGCTAAATCTAATTACTCTGACTAATTCACATTCGTTACATATGAATTACACATTGCCATGTAATAATGAAATAATCATTTAGCGAACGAAATATAACAGTGCAATAAAAACCAAAAACAAGATACATGTAGATAGAAAAACTAACCACTGGATGCTTCGAAAACCTCATCGAACTTCATCATATCATTGACGTATTTATTTTCCAACCACTGCCATATTACATCATCCTTTGGCATTGGCACTGGCTTTGTTCCTTCAACAACAAATCTGTGATGCGCTTCATTGGATGTTGCACTGTAAACCCCAGCGAATGTTTGACCATACCGCATCTTGTCGGCGCTGGCTCCCTCATGTGGAAAATTGTTATTCACCTCCAACTGCAAAGTTGAAAATCGGTAAGATGTATACTTAAGAACATCGTCCCAGTCAAGTTCTTTAAAAAACATATAATAACTGGAAAATGATTTATGGACGTTTTGTTTGTATTGCTGTTTTCTTTCAGGTCTCATTCCTTCTGGAATTTTTTCATTGTTATCCACGTTTTTGAATTGCTTTACATCTTTTATAAGTTGTTTTTCTTTATTATTGAAATCTTTCTTTTGATTGTCCTTTATTATTCTTTCTAGGACTTGGAATCGAGGTGGATGACACCAGATTGTAACATCTTTAATTTCGACGCGAATACAGTTGTCATCAACAACTATATCGCGCTGTTGCCACACACTCTCTTCGTATTCGTATACCAGAAATGGACATATTGATCTATATGTCTCCGTATGTTCTGCAGTCAAGATGCCGGACCAGGATGTGCTTATACTCTCTTTCAATTCAGGATTAGCGACCACAGCACTTGTGATCAACCATGGGTTGTTCGGATCTGCAGAGTACGTATTCCTAGTAAATATTGACTCTACGCCAACTGATAACATCAAAATATCTGAATTCTTTGTAGACGACATTGACCAAACGCACATATCGGTCGACACATTTGACAGCGACCGATCGCAGACAAAATCTGGAAGCTTGAGGTTATTGTGTTTCTGGAGGACGTACTTTTGAACTTGTGTAGGACTTTGCATTCTGAGTCTCTAAAAATAAAGAATAACAGTTATAATAATTTAAAATTGCACCAACACATTAAAATTAAGTCAAAATATATTAAAATCATAATCAAAATATATCTTTCATGGTTCTCAATAGCGCTCCGTCGAGATGACGTCAGTACCGATGTTTGTCCGCTTTTACCCATAATTATTGCGGCCATAACAAAAGAAATAGCTCATTTGCAATCATTTGTGAGTTAAATTTGGTTTGTTTGTCCGCTTTTTGAGCTGTTAATAGCAGCCAGACTCTACGCTATTGAGTCCGGCACCCGGCGAATTTTACCGCCGACAGAGTTGACAATCGCCGGTTATTTCGCGAAATTATAATACAACATATTCCTCCTCACTACAAAAATGTCAAGCGAAAGGTTCCTTGTTTCTAAATATACATTTCACACGATTTGCTTCATTAAATGTTTGGATAATTTATTAATAATAAGCTGACAAAGGCTCTTACTTCGTGTACCGGACACAGAATATTACATCATTGAAATCTTCAGATTAAAAGTAGGGTTACATGTAGTATTCCTTTATTTCATAGTTAGGACTGGAGTTTTTATTTGGATTATGGTTAGGGTTTTTGTTCTTGTAAAGCTTCTTAATCCCGAGAAAATAACCTTGATGTGTCTATGACGTAGTCTGTGTGTGTCCAGTACACGAAGACGGTGCCCTGACAAACGCGATTTCTATCGCGAATCGCCATTTTGTTTTCGTGAACTGAGTGAGGTCAGCGGTGATCCGTCGTAAAGGCAGTTGGTACTTCATGCGGGAAACCACGAAACAACACTTTTATTATACAATGTGGTCAAGTTAGTATACTCTAAACTCGATGAAGCGAATCTCCGATTATTTTACATCAACAATTCCAGAGAGGAGTCAAAGAATTGATAATTCAGGTAATTTTTTTGTTTTTTTTAAATTGTGCGTTTTGGTGATCTCATCAAGATTGTGAAGTGAGTTAGTTATTCATATTTTTAGGCGCTAATACTCCTAATAGTTCTGTAACTGATGCAACAACTGCTGATACTCCTTTGTCCTCATCATCTTCTGCATCTACATCAGTTCGACCTCTACTTCCTCTTCCAGTTCTGTTTCTTTAATTTCTTCTGTATCACAAGAATCTGGTTTAAAAACAGCACCAAGCCCTCTTTCGTTACCCTCAACCTTCCCAGATTCTGCAAAGGAATCGTTTGATTTCCAATCGGAATTAAAATAAGTATCTCCTGATATTCCCGATATATTATAGCACCATTACAGCAAATGTGGCCACTCCAACTGCCACAATCTATCTGATTCGGAGATAGAAAGAATAAAAACAAAAAGTACGAATGACAAATTTGCACACACATGGATCAATGATAAATCGTTAGCCTGGTATACTAATTCAAATCTAGCATGGCTCCTTTACGTAGAAGGGCAGGGGATGTTCTGCTTCTTGGGGAAGAAGTATGGAACTTGTAATCGACAAAACAAGTCATCATAATATCACATATGTGCAGCTCTATCAAGATCACATTTGTGCAGCTCTGTCGACAACATCTTAGCTCATTCCGAAAGTGCTAATGCCGAGACCATCTTCAAAATTCTTGTCGACAAGCTGAAGTCTCTTAATATTCCAACTGAAATGTTAAGTTATTTTACCTCAGATGGTGCTCAGTCATGACAGGTAAAAGGAGTGGAGTAGAAAAACGATTGCAAGATGGTATAAACAAATCCATTCTTTCATTCCACTGGATTTGTTACAGACTAGCTCTGGCATGTACCGACACAAATGTTGAAGTCAAGTTCATTGGAGACATGGAATTATGGTTACGGCAGCTATGGAAACTATTTGAGAACTCTCCAAAGCGGACTGCTGCTCTATTTAATGTCCAGGGTAATCTCAACGATCTTCCAAATGTATCCAAAAAAGCACGAAAAGTTCTAACTAGGAAACTGAAGAAGGCATGCAAAACGCGATGGCTGTCCTTATGCGGTGTTTAGTGAATATGTACTAATTGCAGATGATCCCAGTGCATGTGGCCTGCTGCAGAAAATCAAGTTCATGAAGTAGCTACTACCAATTATTTCAATTCTTAGTAAAGTTTTTCAGAAAGACTCTGTAAACTGAGTGATAAACGCAATATTATTATATATGACCGATTTGTTTTGGTAGCCATATATTTTACATGGGTTCCAAGATAAAACGATGGACGTTTCCAGATGCCTAAAGGCTAAAGTGTATATTAGTTCTGTACTACTTCTGAGTTTATATTAAAGTGTTTCATAATCTTGATGCCCGTTTGTAATCGTGCATTTTCAGCAATGGCGTGGTGCACTAATTTCGCAAAAATTCTTATCAGAAATCGCCGGAAAAGCACTTCTGTGTTTTGCAAAATTAAAATTTTTCCTGGCGGGCCATAGCCGCGAAGATGCGCCTCTTCCGAACAACCCTGGATCTGCCACTGTTTTGACAAGCTTCGATCGATAGGATGTAGTCGGTACAAGATAGTTCGTCAGTCGGTTGAGGTGAGCTTACACCCCCCTGTAAAATTTTCTGAGTACGGCCCTGGTAACAATATCCAATGCACGGTATTGAAATGCTAGATCAGCGAGGTAAAAGAGCCATGTTCCACATCAATGACTCTTTGTCCATATGCTCGTTTCTTCTCACGTTCATTGGCACAGAAAGCGGTTGACAACTTCTGGTTTTTGTAGGAAGGGGTGAAATGGTTGAATACCCGAACGTCGAAGAATGCCCGTTGCCCACGAAGCCAGAAGCCTCTCACGCTTATGTCGAGTCTCGCCTCGTCTTGTGCGTTTGCTGTACCATGGAGTTGTTCACCAGTGACTGGGAGAATAGGTAGTTCTATTTCCACATCGTTGGAGATCTCAGTAGCTGGATGCCCGAGGAGGTCTCGAACTTCGTTATGTCTTTGATGGATAAAACCGCCCTTGCAGCAAGACATCGTGTGATCAATTGAAAAGTGTTTCCCACAGGCGCAGGTTGTTGAGAGGTACTTCAGCTGCCATCGGTATCGCATACGTATTGCATCGTGGAATTCCCTTTTGTTTAGAGCGTAGCTTTCAGCGGAAGCGGAAGCGATGTTAGCCAATTTGATGCGCCTTTCATTTGAGCAAGTTCGTTTGAACGTAACTGCTCCTTGACCATTCTCATTCTTAGACCTGCTAGAATTTGCTGATGCTCTTCGTTCCTTCCCTTTATGATCATATTCTTGATCTGAATATGAGCTTTGGTGTCAAAGCCGTATTTTGCGTCTTGGGTTTTGATCTTTGTAAAAAGCTGCTCAGTTGCTGACTTAGAATAAGCGAACTCCCTCTCCGAAATTTCAGCGAAGATCGGGATTCCAAGTCCTCCGAACCTAACGGGTAGACTGAGAAGCTTGCGTTCGTCTGCAGAGCAATGATGTCCATCCGTGATGGCAGGTAATAAGAGGCGGTTGATGACTTCGTCGACTGGCTTCAGCAACGGACCAAGGTTTGGGATGAGACAGTTTGTGCTGAAAACCTGCCACAAATGCTGCATATGCTGCCTGTGGTGTAAACAATGCAATTTTGGAAAGTTCCTCAAGCTGCTGAACCCATTTCTTGACAAGAGTTTGGACGTACTTCTCTCGTGATTCGCTGGTTCCGATGTAGCTACCAAGATACCCATGCCCTTTTGATGTCACGTTTATTTCTGAGCCAGCGAATATTTCCTTTGCAGACTCAAGTTTATCCTCTTTTACTACCAGCCAAGATTTTGATGATTTTGGGAAGTAGCCAATCCCACCACACTCTTAGACATTCAAGGGCACCTGCACCGCCAAGATCATCTGCATATGCCGCATGCTTCACTCCTCTGCTATCCGGGCCACCGTCATCTTCTACCTTGATTAGCGGAAGAAGTGGAACGATCCCCACTGCGTAGGCTGGCATTGCAAGTGGATCTCCCTGAGTTTTCCCCTCCGATGATAAGATCTCTTTACCACCAGTAACGAAAAGCCTCGATGGTGAGCCGTAGCAGTTCCTCGCATATGTGGCCATCGCTGGAATCATCCCCTGGTAAATCGCTTTTGCTGCCGCTGCAGATATATGGATATATAACCATGTGTGAAACCAAGTATATAATTTCATAATGTTATAAGATAGGCCCAACTGCATAGTAACCGAAGATATAATATGATGCTTGTGGTGCTGTAGGTGTTTTTATAAATCACATTTAGTCTAGCACTGATGAGTGCAGGTTCGCCTGTATGAAACAGAACTGTATGCAATAAACTAATGTCAAAAGTGTAACCGTGTCCAGTTATTCTATATATTTATATATATATATGTTCAGACATCCTTCAACAGTCAACAGTCAACAATATATAAATATATCACAGTATTCTATTCTACACTTATTATATATAATATAAATATTGGTATTCAGAACACATTATCTATACATTTCGAAACACTCAAAAATATTAAAGCATAATCCTTTCTTATTTTAATTTAACAGGAAGATTCGGATATTGAGGAGATGGTTAGAAGCAAAGAAACAAAATCTCCACAGATACTGGTGAAAGGGCAGATCCTCAATTCACCCGAGGTGTTTCTCATTGCCGAGAACCTGGTGGTGTGCCAAATAGATGGAGGATTGGTTGAAGGTGTTCTGGCCTTCATGGCCATGAATTATGCCTTCATGTTTAAGTGCCCAGCATTTTTAAACAACTTTTGTTTATTTATTCAAAAACACATCCTCAAAATTAATGATGGTGCAAAATTACCAAGCTCTGTCATTAATTTCATTAATGTTTTGAATGATTTGAAGTTACATTTAAGTGCTTGAGACATCAGACAATATTGTTTTATACTTTTTATGTAGACCAATCACTTCGTTATATTTTACTGTGGGAATAGATTTGTGCAATTATATAATATTTACTATGAATCTTTATTTCTCTGTTTGCAGTGGAAGTGTACTAAATGTTGAGCTTATTTTATTCACATTGAGTGTATTTTGCAGTTGAGTAATTCCTTATTTTACTCAAAATACAGTGTGAATGTGTTTGGTTGGAGTTAAATAACTCTATTGTTGGAGTAGTTTTACTCACGGATTGAGTAATTCCTTATTTTACTCAAAATAATGAGTCACTGTGGATGCATGTGTTTTGAGTAGTCTGAACTCATTTTTTTAGTTTTTTTTACTCACACCGATTGAGTAAATTTTACTCGTACTGAGTTATGTCTTATTTTACTCAAAATATTGAGTCACTGTGGATGCATTTGCTTTGAGTAGTCTGAACTCAGTTTTTTGAGTAAATTTAGTCTTGATTTTTTACTCATACCACGTGAGTAAAATTGACTCAACATACTGAGTCACTGTGGATGCACATTTTACTCAGTGTTTTGAGTTCATTTAACTCAAATTTTTTTGCAGTGTAGACGACATGGATGAGCATCAGAACGGTTCACACGCAATAGCCAATTAGAACGAGATGGATGAGCTGCAGAACAGTTCATCACGCAGTTCAATCAGTTTATAGACGAGATGGATGAGCTGCAGAACTAATCATTAGGCAGTTCAATCAGTTAGTTTATAGACGAGATGGATGAGCTGCAGAACTGCAATCAGTTTATAGACGAGATAGATGAGCATCAGAACTGTTCATTAGGCAGTTCAATCTGTTTATTGACGAGAGGGATGAGCAGCAGAACAGTTCATTAGGCAGTTCAATCAGTTTATAGACGAGATGGATGAACAGCATCACGCAGTTCAATAGATAGATAGATATAGATATAAACTTTATTTATACACGCTGGCCCCGTCAACCGAAGCTGATTTCCACGAGGGGCGTGTGCAAAAATAGAAAAATGTTGCATCAAGAATGATATTAAGAGCTATTTACAGTAGAATATTCAATCACGTGGTAGAATACAACAATATATGAGGTAGAACATCAAATTATTTACATGATAAGAACGTTATTAGAATCTCAGTTTACAGGCACGTCAAGTTATTTATTACTCTATGTCAATGATGCGAGCAGTGATTTTATTTCGAAAGGAAGAAAGAGTTTTGATTTCCCTAATTTCCTTTGGAATAGAATTCCAAAGGTTGGCTCCGTCATACATGAAACTATTTTTCATATTGTTAGTACGCGGTTTTGGTAAACTAAGACCACTTGAAATATCCCGAAGGTTGTAATTTGTTGTGCAGCAGAACTGTTCATCACGCAGTTCAATCAGTTTATAGACGAGATGGATGAGCAGCAGAACAGTTCATTAGGCAGTTCAATCAGTTTATAGACGAGATGGATGAGCAGCAGAACTGTTCATTACGCAGTTCAATCAGTTTATAGACGAGATCGATGAGCAGCAGAACTGTTCATTAGGCAGTTCAATCAGTCTATAGACGAGATGGATGAGCATCAGAACTGTTCATTAGGCAGTTCAATCAGTTTATAGACGAGATGGATGAGCATCAGAACTGTTCATTAGGCAGTTCAATCAGTTTATAGACGAGATGGATGAGCTGCAGAACAGTTCATTAGGCAGCTCAATCAGTTTATAGACGAGATGGATGAGCTGCAGAACAGTTCATTAGGCAGTTCAATCAGTCTATAGACGAGATCGATAAGCAGCAGAACTGTTCATTAGGCAGTTCAATCAGTATATAGACGAGATGGATGAGCAGCAGAACTGCATTTTCATCACGCAGTTCAATCAGTCTATAGACGAGATGGATGAGCAGCAGAACTGCATGTTCATCACGCAGTTCAATTAGTTTATAGACGAGATGGATGAGCAGCAGAACTGTTCATCACGCAGTGCAAACAGTTTATAGACGACATGGATGAGCATCAGAACGGTTCACATGCAATAGCCAATCAGGACGAGATGGATGAGCAGCAGAACAGTTCATCACGCAGTTCAATCATGAGTTTATAGACGAGACGGATGAACAGCAGAACAGTTCATCACGCAGTTGAATCAGTTTATAGACGAGACGGATGAGCAGCGAGGCAGTTAAATCAGTTTATAGACGAGATAGGAAAGCAGCAGAACGGTTCATCAGGCTGCAGTTTAATCAGTTTATAGTCGAGTTATGTTTTAAGAATTTTTAACACTATTTTACAATTCTTGTCTTAACAAATTTTAATAATTTTGAACATTTTTAAACATTTTCTCTCTAGAGATTGTACAGTGTAATGAGGAAATCAGTGTGTCACTGTACCACGTTTGTTATTAAATTTTACTTAATATACTAATGCTAAAAATACATCGTTTAATTTGCGACTAATATATAGCGCGTTTTCGGAACAGTCAAAATAGTCTGTGTCACTAGAAGCCAGTTTGTATGAATTTAAATCATCTTCATCCGGTGGGATATATGTTGGAGCTTGTGCTGTCCCGCAGATGTCCGTCAAGTACAGACCATTAGCAACGCAGGCGTACATCTGATTTCTTGCATCCTCGTGACTCTGATGATAAAAACCACCAGTAGTGAATCTGGTGCTGGCTTCTGGCTCATCCATGTCACATCCAAAATGCCATTTGTTCGAAACGAACCATGTCCGTTCGGTTGTCGAAGATTCAAGCAACGTCCTTACACGTGACAGTGAGGTTCCGGTGGTTAAGGTTAGGATTACGGTTACGATTACGATTAAAGAACCGAAATTTCACGGAAGGTTTCTTTTTGATTGACATAATTCGACTTTATCGCTATTTTCTTAATATTTTCGTAAAAATAACCCTCGTTTTGGCACTTCATACATGCGAAACCAGGTTGGCATTTTAATTACGCTACTTGACGTCCTAAAGCACGCGCTGGTCAAAACACCGAGGGCTCACTTTTTTTCGTTAACAATTCGTCTTCGAATTTTCGATCACAAAGGCCACGGAAAATGCTGTTGGATTAATCACTCAAGTAATATCAGCGTGTCAAACATTCAGAAATTGGTTAATTATGTTTTAAATCAACAGTTCTACGATAAAATGGAATTGTCCCAAGCTATCGTAAGTATTTACGTATTTTGGTACGTCTATCTGCCTGACTATAACGCCGTATATACCTACGTCGAAACATATGTGTGACTATCACTTTAGAAAGAACACGACGGAAAACGCTGAAAGTTCGAGTGTCACAACGGACTAATTTACATACCAACGGGTGGCAGGTATTACACAATGAAAAACATTAGAAGCGTCAGGCACGGTGAAATAAATTCTTGTTTCGATGACAAGTCAAGTGTCATCTTTTAGAAAATGGTCTTATGCGTATGGCTATAAGTGCATACCATGAAGTAGCGACACAATTGTTCAACAAATGGACTAATTTACATACCGACAGATCTCACATAATATAAACAACGAATGGTCCAACTCAATGTCTACGACTTGGTAATGGCCGGTTAGCTAATATTTTACACACAACGTTTTTGATTTACAACATTTGTAGTTTTATATACTCAATTGTAACAATGGTCGCTTTACATTCACAACACAGTCGCCAAAGCTATGTAACTCGGCGGTCATATTCACTTCTCAAACACTAAGATTATTTCGTCGCCAACCTTGCGTTCTGGTACACAGTCCTTCTGGGTACTTGAATAATTCTCCTTTGTAGGAACGTTGGCCACACTTGCTCCCATGTATGTGATAAAAGACGCGACACAACAGATGGCTGCAGATAAAGTGTGTTGCCAACAACAACATTCCTTTGAGCCAAATTTTTTTCTCAAAAATCGTACTTGCTACGGCTCAAAAGAATGTTGCTGTTAGCAACATCGACCGTAAAATGACGGGTGGCAATATTGTTTTGATTTGCATAACACCTCGCAATAAAGGTGTAGAACACTCGATGGAATCATTAAACTTTCGAAGTCTAATGTTTATTTTGAACGGTCGATAAAGCTTGTTGAATCAGTCAGCTGGGTTTGACATCACGTGAATTTAGTCGTGAAACGCTGTGTGAAATTTGGGATAAGTTCGGTTGTGCTTGTTGAAGCCGGCTGGGTTTGACATCACGTGACTTTAGTTGTGAAACGATATATGAATTAAGCGATATATGAATTAATATGAATTTTTCGCGTGTGAAATTTGCATTCGTTGAAGCGACACCGTCAGCTGGGTTCGATAAGATATGAAGTTGATTGTGAGACAACGTATGAAATTTGGGATAAGTTCGGTTGTGTTCGTCGAAACAGTAAATGAAGCGGCACCGATGGTATCAGCTGGGTCTGGAAGTTGATTGTGAAATTTGTTTTCTGCCACTAGACTGTGGCTTTTTTTCGCGTGTGAAATTTACACTCGTTGATGTGACAGCTGGGTCTGGTACGATACGAATTTATTTGTGAGTGTGAAATTTGTGACTGTGCTCGTTGAAACAGTGAATGAAGCGACACCGATGGCATCAGCTGGGTCTGGCATGACACGAAGTTGATTGAGACTTTGTGTGAAATTTGTGCTCGGTCGTTGAAACAGTTTACGTCTCTCTTTGAAGTGCGGTTGTGTAGTATAGCATGCACATGAGGGTACTGGCACGATTTTGGCAATAATACGATGGCCTGAGACCAACCAAGTGTTGAGCTGGCGATGGTAGTGTGGTGTGTCGAAACGTTGTATGAAGCGACACCGATGGCATCAGCTGGTGATCAAAGTTGCGAATGTTCCCCTTCGGATGCCACATTAGATGGCGGTACGAGCACACTTTCAAAATCTACAAATAGCATGAAACCAACCCCACATTTACGGTCGAGTTTAACGTCTCAAGATGCACTACCGTACTCAGCTGAGCTTGGCGGAACGCTGGGCTGGTCTCGGGTTATCGTATTGCAAAAAATCGTGCCAGTACCCCCGTGTGCTATACTACTTGCATGTATGTATGTATGATGTATGTATGTATAACCGTTCAAGATTTATTCTTCAATATTCATTTAATTACATTAACTAAATGAGGCATGAACTCACCTTTTTAATAAACTTATGATGTTTACCAGGAAAATCTTGTTCGCGTCAACCAAGAGGTCGTGAAGCAACTGTGACAGATCTGGGTGGAACCCACTATATATACAGACGCCTTTGATTAGCGCATGCGTAACAGACATCGTGTGTTATCTTAATTACATTACGAAAACCTGCATATCAATCGTTATATTCAGTACATTGTTTGACCACGGTTTTTGACAAATTATTGGTAGAACGATACTGAATGTATTCAGGTTTCTTGTTGCTATAGATAAGAGGAGACGAATTTTTGAGAAAAAAACATTAAATATTAAAAGTGTTTAAACATAGGTTCATAGTGTAATGTTTACGAGATGCAGCCAGAAAATAGATAATTTCATTAAATTCCCAGTAACTAAGACGATGGATAGTTTAAATCTTTCGCCAACTCAAACAACAAATAGAATAGTTCTCCTGGATTTTCTTTGCTCTAGAACAGGAATTCAAACTCCAACAATAATTGGAACTATTTAGACATTTTGAATGAGCGTCAGTTACATGCACGCGACATTTTTTATTAGTTTACACCTGCTGTTTATACGCGCGGTAACGACGCTGAACTACATAATGAAACCCTTCATAAAACGCTCAATATTTCTTCAGGAAAGATACATATCAATAAATATTAAGAACGTTTACATACAAGTGCCGGTATGTATGTAAAATATACGAAGCAGAGACAGACAAATAAAACAATACTGGAAATTTTGCTTTTCGTCCGCTGTTAGTTTCACGCAATTAATAATGTATCAGGGAATTTTACACGTTAAGACTCTATTGAGTGAAAAATATTAGCTTGCAAATATTTCCTCATTCGCGTCAAATTTAATATTATATTAACCAAAAGGAAATGACAAAAATCGATTTTCCATAGGGCGTATAGCTAACAATTCTTAGTAGGACTTCAAATGTCCTAAATTTCTGACAACTTGGCGCGCCCAGATATGTGTGTTTATATAGCTGAACTGGTTCTTCTTAAGAGGTGGCAATATCTGTTATTGTTAAAATGATGTCGCGGTGTCTGTGTTTTACTTATGTTTGCACAGTTAGTTACCTTACGTTTTGTTACCTACAGTTTGTTTGCGTATACGACCTCTTTTTCTTTCATATATTTTTTCGGTTTCATTTCAATCATTTCAAAAAATTTCAATCAAAATCGAGCTATTCTCGGCAATTATTCGAAACTGGTCTCAGTAATCTCCAAAGTATATGATAGTCGACACCATAACTTTTCCTTCATCTATAAATACCAAATTTTAATATTCCTACAAACAGCCGGATTGTGAAGTTCTATGGGGAGGCGGCTGTCGTCCCTCTTTCTATACGCTACTGATATCAGAGTGCACTCAAATTGTTTAGTCAATACACAGACATTCTTTTTAGCATTAGCCTTGAAAGATTTCAATATTTACCGCAGCGTCATATTGGCGTCTCAACGCTGTTGATGCATCCAAAGTGGAAACGCGTGGTTTGAGCGAGCAACAATAAAGGATTTGGGGATGTAAACTACAGTCCAGGGGCGGATCCAGGGTACGGCAAACACGGCAAGTGCCGTACTCTAAAATCCCACGTTAATTTATTCCTGGATTAATTTAACTAAAAAGAAAAGAAAAAAGAAAAGAAAATTTGAAATTTTAAAATTTTAAAAATTCCCAAATTTTTAAACATTTCACTTGAATTCTGAGTTCCGACATTGCTCGAAGCCTCGAATTTTCAATAATTTCATCATTATAATTTATAACCATGTTACCGCTGTTTACCGCACAAAGCGCTCATAGCGGCAAAAAATGTCGCGATTTTTGGTCGAAGCATTGCTCTTCTGGTCTACTTCATGTAATTTCATCAAACTGTTTATTATATGGGGATTGGAGAGGTTGCCATTTACAATTGTGGATAATCGGAGTACGGCAAAATGGCCGGAGTACGGCAAGATAACGCTCACTGATTGGACAAAACATGAAAATGACGCCGATTTTACGGCGGAAGTGATAGAGGGTACGGCAGAAGTAAAATAATTTTGGTAACTTGTCTTTTGATTGGCTAAAGCCATCGACACAGCACAGACACGTACGGCAAGAGTACGGCATGAGCCAGCACAATATTGAACTCGACTTCAAACTTTTGCTTGAGACAGAGTTCGGTTTTGCTATGGCGTCTATAAACGACGTCGCAAAACTTGTAGAAAATGCTCTACAGAGTGGAAACGACAAGTTGCTGAACGACTTATTCAAGGATCTGTCGAAAGCTCTTCCAAGTACATATTTAACTGGTGAAGAGATTTCGGCCCAGGTAGGTAAAACAGTGTACAGGGATTTCGACGCAGAGACATACATCCCGAAGACAGCGAGGGACAGTGCAGAAAGGAGGAAATGGAAGAATTATATTGCTTTAAGGTGAGTAATGTGCTAATATACTACATTGTTTGGCATTAAGAAGCGTCAATTATTTAAATACGTGCATATCGTCGAATATTATTTGCATTAATGCATAATATGAATATATCTAAATATCAGCATAATGATAAAAGCGATTAGCATTTTAATGGCGATTTGCCATGGCCCAATGCCCACGCTTTCTTATAGAAAATTCACTGTTTTATTCGATAATGTTGAATATTGACTTGCACGACTTCGGACTTCCAATTCCAATGCCTTTTGGTAGAAGTAGAACAATACAATTTTAACAATTTATTTATCGCCCGATTGCTTTGGATTGAATTTTCTCTATAAATTATAAAATAAATATAAACTATAAAATAATATTCTCATTGAATCTGAATTGGTGTTTTGCTACCTCATTTATATAGCTCCCAATCATCTGGGAATTGCTTATACAGCTCTCTTTCCTTGGCTCTGGTAGGTAATAATTCTATTGTTAGAGATCTTCGCCTTTTAACATCTATTGAGTTGTATCTGAAAGCAGAATATTATTCTCAGCACCCATATTTTTTGTCTGCCTATACGAAACATGGAGTAAAAATCTCTCATAGTTTTGAAAACCTTTTGCCCATGTCTGTGTCAGCTGGTGCAGTTGATTCTGACCTTTCTGGATGTGAGCTTGTGAAGAAAGAAGCTATTTTAAATTGTTTTGATAAGACATGGTGTAGTTTATTATGTATTTTTGCTTTAGCTTCAGTCACAAAGACAAATATTTTTTCTTATTATCCTGATTGTGGGGAAGAGAAGTATAAATTGCTTTTTAATGGTGAAGTAGAACCTTGCCCGCCTACAAAACCTGTAGCCGATATACATGTCTTGTTTTGCTTTCATGGTATTGTGGAATCAGGTAATGCATTTCAACCTAACCATTTTGTCCCTATTGTATTTCACAACAAGCAAGCTGGTGGTTTAAAGAGAAAACTTCCTTCACAAAAAGTCATCCCCCATCTGCAGTCTAAAAAATCCTATCAGTCAAGGATTAATTTTTCTTCCCTCTCAGCTAAACCTCTCAGTCTTCCTGGCTCATCAACCGAGGTAAGTCAGTCTGGGTCTCTCCCCGCCCAGACAATACATGCACCAATTATTCCCGGTCCATCAACAGAAGTAAGTGGTAATAGTGCGACAACTCCTCCGGTTGATTTTGTGCACGAGTATGATGTTGCACATTACAGAGAAAAAGCCAAGAACATGACTAATGTGGAACTTGGAGTACTGATAAAAAATGTTTTTGTACCAGGTAATAGCTTCCATTTTCCCATAACAGATGGTCGAAGTTTTCGCCTAAATTGGTTGAAATTGTATCCTTGGTTATGCTATTCACCCATTCATGATGGTGTTTATTGTCTTCCTTGTGTATTGTTCGGTGATCGATTTCCTGCACAAGTTCTGAAAAAAAATCCGCCTAAAAATTTCTTTTGTCAACCATTTAAGTATTGGAAAGATCCCACTCGGAATTTCAAAAAGCATGCCGGTAAACATGGTTCATCTACATGTTTGCATTCCAACACATCAGCAACTTTTTTATTCATCCAGCAGCAGTTGTCAGGTAATGTTCAGGAAATTGATGTGTTAGTTAATGAAAATAGAAGGAATAAGATCTCAGAGAACAGGAAAAAGCTTATTCCTATTGTAGACACGATAATTACTTGTGCACGTCTAGGTTTATCTTTTAGAGGACACCGTGATGATTCACAATATCATCCAGATGTTGGAAGTTATTCCCATGGTGGTGTTGGCAATTTTGTTGAGCTATTGAACATGAGGGTTCGTGCAGGTGATGTTGATCTTGAAAACCATCTCAACAAGTGTGCAAAGAATGCTTCATATATCTCCAAGACAACCCACAATGAAGTCATTTATTGCTGTGGGCAAGTAATAACTGAAAATATTATTAATGAGGTTAAACAAAACAAATTTTTTTCTATTCTTGCAGATGAAGCATTAGATTGTTCAAATAAGGAACAAATGGCCCTCGTTTTACGCTTTGTTGATAGCAACTTGAACATCAGAGAAGATTTCATCAAATTTATCCATTGTAGATGGGGGCTGACTGGCGCAGACCTTGCAAAAGTTATTTTGAAAGCATTGGCTGACCTTTCTTTGGATATTGAAAATTGTAGAGGTCAGGGTTATGATGGTGCTGGCCATGTGAATGGCCTTTGTGCACATATCTTAAGACTCAACCCAAAGGCCCTTTTTTGCCATTGTTTTAGCCATAGACTTAATTTAGTTATTTGTCATGCATGTTCTGTGCCAATTGTTAAAAATATTATGACACAGGTAAAAGAGTTAGCAGCTTTCTTTAATAATTCGCAGAATCGCCAATTAATATTTGAAAAGAACATCTCAATCCATGTTAAAGATACCAAAAAGAAGAAGTTAAAAGATGTGTGCAGAACAAGATGGGTTGAGCGTATCGATGGTTTGGATATTTTTCAGGAGTTGTTTATTGCAATATTTTTTACTTTAAGGGAAATGAGTTTAAATGAAGAAAAAAATGTAACCCCAGCACATCTTCCCAAGCAACTTCATTTTTAGCTATGATTTCATCTTTTCAGTTTGTTGTTTCTCTTATTATTACCAGACACATTTTTGATCTGACTCTCGCTGTTACACAGTTATTGCAGGCAAAGGATATTGACATCTTTAATGGCATTAAACTGATTCGAGCATTGACGAATACTGTTAACACACACACCGTAATAAGTTTGACAGTTTTCATGATATCTGGTATGGTGAGGCTGTCAATCTGGCAAAAGAAATTGGAGTTGATGTAGCTCTGCCCAGGATATATTCTAGAAATTTCCCTGTTAATGATCCTTCCCTGTATTATAAATCTTCACTAACAATTCCTATTTTAGACCACCTGAATTCAGAACTTCAATGCAGATTTGAGGAAAGTAGTTTAAATGTTTTCAATGGTCTAAGTATTATTCCCAGCCAAATGATATCATTGATCAATAAACCTGGAATGATGGACTGGAAGGAAGCATTTAAAAAGTTTGTGGAATTTTATGAGGAAGACCTTCCAAACCCCCTTGCTCTTGATGGTGAGTTGGAGTTGTGGCAGACATTTTGGGTAAGTAATAACATGTCATGTCCTACTAGTGTTGCATCTACCCTTAAAGCCATCAACTTTGATTCCTTTGCAAACATCAAAGTTGCCATCAGGATCCTTGGTACATTACCTGTGACATCTTGTGAGTGCGAACGTTCTTTTTCAGCCATGCGTAGGCTGAAAAATTATACCAGGAGTACCATGGTGGAGGAAAGGTTAAATGGGCTTGCTTTGATGGAAATCCATCAAGAGATACAACCTTCTGTTGAGCAGGTCATTGATAAATTTGCTACTGATAGTAGACGACTAGAATTTACTTGAATTTATTGAAATAACTTACTGTAATTTTTATTAAAGACTATGAAGTATGAACAATTAAATATATTCTAGTACTACATGTACTAGAATTTTTGACATTCAAAATTAATTAACATCCTTTAATTTCACAGTATGAACTATGAAACATATAATCTGCAATTTAATATTCTAATAAATATTTATACTCTTCTGTCTTCCACAAATTATCTCTATATTCCCACAATCACCGAAACATTCACAACACAACTAAAATGAAAAACCAAAATATTCATTGTTTGTAGTGTCAGACTGTCAGTGCCACTACTTGTAAGAATGTAAAGGTGACTTAAGTGAAACATGAGCTTCTCCCAGTCTTTGGTCTTTACTCAGTACACATAATGGTAAAAATTACCAAAATACCTTCTTGAGGGGGAGTAGGTGTTATGTCAAAACTAGAGTACTAGACTGCTAAGCTGCATAGCTGGGTGATAGTCATGAGAATATAATATAGACTGATGTATTTATCTGCTGAAGTGCATACATAGTCTGAATCTTTTCTCTCAATTTCCCGGTATTCTACACCAGTATTCATGATTATTACATTTTTATATTATAATATCTATTAATTCATATTATTGCATGAAACACTCTTTAAGATAATAACAATTATTGTGATTGGGCCATTAGGATTTTGGATGACCGGGATGGTGTAGAGAGATAAGCTCCTCTATGTCTATGAAATGTCCCATATGGTCTACTCTTTCAATACTATTTCTGAGTTCTGACTACTTGGCTTCTAAGGCGAGTATCTGGCGCCTCAAAACCAGACAACTCAAGTAGATAAATGTAAAATAGTTTAAGACGACCGGGATGATATAGAGAAATGAGCTCCTCTATGTCCATGAAATGTCCCAAATGGTATACTCTTTCAAGTTTCAATACTACTTCTGGGTTCTGACTTTCTAAGGCGAGTATCTGGCGCCTCAAAACCAGACAGCTTGGCAGCTAAGGGGTTAGAAATGTGGGCTCTTACCCTCTTGGGCCCTTGGCTGTCCATGTCTGTTTCACTGAGCCAGTGATTCATAGGCATGCTGATGAGCTCTGATAGAGTGAAACAGTCCTAAAATCCTGTTTCTAATACTGTGATAAATGACAATATGGAAGTATATAAGTTAAACCATCTTAAAATTTCTCCAACATTTTAGGATTTAAGCCTTAAATCATAAGGTAAGTGTTGGAGAATACGTTGGTGGGCTTTGTCTCCAGACTCCAGTAACAATTTTTTTAAAAGTGCAGAAGCATTTTTTTAAAAATCGTAAAATGTGGTATAAAAAACGCAAATTAGAACTGTAAGATTTTTCTAAAAAATCTTGCCAGAATGCGGGAAATGCCATTTCAGGGAGTCAAATTTCAAAAAAAATTCCCGGGGGGAATGCCCCCGACCCCCCTAGAATGCGTCACTTCAGTGTTTTGCCGTACCCTAGAAAATTCCTGGATCCGCCCCTGTGTGTCCATACACTGCGTATCTGTCTGGCATGATTGAATAGTTCAACATAAACGATAAATTTTATAGTATCATCTGGGAATCGACCTCGTTTGTCTACGAAGCTGGGAAGATCATGGACTCATCTCTTAAATGACGTCACAACCTAGTTTCCAGACTCCAGAATTGGCAGAAATACGTTTTCGGTTTTTAATCGGAATTTGCTTACATTTCTTAATTTGGATGCAAAATATCTTCTAAACGAAAAGTCCAAATCAAAAACTGTAAAATAACTTATCAGCTATTTTTTGATCCTCTATACAGATAACTAAAAAACGAAAGGGCTGCATAGGCACTTTAAGTAACGGTAAACAAGACTAAACTATAGGCCGTTGAAGCTACTTTTTTGTTTACTTTTACATTCACGAATAAATTTAATTGTAAAAGCTATAGAGCATTGTCTAAAAGTAATACTTCAGCTAAAAGAGTGATAAAGTTGGATTAAAAAATCAATGATAGTGAACAAATTCAATGAAAATGGTCTGTGTGTATATTATAAGCTAGATATAATTAAAGTTGAAATGCTAATTATTTGGAATAGAATGCTGATTAATTGTAATCAGTCAAGAATCTAGTGAGCAACAATAGAGAATTTTCGGATGTAAACTATACTAACGCTTTAGAGTATTATCTAAACAATCAATTAGACACTTCTTCTCCTAACTGAAGTGCAAATGTAAAAAATTCTTGAAAACGTAAAAGTATTATATTAAATGACTGAGCTACTTAGCCCCTGCTTATGTACTCGCTATATCTGTTTATGTACGACAGAAGGTCTGTGATTTTTGATAACTATTGGCTGTTATCGCTGTACATATGCTGCGTTCTATACCGGCATACAAAGATACTGATAATGACATTAATATGCCCATGGCTGTACAAAGATACTGTATAGCTAAAAGCTCAATACGAGTGACTTTTTAAGTAATAACAAAGGCTAAGTCTTAAAGTTCACAGCCTGCTGTTATCAAATCATTGGACAGTTAAAATGTTATCAAAAAGAACAAAGTAACATATATCTGACTTACCTTTGGTGTCAGAGAGCTGTTACTTAACCATTGTTAAAAGCATTATGACATCTTGTACGATATTTTAAGATACTGCCATGACTATTTCAACTTGACTATCTTATTAATCAACACATACGTTAACCAACCATAACTGCGACAAAAGACTTATCCAAAAATGACAGCTGATTTAATATTCTTTTATATCCCGCCCAACCTAGTTTTAATCAAGTTTTCTTTTGAATTTCCATATGAAAGTGAGGTTAGGGGGTCCAATTGTTTTGCACTTGAACGAATATTATATCAGCTGGCATTTTGATGGTCTATATGATGTGACCGCCGAGGGTATTTGGTTGGAAAACTGTCCTCCTGAGTTCAAACCCTTGTTTTATCGTCGATATGTTGATGATTGTTTTATTGTATTTCGTTCCGAGCATGAGCCCGACCATCGCCGGTGCAGTCTCACATGCGGTGGTTGTCACTGATGATCGCACGTGTATAAAATATATGGCTACACTCATCCAGATTGTTGAAAGCTACACTGATGAGCTGTGGTCCTAATTTACGACTAGAAATACGTTCCACCCCTCTCCCGCCTTTTCTTCGCCGACCCCCCCTACAGTTTCGTTTCCTTAGCCATTGTTCCCAGGGCCCACAGACCGCGCACACCGTGTATAGTAATCGTAACAATAATTATAAAATAAACCCTAATCATAACCCAAATCCTAACTCTAATCCAAACCAAACCCTAACCGTTAAAAACTAGATCTAGTTATAGAACTAGGATAGTGCAAAGTTTCATATCATATTACTATGTTCAGTTGTAATGTACAGTAGAGTATGTGATAGTACTTTACAGTGCTGATCAACAGTGCTTCATTAATAAATAGCTAAAAAATTGGGGGTTCAACATGTTTTAAGCTTCAAAAGCTGTTGGTAACATATTATGTTACTTCCTTATGTCTACATCAATTCCAAGCGTGACCATCCCCCCCGCCCCCCGGGCGTTTGACCGGCATTTGACATTTTGGCGCAAGAGCATACATTGCAAATGCCCCACCGTGGAGTCAACTTAATTATACAAAATCCCCACAGTTGGGCTCTTGAATAGATGCAAATTCCCCACCCACGGGCATATAATAAAAGTTTCCAAATAAAAGAGCCAAGAAGCCACAAACGTCCCTCTAAATTTTCCAAAGCAATTGTGCCATCCGGCGCATCCGCCATCTTCTGAACTCAAACGTGTGTTTTTTGCATTTACGTTTTAAATATGCACGTTCGTTTGGGGATGCTACTTCGTGGACTTCGTACCGGACACAGAATATTACATCATTGAAACTTTAGAGCAAAGGATCGGACTTCGTTTAATATGAAATATGCAGTGTGCCAACGAATTTTGGAAATTCACTGGCAACCATATTGGCATTGCCTCAAACTTTGTGACTGTGTGATACGCATCTACTTTCTTTCAGCGGAGCGCCAAATATCCCACTTTATTTCCCCCACAAATACCCCACCCCGAGATGACTTGTAAAGGCAAATGCCCGATCCTGGGAGCTGGAGAGTCGGTAAATGCCCGTCAAATGCCGGGGGGGGCATGGTCAGGCTTGGAATTGATCGAGACATTATAAACAACGAACGTGGCAAGGGAATTGATGAACATGTACATGTAGTTAGGAAAACGACACGTGAACTTGTTATATTTCAAATTATTTATTTAGATTTTTAATTGGGCGATACATGTATGTAATACGTTGTACAAAATAATAGAAACTCATGATATGGATATAACACATTTCTGGAAATTTCAAGTTCAATTAACTTTTAGTCAAGTCATCATTAGCATTTATTGAGTTGTTTAATAGTTCATCCAGCACAGTAGCACCAACTATGCACAACTGTAGTTTTAATCATTTGTAGCCGTTAATTAGGACTTGCAAAATGTTATTAAGTTTGCTGATCAGTAATCAGATATACCACAGTTCATATATTCAGCCATTTTGAGTGATCGATGATTCGATGTTGACTTTCTTGGTCCTTTTCGTAGTTTATGAATGGAATGATAACATGAAACGAGAAACTGCAGAGCAGTAAAACAGAGACTCGGAGTATCATTACAGTGTATTTAAACAAAGACAAATACGCTGCGCTTACCTTGACTCGAGAGCGTGGCAGAAATATCCTGAAATATGCCAGACTTCCCCGCAGACAATAAATCCTTTCTCCTACACCATATTCAATACTGTAAGTCCACAAAATCCCTGTTTCGAAAGTTATATTATCGCTCGCTCCTTCTCCTACACCATATTTAATACTGCAACTCCACAAAATCCCTGTTTCGAGAAGGTATATCGCTACTTGGCTACTCCATGATCAGTGCGCGCGTGCGCAGTAGCATGTTAACATACAACCCGGGGACACATCTTATATTCGAGACATTTATGAAATATTCAATATATCGAAATCAAACTGCATTACAATTTGACACGAAGAAAACCCATCGATAACTTACTTAACGGTCTGCCCTCATTGTTCAGAAACTTCAATTGTTCATTTTCGACAATAGTAAATTGAAGTACCAAAATACTACGAAATAATAATAACCTAACTATTTTGAGACAAATGGTCACTGATAAGTACAAGCTATGGTTAAAGAAAGGTCGACCAAGAGGGAAAAATTATCAATCGTTTGCTGATTACAAGGAGGCAAAATGTATGTTCAGAAAGGAACAAAGACGATGTGTGGCGGAATTTACGTCGAAAGAATATGAAGAACTGGCAAGGGCAGATGAGCTAGATTATGACAGATTTTGGAGATTGATTAATGCAAGGAAACGATGCAAACCAAGTGCACCAATTCTCGAAGTCGATGGACAAACATTAGATACACCACAGGATATCGCAGATAAATGGGAAGACTACTTTGAAAAACTTCATACAAATGACGCAGACGATGATCCTGATGTTATACGTGAAGTAAATGACATTACTGAACGTCAAAATGAATATGACGAGATCCTCAACACACCATTGTCGTCGGCTGAGTTAAATGCAGTCATCAGAGCTCTACCGAATGAAAAAGCACCAGGCTTGGATGGAATATGCTATGAACATGTTAAATTAGGAGGTGATACTGTACTTTACTACACCACATGTTGCTACTGTTTAACATGATTATTCAAGAAGAAGTAATACTTAAAAGCTTCAAAACTGCAATCAAAATTCCAATACTGAAGGGACGTAGTAAACAAGGAAGAGGTCTTGAGGATCACAGGGGTATAAGCCTTCTTCCAGTTTTTGACAAAATTTTACAAAGGCTCATTCTCTACAGAATTCAAACGCGTTGAAGAAAACCCATTCACTATCTGCAAGGAGCGTACCAAAAAGGGCAAGATGCACTTACTACGGCATTTATGATTGACGAAACTGTTAAAAGCTGCTGCGAACAAGGAGATCGGGTGTATGCTTGCTTTGTAGATATCAGCAAGGCCTTTGACAAAATGTGGATCGACGCGATGTTATATAAATTATATCACCACGCAGGAGTAAAAGGGAAATGCTGGCGTATCATTAGAGATTGGTACTTGAACATGAAAGAGCTTGTTTACATTAATGGAACCTACTCTAGGACTTATAACCTTTCGCAAGGAACACGCCAGGGTGGGGTTCTCTCTCCTTGGCTATTTCTGGTCTATATAAACGATTTGATTATCAAGATGCAACGAAGTTGTTGTTGGGGGGTATCCCTGTATCACAAGTTCTACGGCTCGCCGATGTTTGCTGATGACTTGACCTTCCTATCAAGACTTAAAACAGGTTTGGACCGACTTCTTAGCTGTCTTCATTACTATGCGATGAAATGGCGAATTGTATTTAACATTAAGAAAACAGTAATCTTGGTGTTTGGCGAAAAGAAAAGAACAGCTAATACAGTTTTAGGAAGGATTTGGACTTTGGGTGACGTCCCACTAAAGGAAGCGGAAGTGTGGAAAAATTTAGGCATAACATGGCATATCGATCCTGACTCCAATGAACCAGTGCAGAAATCAATACAAAAGTGGTTCGAGGCAATCTCCAGGCTGGCTAGACTTGGATGCCGCTCAGACGGATTAAATCCGAAGGTTACAGCTCGATTATGGAAAGTGATAGCATTACCACACATGTTGTATGGTTGTGAACTTTGGTACCTAAAAACCCAACAATTCAAAGACCTAGAGAGAATGTTAAACGTATTTTCCAGAGCTGTGCACTCCCTTATCCCTGGCTCGTCTGGTTCGGCTGCGAGGGGCCTTTTAGGTCTTCACAGCATTAAAGCTGAAATCAGTAAAAGAAAGTTATACCTATTAGGTAGAATAATAAATTCAAATTCGTATATGGCCCATAGAAAGCTTTTTATACGAAGGCTGATTAAATGGAAATGGAACAACAGCAAAATGACCGGTTTCATCCCAGATATTATCAAACTTTTACAAGAATTGGATATTTTTGGCTACATTGATGACTATCTGACAAATGAAACTTTTCCTTCGAAAACCAGATGGAAGAACATTGTAAAAAAAGCTGTTTATGATAAAGATCAACGAGATTGGACAGACAAAATTACCAAAAAATCGCAACTGGAATTTTACCTTCTTTGTCACCCACAAGTTGCAATAAGTAAGTGGTATAAACTGTGGAACTACTCACCATCACACTCAAGACAGATTACAGATGTGATTAGACTACTTTGTGGCTCGCTTACAGTACAAAAGAACAGACTAGGAAATACCGGAACTTTAACGGGAATTTGCTCCGAATGTCAGAATAGATTTATCAAACCAGTTTATCATGCTTTACTATTCTGCAACCAGACACAGCAAGCGAGAGATAATTGGTGGTTGTGGATCGCGAGTCATCTTCCTTTTAACATCAATATAATTTTTAACTCTTTGGATGATCAAAGACTTATTCAGACTTTATTGGGGGATTATTCAGTCTTTACTTCAAATGAAAGAAACAATTTAAATGAGACTTATGAACTTCAAAGTGCCAGATATATTTCGTACTGCTTACAGAATTCGTCATTTGATTCATTTGTAATTGGTTAGATCTACTACTTAAATATATAAATTTACGACAATTTGTATATAGTTTAGATATATTTATTCATTATTATTTAGGTATATCTATTCATTATTTATTTATTCTATTATTCTTGTACTCTTCATATTTGGAGGCAATAAAGAATTTAACTGACTGACTGACTGACTGACTGACTGACTGACTGACTGACTTTATATATATATCGTGTGAATTTTCGCCAATCACAATACTGCAAAGTTTAAAAAACTTTGCACTAATAAAGACAAAAAAATGAAAGAAAAAATTAAAAGAAAACTCACAAAAAGGATTTCCGTTGTATATGCCATCCGTAAAACTTCTTTATGTGTTCGTCAGATCACAAATCGCCAATGGCGGCCCTAGCGTTTCTGCGCAATTATTGTCGAATCAAACTGATCATCCAAAACGACTTTTTACTTCCTGATAGAGTTGGTCCTTGGTTCCGCTCAAGTATGTATATATATATATTATATATATATATATATATATATATATAAATATTATCCAATTGCCGAGAGCCTGCTCTCTTAATTTTGAAGATTGAAAATTTCAATCTTTGTAGCGATTGAAATATTTTTCAATCTAAGAGATTGGCTTTAGATTGAAAATGATAGAAACAAATCTTCTGCTCGAGTTACAAAGTCACTCGTTTGGAAAGATTGAAAAAATATCAATCGATTGAAGATTGAATTGTAACGAACCAATTATATCGTACAAAACACGCGCGCTTTCAGTCTCTGAAGTACGCTTGCCGGTGAAGAAGGCCGCGAAGGACAGCTGTCAGTTTTTCGCTTTTTACCATCGATACTTTATCTGTACCATGTCCGAAACCATACGAGACTACCTCGAAAAGGCTGGTATTAAAGAAGATATCATTTCAACGTTAGAAGGTTAGTATTCTTTAAATTTATTTCATTTTTTTGACAAGGGAAGTGTGCTTCTTCATGCTCGAAGCATTTCAGTTATTCCGGGCCGAAACGACAATGCAATCGCATTCGGCTTTTTGCACTTTTTGACCTGTTATTTTTATTGATAAGTTACTTCCAAGGATAACAAGAGCTGTTGGCTTAATATATAATAGCATTTAGTAGCGTTTTACCATTCAGGAACGTAGCTCTCGATCTGTCGAGAGCTTGAAAAATATTATTGTCCTTTGTACGCGAAGCAGTTCGGTTATTGCACGTACGTACTACGAACCTGTTTTTTGTTTATAAGTTAGTAGTTACTTCCTATTGGTTAACAAGAGTTGTACATTTAATATCAAAAAGCATCTAAAGCTTTTTATAGCTCGGAAATGAAGTTTTCGAGAAGTTTTCGAGGAGTCGCGAGCTTAAAAATATTTGTGTCGTAGCAAAGTTATAGTCCATATCCCATATACAAACGAAGACAAAAAGTTGTCTTCGTTATGGTCTATCTTTGGTCTACGACTTATTTAAGAGATAATAAAAACGCGACTTACTTCTAAAACTGGTGTCTTTTGTTAGGTCTCTGAGAGATAAACTGTGATTAACACAGTGATAAATAAACGTTTACTTTAAACAACATTGAATATCGTAATATGGAAATAGTGAAGTAGTGACGCCATTTTGGAGATATACAGTGTGACATTACGCAACGTAATAAACACCGTATTTGTAGTAATAACTAATGGCAAATTATTTGCATAGGTAAATTATCTTATTTACATAAATAACAGTATTATTTTGACATTTTGAATGACATTTTAAGGAAAGGAGACTTTTTTGGTCTATTGTTTGTTTTTGGGTATTATTTGTTTCAGCCTTTTCATTGTTTCAGGTTATTGGTTGTTTTGGGCTATATTGGTTGTTTTGGTCTATATTGGTTGTTTTGGGCTATATTGGTTGTTTTGGTCTATATTGGTTGTTTTGGGCTATATTGGTTGTTTTGGGCTATATTGGTTGTTTTGGGCTATATTGGTTGTTTTGGGCTATATTGGTTGTTTTGGGCTACTGGTTGTTCCAGGCTACTTGTATACTTTATTATTATTATTATTATTATTTCCACATTTGCTCGGTTTTACACCAGTTGTACCTGACATCATGCTACTTCCCGCAGCATATAGATATTATTATTATTATTATTATTATTATTATCATCATCATCATTATCATCATAATCATCATCATCATTATTATTGTGTTAAACACACTGATATAGTGAATGTGGGAGAGCTTGGAGTAGACAGACGATGCATGGGCAATCGTCAAGCTCGTATGCTCAGAAAAATTATTCTGAGTCCCGGACAGGAATCGAACCTTCTGATTGCCGGTGCCGCAGGCAGCACACTAATCTTGACTTGGGGAGACACTCTAACCATTGAGCCAGCGAGACTTGGATGGAGAGCGAAGGTTACAATGAGTACTGGTTCGATTGATATACACTGCCTATGCGGCATGAGTCACTATATACATGTATCGGTAAGGTTTGGATGTGTAAAACACACTGCTATAGTGAATGTGGGAGAGCGTCAAGCTTGTATCCTCAGAAAATTTTTTCTGAGTCCTTGATTCTAGAATCGAACCTGTAACCTTCTGATTGCCGGTGAGATGCTCTTGCACCATTGAGTCTCGGTGGCTCAATGGTTAGAGCATCTCACTGGTAATCAGAAGGTTACATGCAGGTTCGATTCCTGTCCGGGACTCAGAATCATTTTTCTGAGGATACAAGCTTGACGATCGCCCATGCATGATCATTATCATTATTATTATTATCATTATCATTATTATCATTATTATCATTATCATCATTATCATCATTATCATTATTATTATCATTATTATCATTATTATTATTATTATTATTATTTAGGTTATTGGTTGTTTCAAGCTGTTCATTGTTTCCATTGTTTGTTTTGGGCTATCCATTGTTTCAGGCTATTGGTTGTTTCAGGAATTCAGGCTATATTTTAACAAGGAATTGCCCCTTCCTAAGGATTGTCAGAAATAATGTGAATTAAAATATTCTAACTGTAACTGGGATGAGGGTATTTCATATAATACCCCCCTGACAATATGAAAAGGGCCTCAAACTATTATTTTGGATCTCTGTAAACCTGAACCAAACCAAATTTTTGTGGATTAAATTGCTAAAAATTTGTAATAGTAAGATTACAATTTCTATCATGTCATATCATGGTCAGTCTTTAATTAGTCAATGTATTAAGGCCGTAATACATTTCTGATATACTAAAACAAATAAATTCCCAGCCTACTGTACAAGCTACAGTATATATAAACTTAATTTAACAAGATTTATATGCACTGCCTGCAAAAATCTAAAATTGATTTGCACAGAATTGTATTGTCCTTATCCAACACTATGAAACCCAATTAGTCCACATGTATTAATTGTAATTATAGGGTGATTTTTCCAAGGTCTCACACTAATTTACAGGCCGCTTCATGTTACGTTGCATAAAAAGTCTCACACGTGCCAATATTTAATTGCCATCTGATGTAGGGATAGAAGATAAACTTATCATGTGAAGTTTTGCTTATTTCATTGAAATAATTTTATTTCATATTATTGTACACTGCATTAAAATACTTAATTGCAACTATTTACTTTAAGTTTAAGGATTCATTGGTGCCCTTATGGATGTGACATGTTTTAAATGTGGGAAGACAGTTAATGCAAATAATGCAACAAGAGGATTGGCACGTCATTTGCGTGCATGCCACGCCATAACAGGCCAGGGGGAGACACTTGTTTGTGGGCAAAATGGTTGCAGGAGAACATTTAATTTGATGAATTCCTTCTTGAGGCATATTAGGCGCATACATTTGAATGGCAATTTACAATTACAACCAGAACAACCCAATGACCAGGAGCTACTCGGTGAAGATCCCCCCATGGATGAAGATGATCAGGAGGAAAACTTGTCTGAAGAAGAGGCAAATTATGTTGAAACTTTTAGTTTAGATTCTTTGAAACAACTAGCATTCTCCATGATCATGAAGCTTAAGTCCTCTGCTGCAGTTCCCTTTTCTGCAATTGAAAGTGTCATGCGTGGTACCAAGGTTATGTTCCAAGATACTCTTACAGCACTTAAGCATAATATGTTGCATGTCATGCAAATGCATGATGTTGACACAACGTCAGCTGATGTTCAACATCTTTGCACAAAGTTTTCATCATTTCAAAACCCATATTTAGGTATTGAAACCCCAAAGCAACAAATGGATTATATGATAGATAATTTAATGTTGGTTCCTCCATTAGAGATTGCTTTGGGCACCAGAATAGACCAGGTATTCGACAGAGTTACTGAGGGAATGGCTCCAAAGGTTGTTACGGAAACCTTTCAATATATTCCAGTACTCGAAGTACTTAAGCTAGTTTTGAAACCAGGTGTGCAAGATCTCATTGATGGAGAACTAACCTCACAACCTGGTTACCTGAGGGGATATCAGGATGGGCAGCAGTATAAACAACATGGAATTTTTAAAACCCATCCTAATGCACTGCGGCTTCAACTTTTCTATGATGATGTTGAAGTTGCAAATCCTCTTGGTAGCAAGGCAGGTATCCATAAACTTGGCCTTTTCTACTACTCTATCCAAAACCTACCATTTAATTTAAATTCTTCCATGAACAGCATATTTGTTCTAGCTGTTTGCTATACTGCTGACATAAAGAAATATGGTTTTCAGCCAATCCTTGATCCCTTCATCAAGGAGGTAAAACAGCTAGAAAGTGATAGTGGTGTTATGCTACAATGGTATGATAGAATTTGTCAAGTTCATGGAACATTGGTCTCCTACAGTGCAGATTCTTTAGCAGCACATGAATTGCTAGGTTTCATGAGTCCATCAGCAAATATGCTCTGCAGGTTATGCAAGGCATCTCGTGAAGAAATTCAAATCCATTTTGAGGAAAGTGATTTTGAGATGCGTGAAATTGATGATCATGATGATTCTGTGGAAGCAACCATTTTTAGACGTAATGGAGATCCTGTGACTGGCATCCGACAATCATGTCCCCTGAACCATCTGCAGAACTTCCATTGTGTAACAAACTATAATTTGGATGTAATGCATGACATGCTTGAAGGAGTTTGCCCCTACGAAGTTAAATTACTGTTGAACCAGTTCATATTTGCTGATAAACTCATCACCTTGGCTGAGTTAAACCAACGCATAAAATCTTTTCACTATTCTTTTAATGATAAGAAGAATAAACCATCTGCGTTGGCATCTGATCGATTGCGTAAACCTTCTGACCATAAATTGGGGCAAAAGGCAGCACAGATGTGGTGTCTTGTTCGAATGCTTCCATTTCTCATTGGAGATTGCATTCCAGAAGGCAATATTCACTATAATTTATTGCTTTTACTCCTTCGTTGTATGGATATTATATATGCTCCTTTGGTGTCCTCAAGTCAAACTGTCTACTTGAAGCACTTGATTTGTGAACATCACACACAATTCAAAATGCTATTCCCTGAAAGTAGGATGATCAATAAACATCACCATATGGTTCATTACCCAACCTGCATAAGAATGTCTGGCCCCATGGTTTCGATGCAGTGCCTCAAGTATGAACTGAAACATGGGTTCAGCAAACGTGTAGCCTCTGTGAATTGCAATTTTAAAAATATTTGTAAGTCAGTGGCATGCAAACACCAAGTTTTGCAATGCACTGCATGTTCTGGGAATGACTTGAGGGCTGACATTGAGTGCTTAGGAGGGTGCATGACTGCAGTTCAGTCATTGGAAGAAGGTGCAGAAGTAGTGAAAGATTTTCTACAGCTTGAAGAAGACAGTGAAGTGTTTGTGGCAAGCCAAATAGCTCTATTTGGAACCAGTTACAAACAGAATCTGTTCTTAGCTGCATCTGTAGAAAATGACATCCCACAATTTTGCAAAATAAGCAGTATTTTGATCTGTGGACAAACATCAAATGAAATATATTTTGTAGTGCAAAAATACCAGAACAAGGGGTTTATTGCACATTTTCATGCTTATGAAATTGCAGAATTGGATAATCCTGAATTTAGTGTACTGACTCCATATCAACTATTAGATCATCGTCCTTTGTCAGGTTTGAAAACATATATACAAAATTCATCAGTCTATTTATCTCCTCGTTATTCTCTGATACAAATAAGTAATTAATTTAATCTCTATGATGTATGATGAGTTTTTCAACAGTAACTCAGAATAGTAGTCTATATATATTTGCAAATTAAGCATCTCCATCTTGAATTTAATTTGAAATGTGCTGTAACCTGCAATTACTTTTATTGACAATTATTGGATAAGATTAATTGAGCATGATAGCAGGAATTATCAATACCTATAGATTTAATTGTGTTATAAGGCTATAAGGCAGATAACATAAGTAGCCAGTTAGTTAGTATGTGTGTAATTAAATGTTTTACATACACTGCAACTATAGCGATGCAAAAATAAAAGAGGATAGATGTATGTGATATCATGACAAATTTGCAAACAACTTCCAAATAAAATAAATTATATATTTATTATATATATATACTGTATAATAATATATATATATTTATTTATTATATATATACCTGTATATCACAAATTATAAATGCCAATGGGCAATTTAACAAATTAAAATTGATTAAAAGGGAAATTGCATATTAATATGTTTTTGTGCTATTCTGAGTTACTACCATTGTAATTTGTGTACAGTATATTATTGTGTAGTAATTACAATCTGATCACTATACTCAGTCAAAACTAAGATTCTGCTTTACTGCATGGTTGTCATAATGGTTCAGGAGCCTGCATGCATACAAAAATTATGATCAGAGAGGAAAAGTGACAATTAAACAAAGTGTTGTCTATGAGCAGATAGTCAAGGAGGGCAAATTAGCCCAAGTTGACTATCTGCTCATATAGACAACGAGGCCTCTATTAATTACATTTTCAAATGCTGTAAGAGTATTGGGAATAAATGTTGTACAATACCACACACTCATGGCCAAACTTAATTTGAATGATCTGGTGTAAGCAAATCCTAATATGTTAAGTGGCTTGCGAGCAGGCTCATTATTTGGGGGCATTGGGTCGGGAGACGCCCCCAACTGACTCAATGCCCCCAAATAATGAGCATGCTCATTATTAAGTGTTAACTAAGCACATGCAAAATGCAGACATTGATAATTAACCCAGTTCAAAGAAAACCTGTGGAATTAAATCAACAATGTAAAAAGAGCATCTGTTTTAAAGGTCTACAGGTATATAATTATAATTTATCATGTTTTATAACCTATTGATTGGTTCACGCATGACTCATGAGTATGTCAGGTAACAAATTCCATGTGCACATATGTTTACAATACCAATATAATATATCATGTTCTTGGCTTACCTAATTTTTAGAGAATGAAGTAGACATGGATATATTACCAACATTAACAGAAAATGACCTCCAAACCATTGGTGTTCTGTCATTTGGTGCTAGAAGAAAGTTAAGTCTTCTTGTCAAACAACTAAATAATCAATCATCACTGGCCATCAATCCAGTAAGTGTTGTTCATGAGAACGTTGAAAGAAATGGACAAAAGTGGAAATAGACATACTGGATGTTTGATGAATTTAGAAGCTATTTTTTCATGCATTCAAGAAACAAAATTGATATGCTTAATCTTATTGTTGTAGGAACAGCCTGTCGAGACACGTAAAACCGATACTAATGCGTGTAGCGCAAGTGGTGTGGAAGAAAATCGGAAAAGAAAATTATTCACGCCTACCTGTAATGCTAAAATTGTATGTTTTCTATTTAGTATTATTGTAAACTAGTTTTACTGTGAATTAAATTCAATCAACTGCAATATCAGTTTGTTTATCTTACTCAATAATGTTCATATATTATTTTGTAGAACTTGAATATAAAAGAAGCAATGGTGCATCATCCAGAGGGCCTGAAAATTGACGAACACCTGGATGGGGGTGGCATCCTGTCGAGCCAACAAAGACGTGCATTAATAAAAATTTCTGTTGCACACTTAGTGGAAATATGTGGTCTGTAAGTGCAGTTTTTGGTATTGTCAGTAATACTTTAAAGTGCCTATAACGTCTGTGGGGATTTAACATATATGTAATCTATGGATTCTCCTGAGATAAATTGTAATATATCTTGTCAGCTGAAAATTTCATCTTCACAGACTTTTTTGCTGTTAAAGTTGACGGAAATGACGTCAAATCGGGCATCTGTAAAGAGGTTTTCATATAGACAGATTCCCAATTTGACGTCATTTCCGTCAACTTTAACAGCAAAAAAGTCTATGAAGATGACATTTTCAGCTGACAAGATATATTTAGCAGTTATTCCACGAACTCGAGTCGTATATGAGCTGATAGCCGACGAGGCGCTAGCCGAGTCGGCTATCAGCCATATACGACGAGAGTGAGTGGAATAACTGTTTTATTATATACACAAGCTCTGGATATGAACAACATAAAATTGCAAGTTTATATTATACAAGTAATTGAATAGATTTTTAAATTTTCTCTCAACATCCGTCATGCGTAATGAAGACAAAATATGAATAATTAAATTATGTCACGTGAAAGTGAAACGCCGATCAATCACTCATGGAAGGCATTCATATTATAAACAGTTTGAACGAAGAAAGTTTCGCTCTGCAAAACCACTTTACCGATCAAAAAAACAGTTGTAAATGTTCACATTGCAATGGTGAAAGTTGAACACTGTACTTTTTGTCGTGGAGCTTCGCCGACTGCCATGTTTGAATATGTTGACATCAAACTTATTGCATTTTGAATCATTTGGACGCTGAAAGAGACTTTCACAGGCATGATTTAGATGCTTCAAGTATTTTTGGATCGTTTCGACAGCTAGGCGGATGCTTGAGTCTCGAATACGGAAGATTTTGCCGTAGGACTCATCTTCGGTGTTGCCGAGGCCGCCTTTTGCTCTTTTGAAATGGGTTTTTTGTAGACTATACTCCAGCTATCTTGCCAGACTTTCTCAAGTCTTTGACGAAAGCTTCAAGAATATGGTTAGCTTCACCAAAGGTAGGGTCACCAATTATGCTAAAACCTTTGTTTGACGTTTTTTGAGAAATCTAAATGGCAGCTCTAATGAACTTCATTGTTGTTTTTATTTACAAGCCATCTTTCTGCCTTAGCAGGAATGTAAAATTGCTTTATTAAGCAAGAATTTAACTTTGTTTTGGACATTTCTGTTATGTACTTGTCAAATTTCTTTGAATTCGTAAACCAAATAGAAACGCTAAAATCTAATTTTTTGAATGCCAAAAATATTTCTAGCAACGCCACTTTAAACGTCGCTGTTTTTCTAAAAATATGAAATTTGGAGAGCTTTTCGTAAAATCTAGTTGTTCTATCTACCGTCAAATACTTTCATTCCGAATTTGGTTGCTTTCTGTGTGCATTTTGGTGTACTATTTCCCAGTAAAACTTGAATTTCTTCTTCGTTTAATTCTGCAAATCTGGCAGCCATTTTGCTAGATTTCTCTACTAGTAGGATATGAGCTGATAGCCTACTAGTAGAGGAACCAATCAGATTGCAGAATAGCTCATATCCAGAGCTTGTGTATATAATAATACAATTTATCTCGGGATAATCCATAGATTACAAATATGTTAAATTCCCACAGAGGTTATAGGCACTTTAATAATAATACAATTAAATTCATATTCATTTAATGATATTTTTTCCTTTTGCAGATACCCAACATCAGAACAAAAAACAAAATTGGCAAAAGATATCGCCAGCGTGTATCCTTCAAGCAGGGATAACACTCCTGGGATGAAAGGACATGTAAATGAATAATCATACTACTTAAATGTGATGATGCACAAACATATCTACCATAATATAGTACTTGTAGAATTAGAATTTAACATGCTGACTATATTAATCGACATATCTCTCATTTAGGAGCATTTTTATGACAATGGTCATGGGTTCATCGAATATCGATTAAAAAACATCAGGACAGCAAGGCCAGCTGATGAAGGCCGCCGTAGAAAGAAATGTTCTACAGAAACAATTACTTCTCCCATTAATATTAATGCACCGGACATCGAGCAAGAACAAGAAGTCGCTGTTCTTTCCCAAGATTTGAAAGAAAAGGTATAGATTTGAGTTAACATCACAATTATCACCAGCAGGCTTCTATGGCTTGTCTAGCTAGCCTCATCCAGCATTATAACTTATATGATATTGTTATTTTAAAATCTGTATCCGGTTATTTATTAGTAATTCAAACTGAGCAAATATTAAAAACGTGCATCGTTGGAAACTTGGAATCGCCGAATCGGTGATACATATAACAATTGATCAGTTCAATAAATTAATGAGTGTGTTCAAACACGAATCAAATTCAATGCAAATGAGCTAAATATAAGACTACCTTCCTCATTTGCATTTATAAGTATCAGTATGGCTCATGTGAAGTTCGACGTTTGAAGGATATAAAGAGCTAAACAGTTTAAATTCAATCTTACCTTTTCTTGTGCAGTCCTCCTTTACTCTTAGGGCACATATATCCCATTTCAGTGCAATGTGCAATATATGCCATGTAATTCCTGAATAAATAAACTTAACTGTACAGAACCTCGCGGTACCGGTAGCTCGCATAGAAAAAAGCAATTGGAAATTTGTTGCCATTACGGAATTTACGGCGTGTTAATTATCACGTGATTTTTTATAGGGTCAGCCCGCATTTTCTAGCCTGACCATAGCGCGCGTTTTAGCGCCAAAATTCAAGAACAAAGAAAAACTCTTTATAATTTATTTACCAACCCACCAGGAGGGCCAAGGCTCTTGAGTGTGTTAACATGAAATATTTCCTTCATTAAGCAGGATCTCGGGTATACCCTGTAGTTATGCATGCAATAGCGAGATCTCGCCTAATGTATTGGAAGAACATCTCATGCAAACGAAGACTATTTTTACAAATGATTCGACTCATGATCAGCGCAGGATCTCGGCAAAAACATATTCTAGCCTGCATGAACATCCCTAAATTATAATTATAAAATTCTGGAAAATCTTCGCTTGCAACATTTCTATTTAAATTACTCGATAAAATCTTGCATAAGATAAAATGTTTTTTGCTCACTCACTGCTCTAGCTAAATAATTGAGCCGCACCATTTTGAAGGAGGAAATGCACAATGATAATACTTCCTATGCCCGGCGTTTAGTTTTTCATCTTGTTCGTTTTTTTACGGCCGTTCAGAACTTATCTTTGATTTCATTTTCTATTAATTATAGATCTCTTGGATGAAATACACGGCTCCCAGTCACGGAAAAAACCAACCCACATTGATTATTTCAAACAAACGCACGACTACAGACGCAATGTTATCAAGACCAATAATCTAAGTATAACCAATATCGTCGAAGAATATCCGCGATTTAAGGATATGCCAGAACTGGTATGTTTTTAACAGTATTTTCTTCAAGATTCGAGACATGTACCGGTACATTGCGCAACTTAGAACAATTTCTAAAACTACACACAAACTGTCACACACACACACACACACACATATATATATATATATATATATATATATATATATATACATATATATATATATATATATATATATATATATATATATATATATATATATATACATATATATATATATTACGCTCCTTCACTTCAGTTCGGTGTTGTTGAGCACTCTGTGAAGTTGGTGCATGTATAGGTGTCCTTTAGCGATAATGCAACGCCCACTACCCTTGTGGTAGTTTGAGCACTCTGGCCCTATACACCGCTTCACGCTCTCTGGATGTGCGCATGACCGCTGTTTTCCCACAAGCGGTTGTCACCGGCAATCGCTTGGGTATAATTAGTTCTCGTGCCCATATCTAGATTGTACCAATCTACACGTGTCTGTAGATTGTACTATATATATATATAATATATCTTTTATGAAAATAATATGCTGGGCTTTGATATTTATAATTAGATTATATATATATATATATATATATATATATATATATATATATATATATATATATGTACTATTTACAAAACGAGTTGGAGGGCTTTATCGGTGTATAAAGACGCGAGCCGAAGGCGAGCGGCTTTATACACCGATAAAGCCCGATAAAGTGTTTTGTAAATGGCTTCAAAAACGTCCATTAATTAGTATTTATCTATTGTGTGAAATTATTTAGCAATGCAAACGAGGGACACGCTGCAGTGCGTTTGTACTGCTGCTTGTGCCGCAGCATAGTTTTGCAGTATAATTGTGAGATGAAGCGCTTCAGGCTGGCTGAATGAGTGTTCTATCAAATTTAAAGACACTGATGTTTTATTAATGAGTGTTCTATCACATTTAAAGACACTGATGTTTTATTAATCAGTTCTGTACTACATGGTAGAAACATTGATTAAAGATGCATTTCTTTTGTGTTTTCTTCATGCATTATTAATGAGTTTTTGAAATATATATATAGTTTATAATCACTATGATATGTTATTATCTACTTTATTTATAGATCAATTTGGAGTTTCAGATTATGTTCCCTGACGAATGTGACAAGTTTCTAACGAAATGGAGCACACATTTTAAAGAACGTTTAATTGCTTTGGGCAAGAAGGATTACCCAGCTGTCCAGCAACTCATAAGCAACCACCAAGGAAATGGTAAGTTTATACGTTCCTTATATGCTCATGATTTGCATTGGGTTTACTCGTGCTGAGTTTAATGTATGGTTATACATCATTATTACAAATTTAATATAGAAATTATATCATTGCATATCAATTTAAGGGCTTCCAGAGAGAACATGTACATTGAATAACTGATGGAGTTACTCATTGTTATTATTTGTTATATTCGTTGTTGCTGTTGTCGTTGTTGTCGTCGTCGTTGTCGTTGCTTTCGTCGTTTTGTTGTTGTTGTCGTCTTCGTTGTCGTCGTCGAAGTCATCATCGCTATTGTTGTTGTTATTCCTGTTGTTATTGCTGTCGTCGTCGTCGTCGTTGTAATTTTGAGAACTTATATGGAAAGATACTTATAATTCTTTCGAGGTAAAACCCGACCAAAGTAATTAAGTAATTAGTAAGTATAATACTTATAATTAATTGTTAATTTCTGATTGTATGTATATATAGATGATCTTTGTGCATTATATATGTACTTGTGTTTATGCTGCATCGGTCAAGCAATAGGAAGAAAGATTTTGCAGTGTCGAGGGATGGAGCAATTTCTTATCTCATACAGAATGTTCCGGTACGTAAATATATACATATGTTATACATGAACTGTTGTATCTGTACATATCTTGTATTAACTATTATTTTTTTAGTGCGGCACATATCTTGTTCTAACTGTTGTATCTGTACATATGTTGTATCTATACATGAACTGTTGTAAAAATCTTTGAACTGTTGTATAAAAGATTGGAATGATTTGCCTGTCGAAATAAGGTCTCTTCCATCTTTTAGTAGTTTTAAAATGGCCATTTTAAGATCATGGCGTACTAAATGATGCGTTTATGTATATTGACTTTTTAAATTTAACTTTTTATATATTTTTTAGATTTATACTGTATGTATTAATATTTATTCTATTTTTTATTTATACTTTTCTTTTGTTACCAGAGCCCTACTGAAAATCACTCTATAGTGACGTAGGCTTTCTGTATAAAGATTTGTAATAATAATAATAATATAACAGCTTTAAACCGTATCAAAACAACAATCAATCCGGTCGTCATTGACTATTTCTTCCGTAACTCGCAGTAATTTCAGATGATTGCGACATTCATGCGTGACCAAACAGTGTCATTATCGCGTATATGAGGTCATGAATCACCCTGCAAATTATCGTGCGAATTACACGAAAATCCTCCGTTTATATCTCCATATGTCAACATCCAATTGGCCTGATTCCTCTCAGGAAAATATTCATGAGGACAGGAACGTTTCCTTTGTGTTAAAGCTATATTAATTCTCACTGCGAGCTCACAAGACAAAGGAAACTTTCCTATCCGTTCCTATCCTGAGCAAACCAACCTTTATAATATATAGCACATAAGGAGGCTATTACACGATTGAAAGTGGATCATTTAGTGTGTGGGGTGTCTGCATGGTTACAAAAAATTGATATAATTTAGTGCGGCACTGATGTTGAAGCCATAGCACAGGGGAAAGATGAACGGTTCACCCAACCATTCCTGCTGACGACTGGCGCAGCCCATGAACCAGATCAGTATTTTCTCGTTCTGGATCGTATGGCCATCCCCTGTGGTCAGCTACTCGTAAAAAGCGTAGACATGCTTTTTAAATCGCACTATGTCTTTAATGTACAATACGCCCCACCCTTACATCAATTTTGGGAATTTGTTGCCTCCATGATTTATGGGGTAATTAAACCTTGCCAAACAAAGCCATCAGTTAGAGCACTTGGCTCTGCATGTAGAGATGTTCATGCAACTACATGATTGCACTGCATGAAAATACATCCTGAAATGTGTATCTATACTCTTTTTATGATTTTCGTGAGTTATTCTTTTGCGTACACAAATATAATATTGTTTACTTGCCAAGGTTGTATTGTTCGATTTTAATTTAAGTGAATAAAGTCATTTCATATTTTTACTTGTCCTTTTCCTCATTTCATTTTCAATCTAGAAGAATCAGTCCTGTTTTTGATTGAAAAGTGAATCTATTTGATTTACGATTTCAATCAAATGGAGTGAAAATTTCAATTTCGCTTAGATTGGAGATTTTCAATCTAAAGAAAGAGTGATTTTCAATCGGAGAAGTTTGGTCCCTAATCGCAGTCTAAAAAGATTGAAAAACGATTGAAAATTTTAACCGATTGAAAAATAATCAATCTATTCGAGTGAAAAAATTCCAATCGAAACAAAGATTGATTTTTGATTTACTCTAAATTCCGATCGAAATACGATTGAAAATCGATTGAAATACCAATCCTTTTAGATTGATTTCTTTTTCAATCCAGCAAAAGAGTGATTTTCAATCGTAATCGTTTGGTCCCTAACCACAGTCTGAAAAAGATTGAAAATTCAATCTATTAGATTGAAATTTCAATCGTTTGAATTAAGAGAGTACCATAGCTGAAATTATCAATACCTTACAAGATTACAAGTTTCTACATTTGCCAAGATCCCATACGAAAGGAGGTGGAGTTGGGGTATTCCTTCGCAAGGGTTTCACCGTAAATGAAAATGATGTCTCAACGTTTGCGTCAATGGAATATATGGATCTTTCCATATCATCGGTTCAAACGCATATTCGCCTCATCACAGTTTATAGACCTCCCCCATCTCGTAAGAACAAGCTTACGACATCCATGTTCTTCAATGAATTTTCTACGCTTTTAGAAGAGTTAGTTGTTGTCCCGGGTTATTTGTTAATTGCTGGGGATTTCAATTTCCATATGGATGTTATTAATGATGACGAGGCTACTAGGTTTACGGAACTCCTGGATTCAGTAGGTTTACAACAAAGAGTTACTGGTATGACTCATCGATGTGGCCACACACTGGACCTTATTATTGATCGTCAGGAGGATAGTTTGCTGTCTACTGCCATGGAGATCGTCTCTGATTTACCTTCAGATCACAGTGCTGTTGTTTGCAGCATGGAATTTCCGAGACCCAAATCATCTAAAAAAGTTATTAATCATCGCGATTTACGTCGTATAGACTTACAGACATGGCGAAAAGATATCCTTGACTCGCAATTAATTTGTTCAACCGTATCTGATGTAAATACTGCCACTGAGCAATTCAATTGTGTATTGTCTGAGCTTTTGGACAAACACGCACCCAAACGTACACGCTCAATTACCCTTCGACCAAATGCTCCATGGTTTAATGATAGTTTAAGAGTTATGAAGAAACAAAAACGACAGTTTGAGCGTAAATTTCTCTCTACACGCCTTCAGGTTCATCATCAATTGTACAAGGAACAATGTCGTATATACGCAAAGGCAATTGATTTAGCAAAAACAGAATATTATAAGGCAAAGATATCTAACTCTGATCAGAATCAGCTATTTCACATGATTGAGGGCATGTTCCGAGTAAAATCTATTCCTTTATTGCCATCACATGATTCTTCATATGACCTGGCTGATGCTTTTAATTGTTATTTTTCAACTAAGATTCAGTTACTTCGAGATAAACTTACAAGTACACATGAGTCAGTTAAAAAGCTATCTATAGCAGTTGCCTCTCCTTGTTGTAAAAGCTCACTCAGTGAATTTACTGCTGTATCTGAAAGCTTTGTCTGTAACACTATCAAACAGTACTCGTCTAAGTCCTGTGCCTTAGATCCTGTACCTACACATCTGCTAAAGGAATCTCTTGACGTGTTGGCTGCCCCAATTACTGACATTATCAATTCATCTTTGTCCACAGGAGTATTTCCTCTTTCACTTAAGAAAGGTCTCATCTGCCCATCTATTAAAAAACCTGCTAGTGATAAAGAGCTATTCCCTAACTATAGACCTATTACTAACGTGGCTTTCTTGTCAAAAGTATTAGAGCGGATTGCTGCCAGACAGACAACAGACTATCTTATTGAGAATAACCTCCTTGCAAAAATGCAATCTGCTTATAGACTCTTTCATAGCACAGAGACAGCAGTTCTGCGTGTTTTCAATGACATCCTTAATGCACTTGATGAAAATCAGGAAGTAGTGTTGGTACTGTTGGACTTATCATCTGCGTTCGACACCATTGACCACACCGTTCTATTGGAGAGACTTCAGTATCGTTATGGGTTTAGTGGAACTGTACTAGCCTGGTATCACTCATACCTTTCTGATCGGGTACAGTCAGTTATGGTGAAGAATACGCATTCCTCAAACAAACCATTGCAATATGGTGTACCTCAGGGTTCTGTATTGGGTCCACTTCTCTTTTCACTCTTCTTTGCGCCATTGGAAGATGTGATCAAAGCCCATGGCCTTGATTGCATAATGTACGCTGATGACACACAGCTGTATATACCTATAAAATCTCCACGTGATCGACCTGCTGCTCTAGCTAAACTTGAGTTATGTATTAAGGACATCACCAACTGGTGTACTATGAATGGTCTTATATGCTATCCGAGTAAAACCGAGATTGTCCATCTATCATCACGTTTTATGCATTGTGAACCAATGCCAGAAATATGTGTCAATGATGTGAAAATCCAACCGGCTCTGGTTGCACGTGATCTCGGTGTTGCTGTAGATAGACATCTAAAATTAAATACTCATGTAAATAACATCTGTAAATCGGCCACTTTTGCTATGAGAAATATCGGCAAGATCAGGAAATATTTGAGTAAAAAGGAGTGTGAGAAGTTGGTGCATGCATTCATAACATCAAAACTTGACAGCTGTAATAGCATCCTATATGGCTTACCAGAAGCTGAAATGAGCAAGTTACAACGAATTCAAAATACAGCTGCAAGACTTGTAACGGGAGTTAAAAAATCGGAGCATATCACCCCTGTGCTTCGTAATCTTCACTGGTTGCCGGTGAGATCAAGGATTGTATTTAAGGTACTAATAATTACTTTCAAGGCTTTGCATGGCCAGGCGCCTGTTTATATTACTGATTTGCTAAATAAATATAAACCTACTCGTACTTTGAGATCATCAGACCGTAATCTTCTACTTGAGCCAAAATCCAAAACGGTGACTCATGGAGACAGAGCGTTCTCGGTTTCTGCACCAAAACTGTGGAATTCATTACCAGAGGAAATTAGAAGCTTTGATATGTTGGGTAATTTTAAGTCAGCAGTGAAGACTTTTCTTTTTTAAAATTAATAGTTTGTTTTTTTTGTTCATAGTGGTAATATGATATATGATATGTAGTAGGCTTTATCTTATAATGAAACTGTAATAAGTTTTATAAGTAAATTTAAGAATATATTGTTGTAAGAGCATTGAGACTATTGTATAATGCTCCTAATACGTCTATTATTATTATTATTATTATATGGTTTTATATACCAAATTATTCTCTATAACTTTGGCTATAGTGGATCAATTTTGAAAATTTAACCACCAAAATGTTCTTCTCATTGAGCTCTATCTAAATAGCACCTTTTTAGGTGAATATATCCTATGAAATCTTGTTGGCCTATAATCATCAGAATTTTGTCACTTTACCATACGAATAACCACTAATCCCAAAATAACCATTCAAATAACCACTAACCCTCAAACAACTTAGATCCTAACCCCCTAACCCTAACCGCAGTAGTAGATAAAGGCCGCTCCTGATCCACTTTAAAAATGGGTCAGGAATCCACATGTCTTCTCAATAGGTTTAACTCTACGTCGTCATCTTCCAAACCATTTCCCAAGATGACGTCATCATTTTCCAAGATGACGTCATTTCCATTTTTTCCCGCAAGGGTGTCACGCATCGTGACACCCTTCCAAACCATTTCCAAAACATTTCCAACCATTTTCCAAGATGGCGTCATCATTTTCCAAGATGGCGGCCGTTTTTCGAAACATTTCCAATCATGGCGTCACAAAACCATTTTCCAAGATGGCGTCATCAAAAAAAAAAAAAAATAGTTTCCCAGTTTTGTTTTTTCGAAAGTATGACACACATGACTAACTTTGGTTAGTCAAGTACGTTAGTCCTATGCGAGTAGGTTGTTCACTAGAATCCTATGACCGGTGGGTAACACCTTGTGTCCCCACCCGACCATGAGTGGCTTGGACTCTTCCTTCACACATATAGTCCCTTCGTAACCACGACCACAGATAGCCGTACTGTTTCCATTGTTCGTCAACTTACTAATCGTGCTTGCACTAATCGTGGGACCACGGGTCTTTTTTCCACGTTGTTCTAACATCTTCTTCGCACTAGAATACAACTCGTAATGACTTAGCGCGTTGTTTTTCCAAATCGTGCACAACAACACCTTACTATTTGTACGACTTTTTCCATGGTCGTAGGGAAGGATGTACTTGAAAACACCTTCCAACGCGTTTGCCAGTGCTGGTGTTAGTATCGGTTTGGATAGCCTCCAAAAAGTTAAGACAATCCTTGATCCCACTTAGATTCCATGCACCGTAAGTCGGGACCAACTCACGTTTGAAGACGTCCACCTTGTCAGGTCTCACATCGTGATCCACACGCCACTTACTGTCTCTCTCTTCCAACACGATGTCGTCGTTGTGTCTTAGTCCTTCCAATGCATCGCTTACGTTAGTTGGCGTATTTCTGTGTCTGTTAGGATTCAAAACCGAAACCTTAATTGTTATTGGTTTCCTTACGTTGTGTCTCGTATACAGGAACCACTTTTGTAGTTGTTACAAAGTCTAACCACTTACAAACACCATCACCTATGAGATCTCGCACATCGTCGTCCATGTGTGATAAGATAGACTTGAGTTTTTGTTTCGCTACTTTATCGCAATCGTCTTCTACACCAACTTGCACTCGCACCTCTTCGAACTCTCCTGTCTCTTGCTCCTCTGAAATCCAAACGTCCTCTGTTTGACTATACATTGTCTCGTACATAGTTCGTGTCCAGTACTTGCTCCATCTGTTTCGCCATTTGCTTATCTTGCTTTTTTGCTTGAATCCAACATCTTAACTTATTTGATATATCGTTCTCACGGAGCGATTTGGAAATCGATTCATAAATGGGTTGTAAACCAAGTAAACTACAAATTCAACACAACGGAGATCTCTTCAACGAGAATACAGACGTGAGGAAAAAACTTCTTACAGGTGTACAAATGTCACGTGGAAAAGACGGTATAGAAGGAAATTTTCAAATAGCGTTTGCCACAACACGTGTTAAGAAATACGAACGTGTTGCGACAACAGACACACCGACTGTTTTAGAGTCTATAGAAGTTGAAAACACGGAGTGAGTGTATCTATAAAGAGATGAACAGTGAAGATTTACTCAAAAGCATATTTTCAATGACAACAAAATTTATGAATCTTTTAGGAGCGGTTGCAGACCACCTCAAACTCAAACTGGAGGAAGAAGAAAGAATACGAGAGTGATAGTGAGGAAGAAGAAGAAAGTGATAGTGAGGAAGTGGAACACGTCTAGAATAGAGAAGAAGATAACAGCTTTTGTGTTCTTTTGAGAACACAAAAACTAGTCAAGTGAAACACCAATCCAAATAATTGAACATATCTCTTTCTTAACAACGCGTCTTTCTCCATGGTCTCGTATTCTTTTCGTAGCGTGACTTTTCTAGCGTGTTGTCTTTTGATGTACGCGTCGTCTTTGAATCTCTCACCTTCTCCCTGTGCGTAGTGGTAGTCGTCCCATTTTTTGTCGACATCGTCACGTTTTCTTTTCTCGTCGTGTTCGTAGTCCTCGCATTCTTCAGAGAAATGATCTTTGTACGCCACGTGAAAGGCGTATCCCTCTTCACCAACACCAAAACGTGTTCTATCCACATTTTCACCGTAGTGTTCTAATAGTTTGAAAAATATAGATTTCACATGTGTCTTTTGTCTTGTGAAGTGATCCAAAACTGAGAAGTCTCTTGATAGGAGCCAGTGGTATTCCAGATCTATTTTTGGTTGTAGTTGTGTGAGAACTGCGAACAAATGTTTTTCCATCTTTAGTTTTTTCAACGCAGACCGAATTTCTAATTTCGTGGACATGTTTTTGTCTATGCTCTCCCAAATGACGTGAGGAAGTTCTTCTTCTTGAGCGTGTATAAACTTGTAGAAGAACCTTTGACACCGTTCTAGTCATATGACTTCTGTAGGAACTCTAAACGTGTTAATTTCTGAGTAACTCATGTCTCTTTACTATTCTCTTGTTTTTTCTCACTCTTCGTGTGACTGTACACATGTTTCCCTACAGTGAGACCTCCTGAGAGTAGTCCAAGAAATGGTATCAATGGTGTTAGTCCTCGACATGATACTTTTCAAATCTTTGTTGAGGTACGGGTCCTCTTTTGAGTTCTTTCTCCATCTCGTCAGGTTTTTCCACTGCATCAAGACCTCCCATCATCATGGCGAACTTCGCTAGGAACATATCACACAAAAACACGGTACTTTTCTCTCGTACTTCAGCTTCGTACTCCGCGTACATTTTTAACACGGTCTTCGCATTTGCTTTTCTAATGTACGCTTCAGATTTTTTCACTTCGCCATCGCTCGCTAAAAGTAAGAGTTCTTCTCTTTTCCTGTCCACCTCCTTTGCGACGTCCTCAGGGTTTTCAGGGTTTGTCGCAGGTTCTGGTTGTGAGTTAATTAGATCTTCCGGGTTCATTCTTTATTTAGGAGAAAGGACTTCATACCCATAGGGATGTCTCAGATTTATTTCTAGACACGCGTGTTTCTTCTCTCTTAGTTCTCGCGTGATACATATCACGTCTTCTTTAGAAACACCGTTCAAATAGTCGTTGATAAGTTCTATCATGTCTTTTTTGTTCGTGTTATGAAAACTTGTTATTCTCGAAATGTTCTCTCGGTACGGTTTCGCGATACTCGTCATCTGTTGTGTCAACACGATGGTAGACAATCCGTAATGTCGACCAGAATAGCCTAACTTCACAAGTTCACTCGTTCTGTTTTTCACGTCTTGTCCACTTGCACAGTCGTCTAGAATAATTAACGTGTTCGTGTCGGTGTGTATGTCGACGACGTGTTTCATCATCGTGTTCACGTTGTCCTGTTCGACAGGGAGAACAATGAAGTTTGTGTCGTGGTTAATATTTCCATGTGTGATACGTCGTGTTCCAGAGTATGGTGGGACAGAGTAGAACAATGTAGTCGAATGTTCCTTTGAAGTGTTTCTCTAACATCTCTAAAAGATAGAAAGTTTTTCCACAATAAGTTGGTCCTACTATCAGCATATTAAACGGAATATCCATCTTTTATTTTTGTTTTTTTCTTATATCGTAATATAAGAAAAATGCGTGTTGAGTCTAGTAATGGATACTTTTCAGATTTCCTGATGCGATATTTAAAAAACGCGTCTGATAGTACAAATATGTGACATATCAAGTCGGTAGCCGTAATACGTTTTGTGATTTCCAATAAGATTCCCACTCTGCGTGTTCATGATCTTCTTTCCTGATCCATGTACTTTTTGGTCTTTCGTGCTTCGCAAGTCTATTGCCAATACGAAACTGTCTTTGTAGAACTCTCTGTGTGTCACACTTTGACCAACTTGACCAAATAGCCGTTCGGCTTCAGAGTAGTACCTTGACTTGGGGATGCCTTGACTGTAGACTTCGTTAGGGACACCTTCGATAGTGACTTTTACGTTGTCGATGTTAGGGTACACAAACTCTTCAGAGTCAGTGATTGTAGCTTTGGTGAATAACAACACCACGGCTTTCATACTCTTTCGTGGCAAGTTGATGTTTTCGTTAATCAACGTCTCGCCTTTTCCCCATGGACTCCTTTTCATGAGTGTCACGTGTTCGTACGGGAGTGACTTTCCAACCATGTAGAGACTTGTAATCTCACTCGCAAGATCGATGTTGTCGACGGTCTCGTACTCCAGTTCTAGATTCTCTAGAGAATACCCTCCAACAGCACTGCCAGATTGTGCGACCATGATGTCAGTGGCACTGGGTAGCTTGATAGCGAACTGTAGGTTGTTGCTCATGTTGTACGGAGCGTACAATCCAGAATCTCCCAAAATTTTATCGAGATATTTTTTGTTTTGTACCAAAAACACCAAACACCAACGCGTCGGAGAGCTTTGCAGCATTTCCACTTGCAGCTCCACTGTCGTCTTTAGACACGAGCTTTCGCAAGTTTTCTCCTGCGACACCAAACTCCATCATCTCCTCTCGTTCGATCACAGGTTTCCAGAGGTCTTTGTAAACAGCGATGGTGGATTCGCCAACGTTGTCGTACGCGACCTCTCCAGCCATTTTAACAGTCAGTTGACTTTGGAGAAGTTTAGACAAGTTGTTCAAAAACCAACTTTTAGCGTTTGCATTCTTAAAGTCAAACAGAACGTGTAGACTTCCTGGGACGAGACATGAGTCTGGTTTTAGTTTTGGAATGTTAACGTAGAGTGTTTCGTTAGGATTAGCTTTGTTAGGGTTCATCGTCACGACGTGGCGTGTGCGCGGTCCTCTGATTGTAGACATGCTAGTTTTCTTTGCATGCGGCGATAAGTCTTTATTGCTACTCATTTATTATAGTGTTTTTTTTTTGTAACTATATGACTAGTTACAAAAAGGTGTGAGAGCTAGAAGACTGTGTCTATCCCCTCGTGAGGTGGTGATGAGTCAAATGCTATTAACTTGATGTTGTCGTCGAAGGTGTTAGACTTCCTCTTCCTCACTATAGGATATACTTTCCTAGGAAATAGGTGTTCTTTGACGGATTTGAATAGTCGAATGATACACATCTCTCTTTTATTTTCTAATCAGTTAGATTAGAGAATTTTATAGTTTGTTTAGTCGACTAGTTTCTTGTGGATAACTGTTTTCTTATGTCTTAGTAAGTGATCACGACTAGTCTCTATACCGCATTCGCAAACTAGTCTCTCTCTAATCTTTTCGCTATTTTTCTGATAGTACTCTTTTCTCTTCTCCGAGATTGTCTCACTATTTTCCTGATAGTACTTTTTCTTGTTGAACTTTCCAGACTCGTCAAAATACAGTCCAGTCTTGTTCATATTGAGTTCAGGTTTTAGTTTCAGGATGAACGCTCCTTCCAGCGTTCTAAGTTCGAGTCTAGAGCAGGGTAGCTTCTCCATCTCAGATATTCTCATATTACTCCACCCTACCTCGCTGGCTTTTTGGTATAGCTTGATGGTCTTGCAAAGCGGGTCTCTAGATCTTACTTTGTGCTTTGCAAAACGGTGCTCTATAGTTTTGAATGTGCAGCCGATATAGATCTCAGAGTCAACCAAGTTGTATATTGAGTAAATCTTTCCTTCAGTCATTCTTTTATCACTCTTCCCTTGTTTCTACATCTTTTCGAAATCGATTCATTTCCTACTCTTCCGATATTCGTTCGCGAGCCAGATTATCAAAATAACAACAAGGTATAAATTTTTCGCGAGCCAAGCTAATCCCTGAGCGCCAGCTTTGAGTATTGTGTATATAAAATTAGCGACTCCTACCGCCCATGGCCCGAGCTTTGCGATGACATTCTTCACCATTTTCGCAAATGATAGTGCTGCGTTCGCTACTTTTGTGATCACGGTTCTTGTTCCCACGATGATAGTTGTGAGTAGTCCTGCGACGGCAATAGCTAACGCAGACACACCTAGTGAATTCTCTTTCAACCACTCTTTCACTTTTTCGAGTCGCGTTACATCTTTTTCTTGTTCACCACGTGTCTCTTCTATTAGTCGTTGTTGTTCGAAAGCATCTGCTACTACATCTTCATCGAACGCTTTTTGAAAAAGGTCTCTTGCAGTAGCCAGATCGCTCTCTTTCGCGAGTTCAAGGTTGTTGTTACTTCTCTCTCGAAATTCATCCACCATGAGTTGGATGGCTCCTCGGTCACCGACTCTACTTTCTGGTAAGATCGTAGTGGACGGGTTGAGTACACCGCTCACAACACGTTGATCTTCTTCACTAAGTCTACCCATCACATCGTCTGGTAGCACTTGATCTACGACAGAGATCATGGGTAGGTTAGAGGACGTGTTGGTCTCGTTTACCGCAGTGTCGATGAGTTTCTCAAATTGCAACGTGGCATTTGAGTTTCTTTTCGCTGAGTTTTTCACGTACGAGTCGTTCACGTTGTTGAGAACTATTTTCTCAACAGAGGAATACCCGCCGTTTTTAAGTCTTTCTTTGAAAAAAATGTTACCATCTCTCACCGTGGTTCGGTTTCTAAGTTCTATTACGCTCTCTGAGAAAGGGTTAAGTTTTTGTCCTTCGCGAGAGTCTTGCACGTATTTGTCTACTTGTACAAACACGTCGTTCGCTACATCACCTCCTGTTGCGATGTCACCACCAAAACTTGTTTCGGCTAAAAGAAGACGGTTGATGTACGTGATCCTCTCGGTGAGTAGTGGGTCGTCGTCAGCCAGCAATCTATCGTTAAGACCATCAAGAGTTGTGTCGAGTTCTTCGTTATCTAGATTATCATACTCTGGAAATCTTTCTTCCATCTCAAAAACATCTTCACCCTCTGCCATTTTATTTGTAGAGAAAAAAAAAAAAAATTTTCCTAGAGGGCCCACCCCCTTCCTCGACCCCTATTGCTACCGCTGACCTGCGCCCGTCGAGTGAAAAACAAAAGCCGCGAAAATCAAAAAAAACCCGAAGGAAATGTCTTGTTTTCTAGTTCCCTCGTAGTACGTTGTGAAATTACGTAGGTAAGAACTTTAGTTCTCACCTACGTTGTAAAACTACGTGGTGAACTAACGAATACAACTGACTCACTCGTGAATTTTTGAAAATATATTTTGTCGAACAAGCTTTTAAAAAGTTAAGCGCCTCTAAAGGTGAGATCACTTCTATTCAAATGTTTTTGTCTCTTCCAACAGCACAACGGTGGTGTCTCAACAGGAGACGTAGAGGTCGACGGGTTTCTCTGTAGCCCCTCCTCAAACATGGCTATTCGCCTCTCGTGATCCGCCACCTCTGCGACCACGGTTGCCAGGCTCTCGTTGACTTCCGCCAACTTGACTAGGAGTCTTCTCCTCCTCCTCATAGCGGAGGTCCTCGCCCTCTTCTCCTTGTGAAGGAGGTCTTTGAGACGATCTCTCGACATTGGCACGTCCATTTTCAAAGTGGACGCTATCGTCGCGATGGCAACAACTCGGCTAGAGGGTGTCGCTACTAATGACATTCCTGTGCGTCCCCGGAATTTATTATTTTTTTGAAATATTTTTTTAAAAAAAAAAAATTCACGGTAATCAAAGGAATGTGGTCACTTCTCAAAAATTTTCCAAAAACTTCCTATACGTTTTCACCGTTATTTTTGATTGCGCATCTTTTTGGAACACGCACTTTTAGTGTCACAAATTTTTCACATCACTCTCCGGAATCCAAGAGTTTTGTTTGGCATCGTAACCACTCCACTTGACTAGAACCATCTTTTCTTGTTCACCACCTTTCTTTTTAGAACTTTCTCTACACGATACGTAGCGTCTTCTGTTTTCTCTACAGCAGACATCTCTTCCTCGTAGAACTTTCCAATAACGTCCTCTCCACTCTCATCGCTAAGAACATAGACGTTTGGGTCTCCACGAACCACCTTACTCACGGAGAAGATTTCCTCTGTGAAATTTGCTTCGTACCCTTTGGTGAATATGCTTTTGTATTTACTTATTCTCACCTTTTGTCCAAGTGTATAGTTTGGACGTGGAAACTCACCCAACTCACTACCAAAAAGCGTCGTCCACACCTGACTCTCGTTGTCTTTTGTCACGTCTACGGGTTTCATGAGAATACTACTGTGCTTCGTGTTGTTGTAGCTTTTCGCGAGATCACTCAGAATATCTATCCACGTGTGAGTTCCCTTACTGTAGAAGTACTTCCACATGCTAGTCTTTAGAGTTCTGTTAAATCTCTCAACGACAGCTGCTTTCTTGTCAGAGTTCGTAGAGAAATATTCTATGTCGTGTTTTTTCAATAAGCTCTTAACACCTACGTTATAAAACTCTAGTCCCTCGTCGAACTGTGCAAGTTTTGGATATATCCCAAATCTCTCGTGGAACTGTCGTAGTAACTCTCCTACAGCTTTTGTCATGTTCTTCGTGTCTTTACGGTACACAGGAATAGTGAAAGCGTAACGACTAAGAATCTCAACACATGTGAGTATCCAATAGTAACCCTTGTTTTTGTCTTTGTACTTTCCCATATCGACGAGATCGAGTTGGATTTGTTCACCAAGATACGAGACCCATGTTTTTCGAAATTTGTGTCGTCTCACTATAGGCTTATATCGTGTGTAAGTGTCTTGAGTTTTCAACCATTCTTTCACAGACTTTCTACTTACATTCAGACCTTCTTCTAGTGCTTTTTGATATAGTCTCTCCATGCCTTGATAACCAGTCACAGGGTTGTAGTACAAATCTCTAAGACTCTGTTCTGTTACAACATTTTGTTCTTCCATTTTTTATTAATGAATGTTTATGTCAATGAGAACACTTCCTACCTCGTCTATACCACTCACATTTGTTTTGGTGTGAAAAGACAAGTTACTGTACGTACCACGACGCGTAGGAACACTAGACTCGACAGTTGGAAAATGTAATACACTACCACTTAGCGTGGACTCTGATGTGACAGGAAGAACTGCGATAACACTACTTTGTTTACCTGACACGTCTATAGTCTCATCGACAAGCGTGTCGCAATGAATCTCTACAAACCTTAGACCTCTGTTGATGTCTATCCTACCAGGACTAACCTCCACTCCTTTTGCTACTAGAGAGTCTGTTGGGAAACCAAGTAACTCTCCAAACTTGTATAGTTTAATAGGGTGTTCTGTTTTTAGTGTACATGTATGATCGTACATGTTGTGTGATAATGTTATTTTGATGTCTTCTTTGTCTGTGAAGTACACCACAAGATTCTCGAAAGACCAGTAACCTTCAGGTATCGTGTGTTTTTGTGAGTTGTACTGAATAACGTCGTTGTAATCTTTAATCACATTCTTGTAGTCCCAAAACACACTCGCTGACTTTACGACCAGAGTCGAGTTCTTTGGGAGCACCAAACTCCTGTCCAACGTGACTGTTTTCCTACTGTTCTCGATAAACACTGATAGTTTCTTCATTTTATTTATGCTACAAATAAAATGAACTACGACAAGGCGATGAAGAATTATGAGATTGCAGTTCAGAAGGCAAAGTCGGATCTCCTCAAGAAATATCCGTACGCAACACTAAGTAAGTTTGAGTTTGATCCAGTTCAAACACAACAAGGTGATGTAACAAGAGTAGATATCTACTTTCGAAATAGTGATATACTCTCGACTGATATTACCAGCACCACGTTCAAGAACGATCAAAGCATGTGGAAATGGTTACATAACAATACACCTTTCCCGAGAATATGGAACAGTGGTGGTACAGTACAAAAACTTATACACACAGAGAGAGCTGGGACATCCAACGTGACATTCCCACCGTACGTACTCAACTACCACGTCAACGACTTTAATATCTACGTTGACGATAAGAATTACTTTAGCTCTAACCTACCCAAGATAGTGATAGACACGAAAAAGTACTATCAGGATGGACCCGAGGGGAGTATGATCAGTACAGTGTGGACTTTATCAAAAAGTTACTACCAAGCTATTGCAGCAATGTACATTGCCACGTACAGATCTGGCGTTTCACTACAAAACCTAACACCTAGTCCTGACATTCCAAAACAAATAACAAGTCTCATGAAATTCCACGTGTATTTCACGATGAGAAGGGTGATGTTCCGTCTTGACAAAAGTGGGACTGACATTGCCGACATTTTGAGATTGTACATTCCAGATTGGAGAGTGTTGAAAAACCATCTCCCTCTCGGTGGTAATTGGGTGAGTATTATTAGAGACTTACAAGGAGATTACAAACGCTATTGTCCAAGAGTCAGTAATGGGATCACAGAGTTGGGACAAGAACTCTTAAAACCAGTCTATAGAAGTGTATGTCTACGCATTACTAGGTGCGCAGGCAAAGTCTAAACAAAGTATTGTAGGTGGTCGTGCGAGTGCACGTGAAGTCCAACAAGTTTTCAGGAATATCGTCGAAGATGCAGTGGTACAATATTCACCGAGTACTTGGATTAATTTGATGAACAGAGCGATCAAAGACACGAACGTCAAGTTAGACATGGCAATCACGCCAAACACATGGCTCATTCCACGCAGCATGGTGTTGCTAAAAACACCTATTCCAGGATACAATAATTTACTAAGAGAGTCGTCAGAAACAAACATGACATTTGGATTCAACAGCGAACTTAACTTTAAAAGTGTGAAAAAAGACAAGAAAATTCACACTGACGGAGGTGAACATCTAGAAACACTAGACACTTCATGAGAAAACTAAAAAAAGTACACCACCACCACCTGAGAAAAGTAATATTATGTTATCTGTAGCATTAGTAGCAACGGGAATGTTAGTAAGTAAATTTGTGTTGTAAAATAAAACATGAGTCTACATTGTGGATACGACAAAGGTAGTACTTTGCCAAAGGAAGAAAAAGAACCCTACACAACTGTTTTCAACATCAACGTGTCTAACGCGGTGATCACACCTCACACGGGTAGGAGTAGAGTGACAAAAGTGAAAGACGGAGATTCCTATTTTCACCAAGACGTCTACAGTAAAAGTCCCTCGGTTGGGGATGGTTTCCTTAGAAATCTAAGAAGGTCCACGATGTTATTTAAATGTCCTCAAATGACTTATATCAACACGAGCGTCTTCGTTGTTTTCAAACTACTCCATATACAAACACAAGGGTATTGGGGTTACATTGTTGGGAACGACAACGGAGGTAACGACAAGTTTATTGCCTACAAGTCAAATACGAACAACACGTTACTCTACGGTGGTGGGCAACCACCGAACGAGTACGAGTGTACAATCCCGTCGAGTATCGTTACATCTGAGAAACACTTGATATCATGTCATTGGTTAATGACTGGAAGTCATCTACGCGTGAACGATATAAAACTAACAGACTCGGAATTCACGGCGAACACTAAAACCAATGGAGCCTCGTTCGGGTCTATATTTGTGAACGAAAGGTTCTTATTCACAGGTGGTTTTTACAAACCTATCTCAGGTGAGATATATGGTCTAAAGATTGTGAGTGGATTTCTAGAACCAGACGATATTTCGAGACTGAACAAGAGCATGATGTTGGAATATAACGTAAAATAAAACATGAGCATACACGTTGGATACGGTGTAAAGACTGAAGACAAGACCGCGCGTGTTCTAAAATACTCACTCGAGTTTCCAAAAGCATCCTTGAACACGGCATGTACCCTGTGCGAGACACAGGTGGTTACCGATATATCTCTACACTCGACTTTACGCAAGACACACAACTCACACTCATGACTCACTCGTTTAGCACAGACTCTGGGAAAGACATGACAGACGGCGAGATAATGTATTCTATTGAGGTCATGAATAGGCAAGGTCACTCGAGTTATTTTAATCTTGGACCAGTAAGTGTAAAGGACTCGAAAGTCAAAAAGAAAGGAATTAGATTCAACGTACTCTCACTCGACAAAACGTATACGCTGTCCAAAATCACAAAGATACTCCGCATATCAGAATTATATGTCCTATTCTCTGTTTACTTCACACAATCCTCAGGTATACTGTCTGAAGACACGTCTATGATAGACTTGTTAATAAGAGTTTGATTTCTTTTTTTTTGTAACCAACTCTGGTTACAAAAGAGTAGACGTTAGTTTTTCAGATTCTCCAAGTCAGGATAGATAGAAGGTGGTGCAGACGGGTCTTCGACGACTCGCGCTTTGACTTTGTTCACAAATAGGAGTACATCCGTGTCTTTGTCTGCTTTTTTGATAATCTTGGTGTTACTTTTCACAGATTTGAACCTCTTGAGTGTATGTTTGATACCTTCCGAACCTGACAACACGGTGGCTGCTCCAATGGCGATAGCTCCTGATATTGGATTTGGAACGAGGATGGTTGTGATTATTCCACCAACAAGTACAACTGCGGTCACGACCACTTTCACAACAGCTTTCACTTTGAGACGTAGCATCTTCTTCTTTGAATTCTGTAAATCTCTCTTCACGGTGAGACTTAACTCTTCTAAGTTTTGACTAAACATTCCCTTTATTAAGGTAAAATTCACTTGAAAGGGTCGTCGGGGATTAGTTTCTTCTGTTGTGCATATTTCACGGCCACTGTTCCAGCAGTCACTGCAACTGCAAGTTTCACTGTTCCAACGAGACTACCTGGTGCACCTAGAGATTCTCCAAAAACTTTCTTTGACACCATACTAACACCAACTGCAGCAGCGACGTAGAGTAACGTGTCGTACACTTCGTTCATGATTACTTTGCGATCTGTCATCCTTTATTATAGTGTGTTTTTTTTTTTAGTAAAAAGTCTCGAGGGCAGACGTCACAGGTGGAGTCGTCTTCTCGTCTTGAGACGTGTCTTGAGACGTGTCTTGAGACTTGTCTTGTTTGTACGCGAAGTATAGCGCACCAACACCTGTAATAGCTCCGACTGTTCCAATAACGTATCCAAAGTTAAAACCACTACTTCCATCACGTTGATCCCCCTCCCCTTCAAGTCTTTCACGAGCTTTTTTCTCTTTTGCTGCTTTACTAATTGCAGCGAGTTTCTTACCTGAGGCAACGCGTCGTGGATCTTTAATTTTCACCGGATTGTTATTTGTTATACTCTCCATCTTTATCTATGTAGTCAAATCTAGTCAAATCTAGTTAAAAGCTAGTGACACATATGCTAAACTCTAGTCAAAAGCTAGTGAAGCATCACTTCTTTTTAGCGGTCTGTTGACTTTTAAAATAATTATTCTCAAACTCTAGAGTGCTTATTTTCCTTATGCGAAACTTTGCGTACTCCTCTAACTCTGTGATCTTTTTCTCAAGTCTGAGAACTTTGATCGCGTATTCTTCTAGATGTGATTGTCGTGATCGTGCTCCTGTAAACATTTATTATAACTACAAAAACACGTAAATAAAGAAAATGACAACCATGATGGCAGGAGGATTATTTAACGCGCTCGCATTTGCAGGTGCAGGTTTTCTATTCAAAAGTCTAGACGGAAACAAATATGGTGAAGAAATGAAACGTCACAATCTTGCAATGGAAAAACTCTCGCGAGAGAGAGAAAAGTGGAACGAAGAAGAAGTTGAGCATAGAGACAAACTTGCGAGACTACGACAGGCTTTGTCGGACGCTAACCGCAACATAAACGATACGAACGCAGCTCTTGACTTACTCTCCGCAACACTTCGCAGAGAACCACAACTTCGCGACTACTATACACCATCACCAGAGATGCAAGAGTATCTGTCGATAACAGAAGGAGCGATGTTCGTGAGTGTGGGATAGGCCGGCTACAAAACTTACGACTACTTTTCTTAAATCGATATTTGTTTTTAAACAGAGGAGAGTAGAATAAAGAGAGATGAGTATTGAATTTGGAAAGTTTGTACAAAATAAGAAGTATAACAACGCTACGGTGAGTGCTACGATGGAACCTATCTTGTTCAAGGATGTTTTCACATTCGGTGTTCAAGAGAGTAAATTTGATAAGAAGAAGTTCACAGCTGCGTTGTGTCTTAGTGAAGAACAGTTGGAAACGTTAGAGAAAGTTGGAGACAAGTTTTTGAAAGGTCTTATTGACAAAGATATCGCTGTTACTGAGGTGAAGAGTGGTCTGTACAACGACAAGGTGTACGTCAAAGCAGATCCAGATTTGTTCACAGCGTACAAAGAGGACGATGAGGAGGTGGAGTTTAGTGAATTAACGAAACTTAAAAAGTTTAAAGTGAACGCTGCTGTTGATATAAGTAGTGTTTTCGTTAAAGATGAGATCGCTCATCTACAGTTGTATTTTCATGAAATGGTGATTCTGGACGAGAAGAAGGAGAAGAAAGTGAAACGTAAACGTGTAGCTTTCTAAGCGTGTAGTTTTCCAAACAGAGATGTTTGGAAACATTTTATAATAAATGAACACTGTTATTTACATGGTGAGTGAGCTTGTGAACTACTACTTCCCTATAGAGCTCACTCTTGAAGAAGAGTGGGAGAGAATTCTCAACCACCTAGACAAAACGAACTTAAAGAGAGACGACGTATTATAATAAAGAGATGACGCGACCCAAGGGATCACTCAATAAAATTCAAAAACCAAAAGTGAAGTACATACGAAAACCAAAACCAAAAAAAGAGAAGGACGACCACCAAACTCTTAAAGATCTAAAAGCTATCGCAAAAGAGCGAGGAGTTAAACTTAAATGCAACGCAAGTCATAGTGAAGTTAGAGAGACGTTAGATTTGAAACCTATAGAGATACCAAAAAGGTATAACCACTGTAAATGTGGAAAAACCAGCTCAAATTGTGATTAAAACAAACGTGAACACTGGAGAAGAGACAAAATTCAAAAGCATACTCGAATTAGCAAACAGTGTGAACATGTTTGCAGGATCTATTACGTATCGTATAAAAAAAGGAAAAAGTCTCGAAATTGATGGAGACACGTACATGTTTCATAAAGAATCACAATGATCCTTTCTAGAGAAGAACTTGTTGAGGGAGTGTGCGGTATCTGGACGAACGGTCGTAACAGATTGTTGAGACTAACTCTCTTGTTTGAGTGGTTAGCACAAGGACGTCGTGGTCGAGACGATAGACTTGAAGATTTCAATAGACTCTACACGAACGAAGAGGGTGAACTCACTCTAAACACGCTGGTGGAACTAATTGAGACTCATGATGATTTGAGTCAAATCTTTCACTTTCTCCTTGGACTTTTAAGTGATGACGACTATGAGCGGTTTTTAAACCGAGACAACGAAGAGGATTTGGGTTACGATTCAGATTAAAGAAATTGTTTTTCAAAAGATTCGTCTTTTGAAAAAAACAACTAGTTTAGTACAATCGATTTTTTTGTCACTTAAAAATGACACTATAATAAAGAGATCATGAACTACTTGAGAACAAAAATCTCCGAATGGTCTAACTGGATTGTTGGCACACCAGAACCAACCACTGCACCACCAAAATCGTACATGAGAGAGAAACTTGGTGAGTGGTCTGATTGGTTTGTTGATCATACACCAGAACCCATTAGGAGAAGAGTTACAACTGCTTTCACGTCTCTGAAAAACAAGGTGAACACATTATTCGACGACGATACGACTGAACCAGAAGAAGAGTTTCACGACGCGCGAGATCATGTTGTGAAAAGATCAGAAACTGCTCTACGTGGATTTTCAGAGACTTTCACCATAGACGCACCAGACGAAGTGGATCCGAAGACATTCCTAACGAACACAAAAGCATCGGTGATCGATCTTTGGACTTACGAAGTAGAGAAAAAGAAGGGGTTGAAAACAAAACTCATCTTAGAATGTGTCATGGTGAGAACAACTGACGCTGGAGATGTAGAGTTTTCTATAAAGATATCTCAGGAGACGTGAAAGAAATGTTCGACACTTCTGACTACCCAAAAGTACATCCCTCAGGAATCCCAACTGGAGAGAACAAGAAAATAGTAGGACTCTTCAAAGACGAACAAAGCGGAGAACAAATTCAAGAATTTGTTGGACTAAGAGCGAAACTCTACGCGTGTAGACAACTCAACAAAACTCAAAAGAAATGTAAAGGCGTGAAAAAAGCTGTAGTAGAAAAGTCGATTACATTCGACGATTATAAGAAATGTCTTTTCTCTGGAGAGAGTCAAATGCGAACGATGAATACTTACAACAACGAGATATTTACAGAAGCTATTCACAAGACGGCGTTGAGTAGCAACGACGACAAGAGACACATCCTACCCGACAAAGTGAACACGCTAGCATTAGGTCATTGGCGAATCGATAAATAATTTAAAGAGATCAACTAAGTAAATAAAACATGGTACGATCAAACAAATTGGTTGGAATTATTATTAACGACGAAGCACAATGTCATTGTGGTTATGTAGGATCACCTACAGGACTAAAACTTCACATGAGAGTGAAACACGAATCTAGACCTGGACCGGTGAAGACGAACGAGTTGAGTTGTCCAAAATGTAATGTAGTAGTTCGTGGTGGTGGAAAAGAGCTAGCGAAACATATCACTGTTCACCACAACTCAGGGAATGGTGATAAGTGTCTTACTACATAGAAGATAGACGTACTACACAACACACTTGACTAACCAAAGTTAGTCAAGTGTGTCATACTTTCGAAAAAACAAAACTGGGAAACTAGTTTGTTTTTTTTTTGATGACGCCATCTTGGAAAATGGTTTTGTGACGCCATGATTGGAAATGTTTCGAAAACGGCCGCCATCTTGGAAAATGATGACGCCATCTTGGAAAATGGTTGGAAATGTTTTGGAAATGGTTTGGAAGGGTGTCACGATGCGTGACACCCTTGCGGGAAAAAATGGAAATGACGTCATCTTGGAAAATGATGACGTCATCTTGGGAAATGGTTTGGAAGATGACGACGTAGAGTTAAACCTATTGAGAAGACATGTGGATTCCTGACCCATTTTTTAAAGTGGATCAGGAGCGGCCTTTATCTACTACTAACCGCCTTATTAAAGTGTACCTTGATTCCCTTGATGATCAAGTTAATGTGACTGCTGACCAACATCTGCGATCATCGCCCGGGCAAACCATAATCAACAAAATGTCAGTGATTGCAAGTCTTCGTAGGAAAGGCTCTGCTGTATTCCTTGTTGAATTTGCTGAACCTCCGTCTGCAGTTTTAGTCTGCATTTTATACCTATTCTGCATTTTATGCTTGGTCTGCAGTCCGCAGTCTGCAGATTATACTGACCGGTTTGGGATGCTAAAAAGTGGTCGCTAGTCGCGTTTGGCAGGTGGTCGCTAATTGCAGGTACATTTTAACTACAAATCATCGGTTGCAGCAAAAGTGGTCGTAAACGGCAGGTGGTCGTAAAACACGGGGTCGTAAAACTCAGGTTCTACTTACTGTACATCAAATTTACATGATAAAAATATAATTTAATTAACTTATTTAAGGCTGCTGCCTCATTGTCCTAGGTAAAAATCTGTTCTTGTGTCAGTGTTGGATATTCTATTTCCATGCCTAAGATTATATTAATGATTGTTATGCCTTGTAACTTGTTGATATAGACTGTTACTTTAGTCCCTATAATAATAGTGTTACGTTCCCTGGCAGTGGCCATATTTCTTCTGACTTCTAAAGTAGGCAGATAATCAGGAGCCAGGAGGGAGGCCAATTATTCTAAGACTCCTTCTTTGTACGAGCTCTAACTCTTCCTTAAGGTATATAATGTGGTAAACCACCCCACACCGGCAAGCAATACTCAAGCAAGTTAGTATTCTAAAGGTTTGAAAGTATTAAGGTTAGTATTAAGGTTATTGTTTTTGAGCTTTCCTCTACTTTGCTACTATAATATGCTAATTACCTAATATTCTCCAATACTAAGCAAACCTAATACTAACCTTAAACCTAACCCTAACCTTGATCCTAACCTTAAACCTAACCCTAATCGTAGCTAACCCTAACCTAACGAAAAATAACGACCAGACAAAACAGAAAGGTCCTTTTGAGTCATCCCTTTTAGCCATCCTGATCCTCGCCAAATTCACCTAACAGTAACAGAATTGCTTTGTTCTTTAAAATAACTAGTCCAAATCAACAAAGAACAACAAATACGTTCGACTAGTTAGTAGTTGTTTGTTCTACTTTAGGTCATTCTTATTTGTACGCCTATAAATGTAAAGATAAGTTCAAAAGTGGACTAGTTGCTCCCACTTTTATATAAAAGATAGATTTTGCATGTCAATGTCATATTGTCATCCATATATTCGACAGTCACAATTAGTGTTAAACCCTGATTACTGATACCTGAAAATTACTAAGAGATAACAAGAAATGATGTTAAGTAACAACGCTTACCTAAGTTAACAAAAGCATGGTGTAGTTCTGCCGATTTGTTGACCAATAAATACTGAATGTAAAGCAGCCTGCGAAACGAAAATGTAAAGGGAATTCCCTCGCCATGCGCGCGCCGCGCATTCTCGTTCCCACGTGATCGTACCAATTCTCCCTGCCTCGTACCCATTCTCCTATATCTATGCCTGATTCTCAGGCCGGACCGCGAAAAGCGATTGGCAACTCCACTCGGATGGCTGACTATTAACTGTCTTCCTGCAGTTTTTAAAGCCAACACGTTATCAGCGTTTCGAACGAAAGTCGAAAGGGAAGATGTCCTGTCAGCCAAATGTCCTGTCGGCCAATGTCCTGTCGGCCAAACGTCTGTCGGCCAAATGTCCTGTCGGCCAAATGTCCTGTCGGCCAAATGTCCTGTCGGCCAAACGTCTGTCGACTACCTAACTTAACACTTTTGCAGTTCCTCAGATGCATTTTGAGAGCAATCGCATTTGATTAAAAACAATGCATTATTATAATTCTATTGATCTTTTAGTCAACATATATCTTTTGTTAAAGTTTATAACTCATTTCATTCGTTGTAATAACGTTTCTTTAATGTTCTGTATTTGTTCAACATGTACAAAGCTTCCAGTTCCTTCACAACATAATTTCCTCTTTCGATAAGCTCCTTAATCTTTTCTGGATCTGAAACATCTTTATTTTTCATAAATGCATTGTGAAGTCTTTTGTGAAAATATTCTCTTCCTGCAGGATAGTCTTTGCCGAGATGATAGAGCTGGAACAACAAAAAATTAATTTATATATTTAGCTTGGAAAAGAAATATTTCCAGAAAGACTCAGATATTATAACTGTGTTGGATTATATATACATTATAAAATAACAATATTACTTATTGGATTCCTCTGAGATATTACAAAATATTTAAGTCGATAATTCAATATTGGGCGAGACCGAAGGTTGAGCCTAATTGAAAATCGAGACTTAAATATTTTGTAATATTGGGCGAAGATGAATCCAAAAGGTGTTTTATTATATCGAACAAAATATCTTAACACAAAGATGTTTCTTCCCATGTTTCTTCCAAAGTTTTGCGTGGGAAAATTAGCACTAATCCGTGGTACCATCAGAGACGTTGTCTGGAGGCTTGGCATATCAATAGCGCCCACGTCCCATTGAATCGCGATGACGGTGCAGGTTTATCACCAGAAGCCTATTTGCATCTTGTTAATAAATAACGTCATCATCGGTTCTATGAGGGTATGGGCCCCTCTGAATACCAGCTTTGGCTGAATGGGCTACCCTACTAAAATAAATGTATCTAAATCTATATAGGGATGCCGGATCCTAACTTTACAACGATCACCCCTGATGAAGACACTAGATTGGAGTGTCGAAACGTTGGGTCATGGACAGTAACTTTAAAGTTACGTTTAAAAAACCGTTTTAAAGCTAGGGTAGCGCCAAACTATATCTTATTTATCACATGGTTGCGTTGGGAAATTATTAGTCAAAAGGTTCAGGCTGTCCAATATGTTGCTGTCCTACATCGTAAAATGATTGGACTGTCACATGATGCTAATAGTGTCAATTGATTGGACGATTATATATGATGGTATATAATAACATTTTTATTATATGGGCAGGTGGTCCACCATAAAAATGGAGCATGCTGATTGGTTCCCTAGCGATCGGAAACCAATAATATGGATCACTCACAAAGTGAAGACAAGTGAAAGTTTTATATTTCCGAACGTTCTTTATATAAACAAATAAAGCCGTTTTCTTGTTTAGCCAATGAAAACTAAGAGAACACTTTCTAAGGTGGCAAGGTGCCGTGGGTTTGAGTAATTTACTGGCTTTATTGTTCAAATGATGTAAACAACTTAGCAATGTTAAAATTAAAGTTCTTGAAAACAAGTGCTGAACTAGTTTTAGCCATTATTAAGCCTATATGTATGTAGCCTGTGTACAGCCTGAATATACACCTGTAATACAGTCTGTGAAAACTCACACGATAGCTTGTCGACCCGCCGCTGAGCTACTCAGATCTGAGTAGTAGATTTTGAGTGGTCAAATCACAACCCTTGACTTATTCCAGTTATAATTGGTTCTCTGGGAATTCTTGTGAGATCAAATAATCCAATCAAATGAACAATTATGAATCATATGAGTATTAAACCACTCAAAATCTACTACTCAGATTTGAGCAGCTCAGCGGGGGGTCGACAAGCTATCGTGCGAGTTTTCACAGACTGTATTACAGGTGTATATTCAGGCTGTATACAGGCTAATATGTATGGAGCGCTCACAAAGTAAATTCAGCCACAAGCACTCTTTATTACTCGGGCCGTAGCACGAGTCTTAGTTTCGCCTCTGTTCGTCGTATTTTTATTTTTGGGGTTCCACAAATCTGCAAAATTGCGCAATAGTATTTCCCAGGCTTTTGCGACCCGTGAGGCATGTTGCGGGTCGTTTGAGCCTGTTTGAGCCAAATTCGACAGCTTTGCTTTTCGTCGAGTCAGTGTTCTTTGACTCTGTTGGTAGATTTTGAAAGTGTGTTTATTGTGAATATGCTCACCATATGCTTACAACTTGCTGATCGTGGTAGACCTATACTAAAAGATGACGAGCGATTTCGGAACGGGTTGGTCCGCGATCTTGATAACCGTACGCTGATGTGTACTCGATCAATTCTATGTTTACATGTTTTATTGAATCGATCAAACTTATGTGTTATTGAATTGTACTGAAAAATGTTGCTCAAATGCTGTAAATCGAAGAACGAAGAACAGTGATGAAGACTCTTCGAGAACTTTGAAGTGACAGGTATAAAACATGCTGTTGTTGTGATATTACCCGAAGTCGACGAGACTCAACATATGAACGCTGTATTACTATGGAAATACGTTTAATAGATGTACTACATGTAAGCTTTTAAAGCATGTATAAGCTTTATTGCCTGTATTGTTTATTGCGATGTCATACAAAATAAAGTCGATGTTATTCAACAGTTTATTGTTTTATATACATTTTAATACATATACATTCAACAGTTTATTGTTGTATATCAAAAGTATATATTTCATATTTATATCGTCGATCATTGATCATTAAGTGACTCAACCTCGTACCCAGGGTCTCATCTCTGCGTCCAGTCCGGGACCCCATCATATGTCAACAAACTTCAACGGAATAGATTTGCGACAGTTCGAAAGCGAGTATTCGTCAAAGGTAGCGAAGGCGCAGTGGTAGTTTGCTATATTATCCACATTTAAGAACAGATCAGCTTCTTATAACACGCTTTTTAGGCGGAGAAGATCAAGCGTGGGAAACAAATCCGCAATACTTCATGGTCAATGTTTATATAATGCAATGTAAACAAACGTGGCCACAAAAGAACTGTGGCCACACGTGGACACAAGGGAGAGTGCCATTATGGCATTTGGTAGGTGGATAACTTCATTCCAATGGGACACTTTCCATTATATCGAATCATGCCAAGACAAGTGGGTTACTTTTATCGAATACTATCTGAAGCTATTGAACATTTACTGCCTTCAAGGGTTTCCCGCATTCGTGATAGTGATAAACCTTGGTTGAGTTCAAGGATGTCTGGGGAAATCAAGAGTGACATTCGTCATCGTGAACATCTACTGAAAAAGGCGCGAAAATCGAATCTCGACGAGGACTGGTTAAATTATCGAGTAGCTCGAAATCATGTGACAGGGAATATAAGGAAAGCAAGGCACGCGTACTGCAGGAAGCTGGTTGAAGATCATCGTGGCGACCAGAAAGCTTTCTGGAAGACCATGAAGAAAATTATTCCAGGTGAAAAAAAAGTCAACTACGAGGAGTGTTACTGTTGACGGCAAATCTTGCATTGACAGTAAGACAATTGCAAGTGGTTTTAACAGATTTTTCACCTCAGCCGTATCGCGCCTTGTGCAGTCTCTCAGTAGCACTAGAGTTCCATCTGGTAGAACATCCAGGCCACTGGTGGATCGATTCCTACCTGACTTCAAATTTGAAGCTGTAACCGAACTGTCTACTATTAATGCACTCAAGAATTTGAAAGCCGGTGAATCCAGTGGTCTTGATGATATCTAACCGCGTCTTCTGAAAGATTCTGCTGACGTAATAGCTAAACCACTGACCAGAATAATTAATGTATCGCTGTCCCATGGAGCTGTACCAGACGAGTGGAAGTGGGCCAGGGTAACGCCTCTTTTTAAGAAAGGGAACGCCTCTGACATGGATAACTATAGACCAATATCTGTTCTTCCGGTGGTGTCAAAAGTTCTCGAGCGGGCAGTCCACTGCCAGCTGCACAGATATTTAACTGAACACAAACTGTTAAGTCCCTATCAGTGTGGATTCAGGAAAAACCACTCGACTGATGCAGCTGCTATATCCCTCACTGATTTCATTCGCCGGGGTATGGATCAAGGTCTTTTGACGGGAACTGTTTTCATTGACCTTCGCAAGGCATTCGACTCCGTGGATCATAGGAGTTTGATTACACGATTAAAATCTTATGGCATCAACGGTATTGAACTCAGCTGGTTTACGAACTACCTCAGTAACCGTAAACAGATAGTTGCCTTTGGAAAAGACCTCTCTGGCCCGTGTGCCATCACTTCCGGTGTGCCTCAGGGGTCCATACTTGGACCTCTATTATTCGTGTTGTTTGTGAACGATTTGCCCCACGTCATGGAACGTTGTAAGATCCTAATGTACGCAGATGACACGGTGTTATATTTTTTCCGCCAGAAATGCAGAGGAGATCGCAAGTACCCTTACCAAAGAATTGAATTTAGTACATGATTGGTTGCTGGATAACAGCCTGTTCCTTCACAGAGGCAAAACCGAATGTGTTCTTTTTGGGACTGGCCCTAGGTTGGCATTTGTGAGCGATTTTTCCGTAACTGTTGACGGCTATAATGTCAAACGTGTGTCTGAATACAGGTATCTTGGAGTCGTTTTAGATGACAAGTTGAATTGGAATACCCACGTGAAGTATCTAGTCGATAAAATTGGTAAGAGATTGGGAATGTTGTATAGGTCAAGGAATAATCTAAGTATGAACACTACTAGTACCATCTACAAGTCATTTATTGTTCCAATCTTTGACTATTGTGACGCAGTGTGGAATTGTTGTGGTAAAGGCAAAAAATTAGAAAAAATGTTCTGAAATTAGTCAATAAAATGTATTAATGGACGGTGTCCCCAATTTCTGCAAAATTATTTTACTTATAATTGAGATATTATTAAACGGACAACCAAGCAGAGTAATCATCTTCATTTTCCTGGTGTTAGACTAGAACTCGCCAAAAACTCTTTGTACTATTATGGCTGTATCGTGTATAATCGAAATTTGTAATTTGTGCTGGCCTTTTATAGTTTTAGTATAGTAGTGTGTTTTAATATGTACTGATCTGCATGTTTTTTATATTAATGTATTATATTTTAATTATTTGTAATCAGTTAGTTTTGATAACAGCTGACTTTTAGTTAGCTGACTGAGTCACCCTATTGAAATAAAGGCATATAATAATAATAATAAGCAAGACCATGATCGCAAGAAGGCAAAAATGTCTTTCCCAATTTGGCAAAGACTCGCCGTTATTTAGACTTTGGCGTAACAAAGTGCAGTGGTCGATCAGGCATTGCAAAAAGGCCTTTTATAATTCCAAAGTTAGAAATTTGAAGGAGTCTAATATTGGCAGATGGTGGAAGGAAGTCAAAGGACTGCCCGGTGTTTGAGGGTTATTGGTTCAATATTGACTACAAATATTGACAACATTCAATCACTTTGTGAGAAGATCAACTGCTTTTTTGTGGAGCTGACATCGCAGTTTCACCCTTTAATACCTAGTGATGTCTCTAGTATAGCTGTGAATACCACAGAGATTCCTGATGATTTCTTTGTTACACCATGGGAAGCTCAGAAGGCCCTTCTCTCCATCAAAGTTAAGAAAGCTCCAGGCCCGGATGGAATTACCAACAAGATTCTCAAACTGTTTGCGATTGAGTTGGCTCCCGTTGTTGCGGAACTATACAATGTATCGCTACGTGAGGGATTTCTATACCTGACTTATTGAAGAGTGCCGTTGTTTGCCCACTCCCAAAGCAGAAGCCACCCAAAAGCGTTGAGAATGATATTAGACCTATTTCTCTTACCTGCCAGATTGCGAAGGTGATGGAGGGTTTTACATTGGCTATATATAGGATCCTCCCACCCATTTTGTGTAAACTTGATTGCAAGCAATTTGCGACGGCAGGAAAGTCAACAACTCAAGCTATAGTATACATCTTGTTGTTGGACGCACTTGACAAAGGGGACTGTGCTGTTAGACTCTTTTTTGCGGACTTTAGAAAAGGTTTTGATCTGACAGACACTGTTCGTTAATTCGTTCTATCATAGAATACGGTGCTGCGGCGTATGCAAATCTCCCGTGGTTTTTGGTAGCTGCGTTGGAGAGAATTCAGAAACGTGCCCTTGCGATAATCTTCCCTATGAGGAGTCTTTAATTAGAGCAGATATTCCAACATTACATGATAGAAGAGAGGTTCTGTGTAAAAGGTTTATTAAGGGGATGAAGCCGGACAACCCACTTTATTTGACCATCCATTCTAGGGTTGTCCGCAGCTCCGAGCCTCCGGGAGATATAATTTGAGATCTGGTATTTCTGAAAGGCCCATGATGTGTAATACTAAACGACTAAGTGAATTTGTAACTGTCAAATATTTGTAAGTGTTCTTGTAGTAGTATAGTAAATTGATTATGTATTTTGTAATTTACCTAATTAATTCAGTTAATTCTGCAAGAGGTATTTAATAAACCAATTATTATTATTATTATTATTATTATTAAACGATGTAAACAGAAACGTGCATGACATGCGCAGAACGGACTGGACGGCACCTTTAATAAATCAGGAAACATGTTGCCATCGAATAACCCTGTTTATCTTGTTATGTTTACTTGTAAATGATACTCTCAAAATGTTCTTTATCTCAGATAAAGAACATTTTGAGTCTCATTTACATTGACAATTTAGATTCATTTGAGGCTGGTTTCTAAGTTTCTTTGAGTTCTAATTTGATCACATAACTTTGAAAGGTGTTTACAATGACACACACTTTGATCAAACTATACAGTTTGATAGTTTGATCAAATAAACTAGTGACAGTGTAAACAAGGGTTTAAGGCTGGTTTATACCATCAAAGTTTCTTTTATCAAAATATAGTTTGCTCAAAGTGTTTGATAGTGTAAACATCTTTCAAAGACTGTACGGTTCCTTTGAAGTTCATTGATCAAATTAGAACATGCTCAATCTACTTTTGATCAAAGAAACTTTGACAGTGTAAACCAGCCCAACAGACCATCAACCACAGGTGTATGCTTGACAATTTTTTGTAGTTGTTTAAAGGACCTGTTTCTATGGAAACAAGTTACTTGGTGTTTATATTGGAGTCTAGTTACTTGTTTAGGAAATTTCTCCCCAGTCTTGTTATATATTACTTACATATATCAATTGAACCAATACATCATTGTAATCTCCGCTCTCCTTCTGAGTCTCGTTAGCTCAATGGTTACAGCGTCTCACCAGCAATCAGAAGGTTACAGTTTCAATTCCTGTCTGGGACTCAGAATAATGTTTTGAGGATATGAGCTTGACGATCATCTATGATTATTATTATTTTCATTATCACAATTATTATTATCACATCTCTTTGATGTTATAAAGAAACACTATAATTTTCAATTTAAAACATGGTACGTTTTGGTTGTCATGAAAACCAGAACTAGTACCATACTTGCAAAAAGCTAGCCTGAGTATCGGTCCCCTCGGGGTTGGGAAAGCAAAAAGCATGAAGTGCATTTGTTCCATTATCAAATTTTTGTGTGAAGTTTTAATCAGTTTTACCAAATGATTATGGCATCATTATTATTTATCTTTTTTCAGTTACCAGTATTTTTATTAGTACTAGTTGTAGTTATATAAAGGATTACAAGTGGATTGCATTTGGATTGCTAATCACAGTTGGTCAATCAAGATATGGTCAATGAGATATGGTCTGGAAACTTGGCAAACTTCAAAACGGTTAACAAATGATCTGCAATTAATGTCAGGCTGTACTTTAAGTAATCTTTATTCAGGATAATCTTATCAGTATATAATTACTGGTATCATTAAGAGTCCTGACTGAGTTCAATTACAAATGTAAACTAGACATAAGATAAAATATAGAACAAGTAACTAAGTGTTAATATAACAAGAGAATAAATAAAATTATGTGACCATAGGTAATAAAAAATATTTAGGATGGAGAAAAATAACCAGATAGTTTAGCTTTGAAATCGTTCAAAGTAGATACACTTCTTATTGAAGTAGGGAGATCATTAAATGTTACAGCTCCCATATGGAAAAAAGCTTTTCTACACGAAGCAAGTTTTATTTTAGGCAATCGTATGATGCGTGGTTATTCCTCGTGCCATGGTCGTGACTTATTAAAGTGAAATAATCTTGGAATGGATCGCATAAATAATTATTTAGGGATTTATAAACAACAATGCATGCATGCATTTTGATAATATCATGAAGGTTTGGCAGGACAAGCTGAACGGATCTTGATGCACCTCCAATGATACTAGCGGCTCTAGAGGAGAGGTAAGATAATTTCTCCTTTGAGGTGTTGCAAAGATCAATATTTAAGATACAGCAGTAAGGTATCACTGGAATAACCATAGAGCGATAGATAGCTTCAGCGGAATACATGTTAACTGATTTTCTGATCCGTGACAGGAGACGTAATCTTCCAGATGCTTTGCGATATACTTTAGCAAAGTGACTTTGAAGAGATAATGCTTGATCAAGTTCAACACCTAGATATTTATAGGAGCTGGTAACATTAATAGCTGAACCTTTAAAATTTACGGAGAGTTGCTGATCTTTAAGAGTCGATATAGGCGTTTGGCAGTGCCAAATAACATGGATTCGGTTTTCCCGTTCTTTAGATTGATAAAAAGTTCATTAGCGTCAAGCCATTGTGATAAGTAGTTCATATCTTCCGACAGCTTCGAATTAATTAAGTTAATATCCTTGTGCGAGAAAAAAATGACGGTATCGTCGGCATACATCACTGCTTCAGAATTCATAAGACAGTTTTCCATGTCATTAAAATGGATTAAAAATAGTAGCGGACCTAACAGAGACCCTTGAGGTACTCCACAGGAAACTGGCAAAGGATTAGAACAATGGTTATCATAAACCACAGATTATAACGATTCGAGAGATAGTGGCTCGAAACCATTGAAGTTCCACATCATCGATTCCATAATTAGGCAGCTTATTCAAAAGATTAGCGTGACTGATAGTAAACGCCTTGGATAGGTCAATGAAAACTGCCCCGGTCATCTTGCCATTATCCATTTCACGTCGGATTTTATCGGTGAAATAAGTGACTGCAAGTTCAGTGGACCTCTTTGATCGGAAACCAAACTTGTTATTAGATAATAGCTTATGAGCCTCAAGATAATTAATTAGTTGACGATAGACCACCCTTTCAAGGATTTTTGAAGCTGTGATCGAAGAGTGGATCGCTGAGTGCTTTTAGATACATTTAAACTTGTTGGAAATTACTCTCAGAAGTCAAAAAATCCTATTTCAGAGATCCAAATTTTCCGGGGGGCATACCCGGACACCCCCATCAGTGCACTGCATTACCGCCACCCCCCGCAATTGACTTTCTCTTTCTACCCTGAATTGTGCTCACCAGCGCTCAAAATAATGGGGGGCAGTGAGTTCCTGACCAATGATTTTCATGATTTGATCACCAGAAATCAGTCACGGCTGGTAAGCATGAACAGTCAAAGTCTATTGGTCAAATTATTTCTACCTGTGAACTAATTTTTTTTACCTTGTAAATGTTGTTTATATAATTTATGCACTAAAGTCAGTGAATGGCTTTAACAGATCTTAAAAGGACGCTTAGTTTTATTGGTTAAACAAGGAAATAATTATATAGAATTTATTCAAATTTCATTTGAGGCCAAGTAATGTCACACTGGGGGTTGACTTGAAAGCCTAGCTGGGATGGAAGTTGCTGTCAAAATGGTGGCAGCAGAAATGATGATTGAACGTTCATGGCCTTGTGTAATGATACAAAGTTATAGAAGGAAAGAAATTTTTTGTTTTTAATGCACAAATTAAAGAAAAATAGTTGACCTGCATCCAAATGTTAGATCTGACCGCCTGAACCCGCGTCTGACTGGTCATACTGACCATCGACTTTGCCGACTCACCCTTCAGGCTTGCACAATTTGTGAAAATTGCACTTGAAACCGTGTTCTCATACTTATATAAAGTAATTACCAACTTGTCAGAAACATTTTTCTGAAGATTTGAGCTTGACGATCGTCCATGTATTATCTGTCTACTGCAAGCTGATATAATATATCACTACAACAGGTATTTCATAGCGTTGCGGTACGTACTGTACAAGTGCAGCACATGCATTGTGATAATATACAATGGTTGTAGACCCAAGGGTATTACAGGTAGAGTATATAAAGGGCTTCGGAAATTAGCAGAATCATTCGATGGCATCTTTCTGACTACAATAAAATTGTTGTGAATTATCCGATTGTATAAATCGTTTCGCAGCAGGTTTATATATAAATAATTTCTCTCCTTTGGTTACAGTTGTGCTTAAGTTTCCTGTACACGCGAAAGTTTGGTATTTTTGTTTTATTCAGATTGTTGAACACAGAACAGCTAATTTGTCCTTGGGTAGACGCAGTATTTACATATAACAAGAAGAATTTCCAATGCACAAAATTGAACGGAAGAAAGCAGCCCACTTTTAACCTCCTGAAGATTTGCTGCAGCATGGGGTGGAGAACACGTTCCAGATTTTCCCATCGGGTTTCCTGGTTTTCGTGTCCCGCTGGCAAATTGGTGCTGTATTCCATGAAAATTACTGACGTCGTATATCTCGCATTGTAGAACATGCAGGATTGAAGATTATGGACTGAATCAGTGGAGAGCGATATAGTAGGACTTTACACCTGACGAAGCGTTGATGCTTTTGAAAATAGACAAAGGACCAAAGCAACTATGCAAGGATTTATAGACCTTCTGAAATCTGGTTACCAGAACTCGTTACAGAATGAACACTACTTGACAATTTAGTCATATAATATACGCTTGTAAACATGCACCCGACGCACGAATAAAATGAGATGCCCTCTTCCTATACTGTGGTACTGTCATATTGTTAAGTACAGCTTAGCTATGAAATGCTTTGTACTCGTTCACGAGGTGATGATTGCCACACCTGATGTGTCTCACGTTATTTTACGCGTCCTGTCGCTCGATAGCAACATGGTGTTTGGTCAACAATCTCATCAGCTGTACGTTTCGGACGTCTGAGCTCATGCACTTTGAGGTATGTCCAGTATAGCCATCGGATAGCAGATGGTAACGGACGGTAGCAGGTAGTAACAGATGGTAGCAGATGGAAGCAGATGGTCGCAGACGGTAACAGATTGTAACAGATGGTAGGGGACTTAGAATAGACGGAGAGTAGGACGGATGCTACCGATGGTACCGATGGTGCAGATGGTAACAGACGGTAACAGACGGTAGTAGGTAGTAACAGATCGTAGCAGATTGTAGCAGACGGTAACAGACGGTAACAGATTGTAACAGATGATAGGGGACTTAGAATAGATGGCGAGTAGGACGGATGCTACCGATGGTACCGATGGTGCAGATGGTAACAGACGGTAACAGACGGTAGCGGGTAGTAACAGATCGTAGCAGACGGTAACAGACGGTAGCAGGTAGTAACAGATCGTAGCAGATTGTAGCAGACGGTAACAGACGGTAACAGATTGTAACAGATGGTAGGGGACTTAGAATAGATGGAGAGTAGGACGGATGCTACCGATGGTACCGATGGTGCAGATGGTAACAGACGGTAACATACGGTAGCGGGTAGTAACAGATCGTAGCAGATGGTAGCAAACGGTAACAGACGGTAACAGATTGTAACAGATGGTAGGGGACTTAGAATAGATGGAGAGTAGGACGGATGCTACCGATGGTGCAGATGGTAACAGACGGTAACAGATAGTAACAGATCGTAGCAGATGGTAGCAGACGGTAACAGACGGTAACAGATTGTAACAGATGGTAGGGGACTTAGAATAGATGGAGAGTAGGACGGATGCTACCGATGGTACAGATGGTAACAGACGGTAACAGACGGTAACAGACGGTAACAGACGGTAGCAGGTAGTAACAGATCGTAGCAGATGGTAGCAGTCGGTAACAGACGGTAACAGATTGTAACAGATGGTAGGGGACTTAGAGTAGATGGAGAGTAGGATGGATGCTACCGATGGTACAGATGGTACCGATGGTGCAGATGGTAACAGATGGTAACAGACGGTAGCAGGTAGTAACAGATCGTAGCGGATGGTAGCAGACGGTAACAGACGGTAACAGATTGTAACAGATGGTAGGGGACTTAGAATAGATGGAGAGTAGGACGGATGCTACCGATGGTACCGATGGTGCAGATGGTAACAGACGGTAACATACGGTAGCGGGTAGTAACAGATCGTAGCAGATGGTAGCAGATGGTAACAGACGGTAACAGATTGTAACAGATGGTAGGGGACTTAGAATAGATGGAGAGACCGATGGTGCAGATGGTAACAGACGGTAACAGACGGTAGCAGGTAGTAACAAATCGTAGCAGATGGTAGCAGACGGTAACAGACGGTAACAGATTGTAACAGATGGTAGGGGACTTAGAATAGATGGAGAGTAGGACGGATGCTACCGATGGTACAGATGGTAACAGACGGTAACAGACGGTAACAGACGGTAGCAGGTAGTAACAGATCGTAGCAGATGGTAGCAGTCGGTAACAGACGGTAACAGATTGTAACAGATGGTAGGGGACTTAGAGTAGATGGAGAGTAGGATGGATGCTACCGATGGTACAGATGGTACCGATGGTGCAGATGGTAACAGATGGTAACAGACGGTAGCAGGTAGTAACAGATCGTAGCGGATGGTAGCAGACGGTAACAGATTGTAACAGATGGTAGGGGACTTAGAATAGATGGAGAGTAGGACGGATGCTACCGATGGTACCGATGGTGCAGATGGTAACAGACGGTAACATACGGTAGCGGGTAGTAACAGATCGTAGCAGATGGTAGCAGATGGTAACAGACGGTAACAGATTGTAACAGATGGTAGGGGACTTAGAATAGATGGAGAGACCGATGGTGCAGATGGTAACAGACGGTAACAGACGGTAGCAGGTAGTAACAAATCGTAGCAGATGGTAGCAGACGGTAACAGACGGTAACAGATTGTAACAGATGGTAGGGGACTTAGAATAGACGGAGAGTAGGACGGATGCTACCGATGGTGCAGATGGTAACAGACGGTAACAGACGGTAGCAGGTAGTAACAGATCGTAGCAGATGGTAGCAGACGGTAACAGACGGTAACAGATTGTAACAGATGGTAGGGGACTTAGAATAGATGGAGAGTAGGACGGATGCTACCGATGGTACCGATGGTGCAGATGGTAACAGACGGTAACTTACGGTAGCGGGTAGTAACAGATCGTAGCAGATGGTAGCAGACGGTAACAGACGGTAACAGATTGTAACAGATGGTAGGGGACTTAGAATAGATGGAGAGTAGGACGGATGCAACCGATGGTGCAGATGGTAACAGACGGTAACAGACGGTAGCAGGTAGTAACAGATCGTAGCAGATTGTAGCAGACGGTAACAGACGGTAACAGATTGTAACAGATGGTAGGGGACTTAGAATAGATGGAGAGTAGGACGGATGCTACCGATGGTACCGATGGTGCAGATGGTAACAGACGGTAACATACGGTAGCGGGTAGCAACAGATCGTAGCAGATGGTAGCAGACGGTAACAGACGGTAACAGATTGTAACAGATGGTAGGGGACTTACAATAGATGGAGAGTAGGACGGATGCTACCGATGGTACCGATGGTGCAGATGGTAACAGACGGTAGCAGGTAGTAACAGATCGTAGCAGATGGTAGCAGACGGTAACAGACGGTAACAGATTGTAACAGATGGTAGGGGACTTAGAATAGATGGAGAGTAGGACGGATGCTACCGATGGTACCGATGGTGCAGATGGTAACAGACGGTGACATACGGTAGCGGGTAGTAACAGATCGTAGCAGATGGTAGCAGATGGTAACAGACGGTAACAGATTGTAACAGATGGTAGGGGACTTAGAATAGATGGAGAGTAGGACGGATGCTACCGATGGTACCGATGGTGCAGATGGTAACATACGGTAACAGACGGTAGCAGGTAGTAACAGATCGTAGCAGATGGTAGCAGACGGTAACAGACGGTAACAGATTGTAACAGATGGTAGGGGACTTACAATAGATGGAGAGTAGGACGGATGCTACCGATGGTACCGATGGTGCAGATGGTAACAGACGGTAGCAGGTAGTAACAGATCGTAGCAGATGGTAGCAGACGGTAACAGACGGTAACAGATTGTAACAGATGGTAGGGGACTTAGAATAGATGGAGAGTAGGACGGATGCTACCGATGGTACCGATGGTGCAGATGGTAACAGACGGTAACATACGGTAGCGGGTAGCAACAGATCGTAGCAGATGGTAGCAGACGGTAACAGACGGTAACAGATTGTAACAGATGGTAGGGGACTTACAATAGATGGAGAGTAGGACGGATGCTACCGATGGTACCGATGGTGCAGATGGTAACAGACGGTAGCAGGTAGTAACAGATCGTAGCAGATGGTAGCAGACGGTAACAGACGGTAACAGATTGTAACAGATGGTAGGGGACTTAGAATAGATGGAGAGTAGGACGGATGCTACCGATGGTACCGATGGTGCAGATGGTAACAGACGGTGACATACGGTAGCGGGTAGTAACAGATCGTAGCAGATGGTAGCAGATGGTAACAGACGGTAACAGATTGTAACAGATGGTAGGGGACTTAGAATAGATGGAGAGTAGGACGGATGCTACCGATGGTACCGATGGTGCAGATGGTAACATACGGTAACAGACGGTAGCAGGTAGTAACAGATCGTAGCAGATGGTAGCAGACGGTAACAGACGGTAACAGATTGTAACAGATGGTAGGGGACTTAGAATAGATGGAGAGTAGGACGGATGCTACCGATGGTGCAGATGGTAACAGACGGTAACAGACGGTAACAGACCGTAGGATATTTGATACATGGTTATTTAAGAACGTAAGATATTTGTTGCAAGTTTTTTTAAGAACGAGGTAATACATAACAGATAAAGTATGGATGTGACAATTGAAGTCATCGCGGTAATAAATAGTAGTGATACATGTCAAGAGTTTGTTTGGGTTAAGAAACATTTATATGTGTTATGAATGAATTGTAGCGTAGGATATTTGTTACATGGTTATTTAAGAACGTAAGATATTTGTTACAAGTTTTTTTAAGAACGAGATAATACATAACAGATAAATTATGCATGATCATTAAAGCTATCGGTGGCGATGGTGTAACGTAACATATGTGTTTGAAGTTTTTTAAGAACGAGGTAATACATAACACACAAACTATATGGCTGAATTATTTGGGTTTAGAAACACTTGTATGTGGTATGAATGAATTGTAGCGTAGGGACAGATAAAGTATCCACTATTATTGAAGCGATCGGAGCCATCGGTAGCATCGGTGCCATCGGTAGGAAAGTTGGCAGATGTGTAGGAGCATCAGTTTACAATCGGTCGCGATCGGTAGGCATCTGATGCAGATGGTTAGTACGCTTAGGAACAGGCATTCTGGAATTCCGCGATGCCGCGATTTCACGGAATCGACCAAAAATCGCGGAATTTCGCGGAATTTGGTCAAGATCGCGGAATTTCAATTTTGGCACATCGTTTTCAATTTTTTCCCCTGAATTTACAAAATATTTGATACTCTACATGTACTCTGGTACAAAGCAACGTTCACTAATGTCTTGCTACGCCTGTAAAATTACTTTTTGCTTTGAAACAAAAATGTTTTATCAAAATGGAAGTACTTCCGGTCCGTTTCACTTCCGTTTCACGTATTGTATTTAAATTCCAGGAAAAAAATTGCGAAATTTAAAAGCGAAAATAAGCATTGTAGATGGATAAATTTGTTGTAAAGAAAGTGTCAGAAGTTCCACATCCAAAGGAAAAATCACACCTTTCTGTAAATATAGATGCAAAACAGCGAGCAAGTGAAATATCCTTCAGGTACTTTAGTCACACACTTTGATCAAAGCATACTGTGAACACAGAAACTTTGATCGTGTAAACCGGCCTATAATATAAGACACATTACACAAGGTTTATAAATTTATGTAGGACAATTACAGTAAGTAAAGAATGATTGAGTTTTGTTATTAAAAAAACCATTTTAACTTGTTTCCAGGCTTATTGCATGTGTTAAAGAATGTTTTTGATCGTTTTAATTTCCGCGGAATTTCCCATTTTGGCCGCGGAATTTCCCATTTTGGCCTCGGAATTTGGATTTACAGCCGCGGAATTGACTTCAAAAGTTCCGCGGAATTCACGATTTTTTCCCGCGGAATTCCAGAATGCCTGTTAGGAAGGGATCAGTTTACAATCGGTTGCGATCGGTAACCATCTGATGCAGATGCATACCGATGGTTAGTACACTTAGGATAGGAAGGGAAGGGATCAGTTTACAATCGGTCGCGATCGGTAACCATCTGATGCAGATGCATACCGATGGTTATATTGGACATGTATGTGCACTTTCTGCAAAGTCTTACCCGCATGTTATTTTCACCGCGCTTCGCACGCCCGTTAGAGTAACTGCGCTGCTGACGCTTTATTTCACTTTCGGATGCTGGAATACCGCTGCTCGACCACGAAAAATAGAAAGAACGTGTGAAAATTAAAATTATTGAGCAAAAAGTAAGCACGAGGGCCCCAGAAAGCATGGCCCCCTGGCATATGTCTCTTCTGCCATATGTAGGTTTAATCCAGCCCTATTTTAGAGTAATTCATTACAATGATAATGACAATTAATTTGAATATTTATTTTGATCTACCAATATTTATTTTGTATATTTTTATTTATATATATTTATTTATCTATTCTTATTTTGATCTACATGTACCATACCTGCTTATAGAGATTCTTCACTGCAAACCTGAGGTTGTTGTTCATTGATATCTTGGTTTTTGTACAATGGAAAGCAGATTCACTTGCAACAAGAGAATAAAAATAAAAATATATAGAATTATTATAAGAATAATTTAAGGAAGGAATTATGCACCAGTCAATATAAACCCCTGCACCCCCCAGCTGGGACATAGCGGGGAATTTTCTGTGATTTGACAGGAAAAATGGCCGCGTATACTGGGGTATTTTACAACTTTTGCATTGCATACAAAAATTACCGGGGGACATGACCGGGGCATTTTACCCTACCGGTTCCCTACCGGAGAATAAACTGGTATGGAATTTCCATGTTTATACATGTACAGTAAAACATGGAGGACATTCAAGACCTTGCGGTGGAGAAAAAGGTTAGTAATCTTCTTAGTTTTAAAATTTAATAAATAGGCCATCCGTGGTAGATCTTTTCGTTCTTAGTTTAACTAAGATTTGAAAATGCTGTTTCTATTATTATTTCTTATATATATTATCGTTAGGCCACACCTGCTGTGTCTCAAGTTACATTTGCCGCCGTGCCAATTGCCATGCCACACCTGATGTGTCTCGAGTTCCAGTTGCTGCTACGCCGGATGTGTCCCGGGCTCTAACTGCTGCTGCTGTACTTCGCGTGTTTCAGGTTCAAATTGCTGCTGCGCCTGCCCTGCCTTAGGTTAAATTTTCCACCACACCTGATGCGTCTCGAGGTTCCAAGTGCTACGACACCTGATCAATTGCCATGCCACACCTGATGTGTCTCGTGTTACATTTGCCGCCGCCCCTGGGAGTTTTAGCTGCTGCTGCTTCGTATGTGTATCTCAGGTTGCACTCGCTGATGCTGTGTCTCGGATTATAATTGCCATGGCGCCTGGTCTGTCTCAAGTTACAAAAGGTTGCGGCCCTGATGTGTCTCACGTAGTTTGAGGTTATTTTACGCGTCCTGTCGCTCGATAGCAACATGGTGTTTGGTCAACAATCTCATCAGCTGTACGTTTCGGACGTCTGAGCTCATGCACTTTCTGCAAAGTCTTACCCGCATGTTATTTTCACCGCGCTTCGCACGCCCGTTAGAGTAATTGCGCTGCTGACGCTTTATTTCACTTTCGGATGCTGGAATACCGCTGCTCGACCACGAGAGCTTCCGGACGCTTTGCTAGAGAGCTTTCTGGTTACCTTCTGATAACGACCTTAAATCATAGGCTCAGAACCCCTATCATTGGGCTTGTAGCCTGTTGGGGGTAGTCCGTTCACCTGAACGAGTGATAAATCTAAAACAAAAACTTCAGGTCCGTGTGTTCGCTTGTTCGGACAACTTCGTCGCATCTGGTACATCAACACCTGCAGGATTAGACCAGGAAACGCGTCGTGGACGAAGGGAACGAATATCGAAGGGGAGAATCGCTGGACCAACGACCAAGTGTTCATGAGGTGATGGAGCCAGCCAAGACGAGAAAGTTACCTAACACCCCTCTGGGATAGAATGGACCGGGGCCAGCTAATGACGATCTGGTGTTGAGCATCGGAGATGACAATAACGCAAAAGGGCGGCGACCAAGCAGACAGGCTGGCTAGACAGACCTGCAAGTATTATACAACCTCGATGGAATGGGGCAGGCTTTGATATCTTCAAGAAGAGCTGTGAGTGACCACAGGGGTTGGAAAACGCCTTTGGGCAGGTTTTGTGCCTCGAATCCCTTCTCCAGCTTAGCTGGAGGGTGGCGTTGGAGAGGGTAATTCTCGGCAACATTGTAACAAGTTAGTTGGGGAGCTTAGGCTCGCCTGGGGCTGCTCTACCTATGAGACCGCTCCCGTCTTTGTGGATCTCTGGGTCCTGTAAACTGTTCCACAGCTATTAGCGTAAAACCCTCCGACAGAGCTACACCCTCCAAAGGTTGAATTGGTTCAGGACACTGTGTCCAATTAGGTGCGGTTCCATACAGCGTATGGTCAGGAAGCGCGGGGCTATCGGGGGTGCTACCGCAGACTCTTGCATGAATGTTAATTGGCTGACATTTCACACAAATAATGTAAGTCAAATGTTTCTGAACGTTTTTTACAAGATGGATAGTTGGAAGCAAAGATATATTTTGATTTTACTCATCTTACTGTTAATCTGCTCTTGAAGTGTTGACAATGGCAAGGGGACCACAAACTGACTCCAGGTCTTTTGAATCAATACCGCACATGGTCAAATGTCTTGACCAAAAGTCAAATGCGTGACTGCGGGGATGTATTTCACTTCACAAAGAATCCCCGTTCTTTGCCCGCACCCCCACCTTGCGGGGTTTACATCAGGGATGGATCCAGCATGATCTGGTAGGGGGGGTGCTCTGGCGCCGAGTTGTGTCGGTCATGCGCGAGCGTCCATCAGTATTCTGGCGGTCATGCGCACCACGTGCCCATCAGTATTCTGGCGGTCATGCGCGCCGCCCGCCCATCACTGCATCAGTATTCTGGCAATTTGGCAAAACAGCCTCCATGCAGTCTGCAGTACAACTGTACAAGTGTACAACTTAGTTACTGAGTAGCTAGTTGTAGCCTTGTACCCAGAGCCCTCGCAGAGGGACAGGGAGAAGTTTATAAATATAATAGTTATTAGTTAATAGTGTATTACAGTAGATTCTATTCTCTTAACTTCATAGTGTGCTTTTGAAAAGCAGAAGAGAATTAAAATTTAAAAATATAAATATTGCTTAGATCAGTTAGATGGGTTCCAGACTCCAGAGTCAGAGAGGCATCAGGCATGCATGATGCATCCAAAGGGCCAAAGCTAGCAAAATATTATCAAACATGATACATTCAAGTGATGCAACAGTCAACAGATAGTCTAGTCATGGTCATGGTCACAATCACATGAATATCTAAGTATCTAACCTTAAATTACTGTATCTCATTTTGTCTCTAATATTTTTTTGCTTTATCATGAAAAATAGCACCCCTGCACCCCTCTGGCCAAGGCTAGGGGGGGTGCGCACCCCCCCCCCCCCCCCCCCCCCCCCCCCCCCAGTAAATCCATCCCTGGTTTACATTGATACTGTAGGTACACAAGCACACCATATAGTTTATTACAAACAGAAATTTTTAATTCATTTAAGATCACACTGCATAAATGCCATAATGACTTGCTATACTGAAAAGGCACAGATATATACTAGGAGTCTAGGGGCCCCAATGGCAATACCCCGATCCCTACACCTACGAAGGCCTGTATATTATTGGGATTATCAAATAATTTGCACATGATACCGCTAAATTGTAGAATACCCGTCCACTTTAGCTATTTGTATCTGTTGACGTTTAATGGTAAAAGGGTCAAATTACGGAAAGTTTATCATATACACAGTACACTGTACACTGGTTTGTATTTCTGCCTTTAAATTATGCAGTTTCAAAAATCAAAAGTGGACGGGTACATACGTTAAACCAAGTTAAACTTTACCTTTTTATCCTACAGCGATGCAAGACGTGCACAATCTATTCAAAAACAACACAGACTTTACAAAAGGAATTACATTTCAAAAACAACAAACCAAATCTCCATTTTGTTGTTTACAATTGCTTCTTTGTCGAGTGAAGACTGGAAAAGAGCAAGAGCTTTTACTCGAACTGAGGACCTAGCGCGGTCAAAGCTGTGTTTCCAAGACAACGTAAAACCGAAGACATCTTGATACTGTAGTTTGTCTGTTTATTGGAAAATTTAGCAATACTAGCAATAGTTTTTTGATGTAAGAAACTATTAGTATATATATTAGTCTTCTCTTGTATATATGGATTGTGTTAACCTGGGTTGCTGTTGAAATCCTGCGAAAGAAAAGACATTAACTTCGACTCACTCACATATGATTGATGTCTACTCACTGGTTTTGCTATGGCTATGATCGTAGAAATATACACGATCAACTGTAAACTTATTTGACAACATTGCATTCTAGAGTCTATAGTACAGCAATTCAATATGGTGAGTAAACATATAATTCGTTTTTAGCTAGTGCAATAAATGTACCCCAAACTCTATAAATAATAAATATGACAACTTTTTACATCAGTTACAACTCAAATTTTAATTTTTTAAACCATGCATATACAATACCTGGAGTGTGTTATTGTCATAACAGTATACAGTGTACCAGGGCTGCTAAGAGTCAAGATAGGCCCAGGGAAATGTGGGGTTATGGCCCCTATATTCACTGGCCCCTAAATGCCCTAGATTATTAGAACTAGAAGCTTCATTTATATATGATTGATTGATTGATTGATTGATAATAATATTTATTCAGGAAAACCAACGTCACAAAAAGTGTTTTTCAGAAGGTTCCTGAGAAACATAAAATATAAGAGATAAGATATAGGATATATGTACATGTATTACAAAATTACGGATTACGAATATATGTGTAAATGATTAATATGATTATATTACAAATAAGGTTAAGTATATAAGGTTAAACAGTAATCTTAATATGGACATGGTAACTTAAAGAGTTCGTTTCTAAAGGTAGCTTATAGTTCGAGTGATTTAATATTGGGGTCCAAAGCATTATATTCTTTACAAGCATGATAAAAAAGTTTATGTGTAGGATTTATGTGTTGGATTTGCGTGATGGTTATCGTTTCAGGCCTCTTATTTGGCCTGGGCCCTGGGGCAGTTGGCTATCCCCTCCTCTTGGCAGTGCTGCAGTGTACAGGCATTTAATTGGCTAGAAAGATTGTGCTGTACATGAGCGGGACACTCAGACACTCAGGGACTGAGGGACTCAGGGAGATATATACTGTACTGTAGATCCATCACTGATGCAGTTCACACCTGAAACACACTCACCTAATTACCTATTACTAACTATTATTAGTAGTATTAGGTTAATTAAACTTACTAGTAGTCTAATGCAAATGCTACAATCTGGCTACGCTACTTTTAATTAATGTAATTAATGGTTTGAACCCTAATTAATAACAAATCGGTATTTGGTCACACGCCGGCCTGTAGGCTATGCACCCCCTAGCATAGGTAAAGTTGTTGGAAGATCAAACTCATTTGGAGGGTCGCAGTCCCTGAAGGGATACCTCGGGCAAGGGAATCATACCAACCCAGTAGGCGTGAAACAAATAAATCACTAAATAAATAACTTATATATGGAGGTACTTACACAGTAGCATCCCATGACAAACCCGTTGGATAGCTGTAAAGAACGAAAAGCAGACACACACTGCAAGCCCCCAATGCGGGTACACACACTAGTGGTCCATACGTATGATAAATAACTGCAATAATTATGATGACAAATACCAACAAAAACAAGTAACAACATACACATGCATTAGCTATCAAGTATTTATCACCTGGCAAGCGAGGGAAAGCAAGACTCACGTCGTCTGTGCTTGCATGCCGGAGAAACCGCTTGTCCCTGGCAAATGACGGGCCATGTACCACTGGCAGACCAGCAACAGCAAGACTCATCGTCTATGCGTGCCTGCCGGGGAAACCGCCAGTCCCCGGCAACAATGATGGACCGTGTGCTGTGAGCAAGTTTGGGGAAACCGCTCGTCCCCCAACATGAATAGAAGCCACGTGGGCCGCGTTGCCACATGCGAGAGCAAGACTCATGTTGCCTGTGCTTACATGCCGGGGAAACTGCTTGTCCCCAGCGACAATGACAGTCCACCTGCCACCAGCAGTTGGGGGAAACCGCATGTCCCCGGAACCAATGACAATGAAAAACACTGACATGCAGGTACTAGAACAACCACACATGTATTACAGTAGCTATGAAGTGATTTATCATGTGGCATGGGAGAGCGAGGCTCACGTTGTTTGTGCTTGTATCCCAGGGAAACCGCATGTCCCTGGCACCACTGATGGTCCACGTACCATAAGCAAGTTGGGGGAAACCACTCATCACTCAACGTGAACCAAAGCCACCTGGGCAGCCGTGCCACAGGGGCAACGGACTGTCCAGCGCATTACCTGGCCATGCCAGGAAAAAAGCGAGATTGGCAGTGACTGTGCTGCTGCTCTGGTCCCAGTAATTGGCACTAGCCCGCCAGTCGGCACCTTACCGACGGTGATAGCCCTGATTCCCTGCAACTGGGGTAATGAGCAGGGCTCCAATTTAGTCGCGGCCATGGCCGACGATTAAAAGCATATATGGCCGTCGATGATGACATTTTATCTAAAACTCTACAGCCACTTTTGGCCGTGGATACCGACTGTCGAAATTTTTCCAGATTTTTCCAGACAATCATTCGAGCTTTGAGCGCGACTTTCTAGTTTCTGTCTAGACAAACTGCGGTACCTTTTAAGCAACACGAGTGGCGAGTTTCAAATTTCACTCGAAACTGAACTGTTGAAGGTACGCAACGTTGTAAGACGCTACGTAAAGTTGTGCGACGTTACGTGGAAAGAAGTTATGCTACAGGTACGTTGTAAGACGTTACGCTACGTTAGAAGGTGTTAAGCTACGTTGTAAGACGTTACGCTACGTTGTAAAACGTTACGCAACGTTGTAAGACGTTACACAACGTAAGACGCTGCAGTACTCTACATCGTGACACTAAAGAAAAATGCGAAGCTGTTTTGGAGCGCTAATTCGGACCTTGGAACGGGCATAATAAAAAAAATCATGCGTATTTGTTCAGATGGATCCCCAAAACACGAGTGTCCGTAACGGAACGCCATAGGTGCATGTTCGCCATAGACATACAAACATTAAGCCATATGGACCACGACCAAAACAGAAAGATGGAGCAGCCCAACCTGTTGGCCTTGTTGCAATGTCGGACGTGATGACGATAACTGACAGTGACAATGATTCAGAATTCGAAGGATTCAAAATGACAACTCTATAAATACATGTACTTTATTTACGAAACTGAAATACTTTATATTTTAATGGGAAGTTTTATCTGGTTAGAGTTTGTGATGACCAAATATTTTTTTGTCTTGGTTAGAGTTGTAAGTATGTTTATTTCAGTTAAAAATTTGGCCTAGGTAAAAAAGAAATGGCCGACGATAGCCAAATTAAAAGGCAATGTCCTAGGACATTTCTGTCCTTCGATCCAAAATTTTAAATTTGAGCAAGCTGAGGGTGGGTGGGAGGGAGAACTTCTCAAGCCAAGGAGTTGTTGGCCACAGAGACTGGTAGATTTGCATGTTGCGTTGCTTGAAATCCAGATACGGGACCCCCTTTCTTCACGTTACCTGCCTCAATGTCATTGGTTCCTCATACGCAATGCCCGCCAAATTTCTGCCCCCTAGAAGTGTCATATACGCTACACCTTTTGTATTAATATTATTTATTGCATAAATCCAATCAAAAACAAATCGGTGTTTGGTCACACGCCGGCCTGTACTAGGCTATACCACCTGTTGGAAGGTCAAACTCATTTGGAGGGTCGCAGTCCCTGAAGGGATACCTCGGGCAAGGGAATCATACCAACCCAGTAGGGAGTTGCCAGGGCCTGGCAGTGGGATGAGAGGCCGGTCTGGCAGTCCAGTAAGTCACCCATGCCTAGCAGTCCAATGTGGCCCTGGCATGCAATGCGACCTCTCCAGCAAGCTGGAGCGAGGGATTCGAGGCCTACGAAACCTCCTCCAATGGGAGCAACCAACTCCGGTTCAGGCTAGGACTCAGGCCATACTTGTGAGACATCTGGAGAAGTGTGGATATATCGTTAGTACGACTTAAAGGGTAGGCCCAACCAATGCCCGAAGTGATGCCTATATAAGGTCAGAACCCTCGAAAAAACCTTCCCAATGATGGGAAGCAAGGCACTAAGCATTTTGCGAACAGAACATATAGCAAGCAGCAACCCACAGCCTACACATATGCCAGTAGCACAACACCGCAATAGAGTGATGGTAATAAGGCAATAAGCATCCCGAAAAACGAACAAATAGACAGCAACAACATACTGGCAACAAGCATTACTGATGAAAAATTCTTTATATTTATATGTCCAGCAGCAAGCACTCCAAACAGATGCGATTAGCATGATAGCGATGGGGCACATAATATGGCATTAATTGGAGAAAACCATACAGCATGCAGTAATAAAGTAACTAGCACCCTGCAGGTGTAAGTAGCACAACATTGAAAGGCACAACAAAAACATACATACAGTTCATGCAGTAATAGGTTAATAAGCACCCTATATAAATTATCACCGATCGAAGTGAAGTAGATATGTTTAATGTAGCAATAGGTAATACGTCAACAGATGCAAGTAGCACACTACAGCACATAAGGTAACAATGTCATGCAACAGCAAGGCAATAAGCACTTTAACAAACAATGACAAGGCAACATGACGCACTTAACAGCAATATGGTGATGGTAATAGGCCAAATGTAATGAAACAAATTGGAGAAAAAGAGCACAGGGGCTGCAGGTCCCCGGAACCGAGCATGAACATTGGTATAGCCACCCAAATATAATTGAAGCCATTTTGTCAAACTGGGTAATTACTCGGGCCGTAGCACGAGTTTTAGATTCGGCTTCATTATTATTAGTATTATTTGGGTTCCGTAAAATTGCGCAATAACTCGTACCCTGGGTCTTCACCCTTAACTCAATGTTCCTTGCCTTCACCCTTGTTGTCAGTGAATCGCAGTCTGAAAAGCATTTACGAGACCTGTAAACCCGCAAACCATTGCAAAGATTCTCTCCAAGATGAGAGAAACACAGATGAGAGTTCAATCATGAAGACGGAATGGACAGCCGAAGGACAGGGAAATATTATTATACTGTGTTGACATTTTAATATCCCGTGAAACTCCGTAATATCAATCATTTATGAAATGTTGTGTTTTTGTCCGATTGAATCAACCCCACACCGAAACGACCACCCGAATCCGGCGAACCGAACGCCGCAGGTTTCGTCCACTCAAAACGCGAAGACCAGATGTTATATGAGAAAATGCGTAAGCGATCAAAGCGAGACTCGCGAGACTCGCTTTAAAATCAAAGGACATGGCTTCAAGATCTATTAGTCGTTTACCACTATGATTAATGCTTTTATGTCCATTAAACCGATGTAATTCCGCAACAGACACGCCTCGTATACCTTGCCGTTGATTTTATATAATGTTGACACACGAAGACCTTCAATCGAACAGATATTAGAAAAAAATAGCATTGCCGTGTTAAGTGGGCATGTTGTAAAACATGGACTGATAAAACATGGACTGGACTGATAAAACATGGACTGATAAAACATGGACCGATAAAACATGGACTGGTGAAACATGGAGGGTTAGGATCTTTGTTGTTTTGGGGTTAGCGATTATTTGTTAATGTATATAGACATCATATATGAGATGTCTACATTAACAAATAATCGCTAACCCCAAAACAACAAAGATCCTAACCCTCCATGTATTACCAGTCCATGTTTTATCAGTCCATGTTTTACCAGTCCATGTTTTATCAGTCCATGTTTTATCAGTCCATGTTTTATCAGTCCATCCCATGTGAAAATCTTACATAAGATCTTGTAAGATCTTGTTAAGATCTTATATAAGATCTTACAAGAATCTTGCAAGTACTTGCAAGATTTCCTATGTATCTTGCAAGATCTTATGTACAATCTTGTAAGATTTTATAAGATCCTACAAGATCGTACAAGATCTTGCAAGAACTTGTAAGATCATGCAAGATCTCGCAAGATCATACAAGATCATACAAGATCATACAAGATCTTACAAGATCATACAATATCTTGCAAGATCCTTACAAGATCTTGCAAGATCTTGTAAGATCATACAAGATCTTGCAAGATCATGCAAGATCATACAAGATCTTGCAAGATCATACAAGATCTTGCATGATCATACAAGATCTCGCAAGATCTTACACAATCTTACAAGATCATACAATATCTTACAAGATCATACAAGATCTTGCAAGATCATGCAAGATCATGCAAGATCTTGCAAGATCATACAAGATCTTGCATGGTCATACAAGATCTTGCAAGATCATACATGATCGCGCAAGATCTCGCAAGATCTTACACAATCTTACAATATCTTGCAAGATCATACAAGATCATGCAAGATCATGCAAGATCTTGCAAGATCATGCAAGATCCTACAAGATCATACAAGATCCTACACGATCGCGCAAGATCTTACACAATCTTACAAGATCATACAATATCTTACAAGATCATACAAGATCTTGCGAGATCTTGCACGATTATGTAGGATCTTGTATGATCTTGCAAGATCTTGCATGATCTTGTAAGATATTGCACGATTTACACAATCTTACAAGATCTTGCAAGATCTTACATGCAAGATCTTACACGATCGTCAAGGCGGATTTCCATTCAGTACTTTTTATCGCGCGATCGACTTTATTCGATCGCTTTCTTTTGAATTGTGAGCCCTCGACTGGAACGGATTCGGTCGATAGCTCTCAATTCAAAAGAAAGCGATCGAAAACAGTCGATCACGCGATAAAAAGCACTGAATGGAAATCTGCCTTCACATAACATCTTGCAAAATCACATTTTTGATTGACTTTAGCATTCATTTCATTTTCATATAATCATGAAATATCTGAGGATGATTTTAATAATTTTTATAAGAAACATTAGATCTTGCAGTCTTACAATATAATCTAAATTTACGAAAAAATACCGGAACTATTCCAAAACATTTAAAAAAAGTTATTTTATTGTAATCTATTGTGAAAGTCAAATAACAGAAAACTGGGTACTGTAACTACACTGTATAAGTGAGTGATACAGGTATATAAAAGTAAACATTTAAAAAAAGTTATTTTATTGTAATCTATTGTGAAAGTCAAATAAAGTACTGTAACTACTGACTACACTGTATAAGTGAGTGATACAGGTTTATAAATGTTAAGTCATTTCTGGACTGCAGGCTGCACTTTGTCCAAACGCCTTTTTGCATCTCGACACTTTTGGTTACAAGCATGAACTATTTGCTGGTGGCTTTTTTTGAACCGCTCACCATACTTTATGCGGAGTACATCTAAAAATCAATAATAATTTGAAAAGCATTACTTTTTAAAAAATGTACTGTTTTCAATATATATACTATATATATATATATATATATATATATATATATATATATATATATATATATATATATATATATATATATATATATATATATATATATATATATATATATATATATATATATATATATATATATATATATATATATATATATATATATATATATATATATATATATATATATATATATATATATATATATATATATATATATATATATTATATATATATATATATATATATATATATATATATATATATATATACTCGATACCATTAAAGGTAGAGCGTTTATAAAAGAGTTAGCTAGAATGTTTTCATCACTACTCTGAGTTTAAAGCGTAATGCGATCTTCAGGCAAAGTTGCCTGAAGATCGCATTACGTGTGAAACTCAGAGTAGTAGTAAGTTTTACATGTAATGTGATCAGCCAGAAGGCCTTGAAGTTGCATTTTTTGAAACTGGTCCCGGTTTGGTCTTAAAATGTATATATTACAACACTTAAAATTTTCCTTCAGTATACGTACCAAAAAGCTTGTTTGTCTTTTCTAAATCCAAGAGTACCCCTCGTTGACTTTTTGGACAATTCCAAAGTCCCTCCTGCTAGTTCTTCAGGACTAAATAATTGTGGCAATGGCTTCAATGCACATTTTACAGGATCTTTGGGGGTTGTAGCAATATTGAGTAGGTTTATACCATTGTGCATCTGCAATAAAGAATACAATTATAATTATTAGCACTTTAAAACAAAATGTTGGTGGTATGATGCAGCATGTCTATTGAAAGTTTAAAAACTTGTTTGAGCTTTCATCCCGTACTGTAGCCACTTACTGTATGATCAACAGTTAGGCTCTGACAAAGTCACAAGTCTACAGGACATATTTTGTAAGCTGGTTGATAAAGTTTGCAACTGCAATCTTCATGCAGGGGGGTAATGTGTTAAGAAAATGAATTTCAAACTGGTCATATCCCAAATCAGTAGATATGAGGATAAAAGAAAAACATTTTTCATGAAGTACATATTTTTTTGTGTTTATATTTAAAGGTGTGGTACACTCCGTTCTGCGCATGTGTCACATATCAAAAGTGGGGTCCCGACCTTTGGAATGTTAATTAATGTTGACTGCGAGCGAACGAATCGGAACGATCAATTCAAATTCAAACGAATCATAACGGTAAACTTGCGCGAGCTACTTAACGGAATAGATTTGCGATGGTTTTGGTTTTGGATAGGTAATGAGAACCACACTGATGTCCTAGATCTGTAATCGTGGCAGACTATGGGCACGGGGATTAGAATAATGTGCGCATTGATAGCCGTTGGCTATAATGCGTATAATATGACAACGACGGGCCGGACATGCAGTGCAAATTGAATAAGAAATGCGAATAAAATATAGAGAAAGAGTAAAGATGCGTATAATTGTATAGTGCATCGAATACATGGGACACAACCCTGTACATATGTTTCGACCTTCTTCATTGGTCTCTTCAGCAGGGATTTGGGGTTGGCTGGCAGTCGATGTTTTTTGCGTTGGAAGGTAAATAATAATGCGCGGTTATAACAAAATATATATGTGTAAGGAAAGTAAAGTGACTGCTTACCAAATGTGTTGTTGGATCGTGGAATTCCAACTCGTCGTACCATATTACCAGAGAGGATAGTATAGTTGTAGTTGGTCTTGTCAGTAAAAAGGTGTTTTCGCGACTTCGTAAAATACGAGGGATGGCGTTTGTTTGTTTGTGATAAAATATATATGCGCGTGATTAGTTACCAGGTCTAAATGTGTTCACGTACGTGTATGATGATTGAAGGGGGAGGGGTTAGTCAGTGTATCTGTGGGATAGTAAGGGATATGATGGATTTAATTTTGAATGTTCGTGAAATGTGGAATTATGGTGGAATAAGATAAAATGTATGTGGTGTTTAATAGTTAAATACGAGACAACAGAGAAAATGGTTGATTGCAAATAGTGCAGTAATGTATTGGAAGTATATATTAGTCTAAATTTTTATTTATCTCTGTATTTTTTAATTTATAGTTCAAACTGGATAAAAATTTCAGAGTATATATACTGTTCTGCAACAACAAAGTTTACCCTTGATGCCAGAGTGGCAATTTTAATCAATAGCTATTTTAACAATGCTAATGTTGCTTATGCCCCTGGGGATGAATGCCAATGTACCGAAAGGATAATGATGCAGCCCAATAATGAAATTTATCATTCAAGAGCATATAGAAGAGCTGGTACATCATGCAGTAGCATCGTACAGTGTGAGAGCAATCAAGAAGGCATTCTAGTGTATGGGGACATTCAAATTTTTCTTATAGTTGATGGACATTCACTAGCACTTATAAAACTATTTGAGCAATATGCAACCACAATTTCTCAAATTGAGATGGATTTACCAGAGGATGAAACTGTTTGCCATCTAGTGGAAAATGGAATTGCTTGGTGCCCATCATATTCCAGTTGATATACCAGATGACAATGAACTTTTGATAATTTCAACGTCCATGGTCCAGGCAAAATGCATTCTTGTGAAAGCTGAATCAGAGTCAAGCATTTATGCATATCTCACCCCCGTAGTGGACCATATCTGCACGTAACTTTATGGATAACTAAGCAGAAAATGTGAAACTACTGTACATAGTTAACCATCTAAAATATCAACAATCTAAAAAATTCCATCCTTTGGTAAGATTTTATAAGATCTCTGATAAGATCTTGTAAGACATCAATACAATTTTGTGAGAACTTGCATAATAACTTACAAAATCTTGTCAAGACTTAGCAAGATCTATTCCGCAGTGCTTTGCAAGATCTTACATGATCTTTGCAAGCTTATCAAATATTTAAAACTCATTGTATATTAAGTTAACAATTGACCAAGATCATAGCAAGATTCTTATAAGATCTTATACACAATATATTAATAAGATCTTACAAGATAATACACAAGATCTTGTCAGATCTTACAAGTTCATAGTAAGATCTTACAAGATAACACACAAGATCTTGTAAAATCTTGTAATATCTTACACTGTAAGATCTTACACAAAATCTTGTAAGATCTTACATGATCATACACTATATATTATAAAATCTTACAAGATCATCAAAAGATCTTGCAAGATCATAACAAGATCTTACAAGATAATACACAAGACCTTGTAAAATCTTGTTCGATCTTGTAAGATCTTATAAGATCTTATAAGATCTTGTAAGATTTTACAAGATCATACACAATATATTATAAGATCTTACAAGATCATAACAAGATCTTACAAGATAATACACAAGATCTTGTAAAATCTTGTACGATCTTGTAAGATCTTATAAGATCTTGTAAGATTTTATAAGATCATACACAATATATTATAAGAACTTACAAGATCATAACAAGATCTTACAAGATAATACACAATATCTTGTAAGATCTTATAAGATCTTGTAAGATTTTACAAGATCATACACAATATATTATAAGATCTTACAAGATCATAACAAGATCTTACAAGATCATAACAAGATCTTACAAGATAATACACAAGATCTTGTAAAATCTTGTAAGATCGTACAAGATCTTGTAAGATCTTATATGATCTTGTAAGATTTTATAAGATCATACACAATATATTATAAGAACTTACAAGATCATAACAAGATCTTACAAGATAATACACAAGATCGTGTAAAATCTTGTACGATCTTGTAAGATCTTATAAGATCTTATATGATCTTGTAAGATTTTGTAAGATCATACACAATATATTATAAGAACTTACAAGATCATAACAAGATCTTACAAGATAATACACAAGATCGTGTAAAATCTTGTACGATCTTGTAAGATCTTATAAGATCTTGCAAGTTTTATGTGATCCAAAATTGTTTCAATAATTTTACAAAATCTTGTAAGATCTTATAAAATTTCGTACGATCTTGTAAGATCTTATCAGAATTTTCTTATAAGATTTTATTTTAAGATCTTACAAGATCTTCCAAGATCTTGCAAGATCTTGCAAGATCTTCCAAGATCTTGACAAGTTTTTCACCTGGGATGTTTTATCAGTCCATGTTTTATCAGTCCATGTTTTATCAGTCCAGTCCAGTCCATGTTTTATCAGTCCATGTTTTATCAGTCCATGTTTTACCAGTCCATGTTTTATCAGTCCATGTTTTATCAGTCCATGTTTTATCAGTCCAGTCCAGTCCATGTTTTATCAGTCCATGTTTTATCAGTCCAGTCCAGTCCATGTTTTATCAGTCCATGTTTTATCAGTCCATGTTTTACCAGTCCATGTTTTATCAGTCCATGTTTTATCAGTCCATGTTTTATCAGTCCAGTCCATGTTTTATCAGTCCATGTTTTACAACATGCCTGTCAGGCGCCCCGCACCGGGGGGGGGGGGGGGGGGGGCGCTAGCCCGCGTGCAGACGCCCGACTTTTCTTCGCCTTCATTTCTAGCCCAACTTGCTTCTAAAAGTTTCCCACTTTAAACGAGCGCTGCACAATGCCTTCAGTGCTTGATTACAGAAATCAATGCGTTCAAAATTATCCTTTAATATAAGACAAGTGAGCGGGTTTTCTAATTCCAACTGTCTAACATGCGTATTGCCACCAATGCATACCCATCTCCGCAGGCAATGCGCGCCATGTCCCTAAAATAGCCCGAGTTAACGCCGCAGATCAAGGTTTATGTGTCAACGCTTTAAATTAATGTATCGCATTACTGATTCTTTCGTGTTTATCGAGAAAAGCTGTTTGATTGTGGTGTGAGTTTATGCATTAGGAATAAACGTAATAAATTCTGTGAAATTGGGAGTATTCGGACAAGGTGAAGCAACAAATATTGGGTAATCGCACATTCGCACCCAAATAAACCGAAGCAACATTGGCATCCCTGTTAAAAAATAATCTAGCTGAGAACCTTGGTTATTATATAACGTCACTGTGTTAATTCATAGTTAATATAACCCACAGGGTTAATTTCAAACTACATAAACTCGCATGGAGACAATGAAACGGCTTACCTGAGAGCTACCGCTTTGTTCTCGTCAACCTTAAAGTGCCTATGAAACGAAAATTAAGTTTGTTTTATTTGAAAGAACTTTTAAAATAATGAAGAATATAAATTTACAGTTCTTTCATATTTCACTTTGTTCTTGAGATATTTAGACTTATGTGATATTCAAATGAGATAGCTATGACGTCAAGGGGTTTGCAATACATTTTAACATATTGGAAAATCGTGTATATCTTTAAGATTATCAAACGAAATCACCTGAAACTTTGCATGTGGATACAAACCACTAAAACTGGAGAACATCGTTCTAGTTTCAATGTTGCAATAGTAATAATATAGTTCCCAGACCTCTAAGTCTCTTTGTCAAAAATCTTTGTTTTCTGACATAGCTATGTGTTGCACCAAAGTTAAACTTCAGTTTAGAATTGGTTAAGTCAGTGAAAATATGCTAAACCAGTACCAACCCGCAAATGTTTGGGACGGAAGAGAAAACAAATAATTTTATTTTAGAAATCAAGATGTCTGAAAACTAATTTGTTACCATGGCGACCATAAAACTAGAACGATGTTCTCCAGTTTAGGTGTCTGTATCCACATGCAATGTTTCAAGTGATTTCGTTTAATAATCTTAAAGATATACACGATTTTCCAATATGTTAAAATGTATTGCAAACCCCTTGACGTCATAGCTATCTCATTTGAATATCACATAAGTCTAAATATCTCAAGAACCAAGTGAAATATGAGAAAGCTGTAAATTAATATTCTTCATTATTTTAAAAGTTCTTTCAAATAAAACAAACTTAATTTTCGTTTCATAGGCACTTTAAAGGGCATATGAACCGTAAATTGAGATGACTTTTTATTGATTTATTTGAAAGAACGCATAAAATTATAAAGAATGGCTTTTTACAGTTCTTTCATATCTTATCTCGTTCTCGAGTTATTCGAGGTTGTATAATATGACCTATGACGTCACAAGGTGTACCCACCGTTATGACCAATCTGAAAATGATGCATATCTTCAAAACTATTGAATAAAATTGCTTGAAACTTTCCATAAGTATACAGTTCAAGTTCACTAAATTGAATATCCCCATGTCTACTTTATCGTTGCCATAGTAACAGATTAGTTATCAGGCTCCGTTCATCCTTTAAAAAACTTCTTTATTTTCTGTCATTTATAAAACAATTTTTGACTGTGGACTAGTGAAGTATATTTTCAATAGCATTGCCAAGAAAATAGAAAAACTTCAAATCATAATCTTTGCAGCGCATGCTAGAAAATATAATTTTGTGGTTCAGAAAGAAAGGAATCTGGGAACTAATCTGTCACTGTTGACATGGGGATATTCAATTTAGTGAACTGTATACTTATGCAAAGTTTCAAGCAATTTCATTCAATAGTTTTGAAGATATGCTTCATTTTAAACCTTTGGGACCATGTTTGGGAAAAGGAAACTCTGGGGGGGGGGGGGGGGGTAGAATGGCGTGCGAGGGGTTGTTGCAGATACATATTTCTAATTATAGATATGCTTTCTTCCAACGAAGTAGCTATTTCAATACTTTATTTCTAGCCTCCAAAGAAAGGTGTCAAAAGCAAGTCTCCAAAACTTAGTAAAGCTGAGAAAGAAAAACTAAAGAAAGAAGAAAGTGAACAAAAAGCAAGAGGAGAAGGTGTGTAGTCATTTATTGAAATATTATAATTGGCATATTACTATGCATGTCTGATTCTAGACAGTACAATATAAAAGACAACCAACTGCTTTTTATAACCAATAGGGATAATTCATTTTGTTGAACAATCATTAACAATAACAATCATTAATCAATAACAATCATTAATCAATAACAATCATTAATCAATCATATGGCCGCCATTTTGAAAAAATAAATTATCCCCATTTATCCCAAATCCGGCAAATCCGTCCGGAATTTTTGCCCAAATCCGGTTCCGGCCGGATTTGAAAATTCCATATCCGGTGCACCCCTAGTCGTGTCTCTAATTTAGTATACCCAAAAAGGTAGAAATGTGGAGAGGACTGGGACAGAGTTTGCCTTAATTTCGATAATTGTAACCAACCCCAAAACAACAAAGATCCTAACCCTAACCCCCCGTCTAACGAGTTGTCTAACACTAACCCTTAGAGTTAGGATTAGGATCTTTGTTGTTTTGGGGTTGGTTCCAGTCCTCTCTCCACATTTCGACCTTTGGGTTGCTATATATTTTGATTCGGGATTAACGCGTGGCGGCCATTAACAGAGAGCCATATAATTAATATACCTTATTAACCACTTTACTCGGTCTGTACGAGAAAGTATTTACCTTAGAATTTATCACACAAACATCGTTCCTTCGTAGCTAGGTATGTACGAAAACCTCAGGCAAAAACTTTGCCATACATAATACATATCTCATACTTGGTTAATAAGTCTTTAATACTGTTTATAAAATAAACTGGTTTTTAATACTGTTTATAAAATAAACGCAGCTGTGCTGTGGTTGGTCAGCTTGCCGGTCTCGATCAGGCTATGAAGACCGAAATTATTTAAATAGAGATCACTGGCACCTGCAACCTATTGTTTTCATTGAACTAAAAACACTTGTGCGCATGATCTTGAAAACGATGCTCATGACTGGCGGCAACGGCCTCCATAGCTCAGTGGTCCGGGTTCAATTCCAGCCGGATGGCCTTGATATTGTATTTTTCACAACTGGTCCCGGTTTGGTCTTAAAATGTATACTACTGTATTCCAACACTCAAGATTTTCCTTCACCACAAATCTTTAGAACATGTAGTTTAATCGAGTGACATATGCCAAATATTACTTGTAATATACCCAGTATCTAATATCCCGGCATTTACCACCACTATACTGTATAGTGTATATACAGAACTCGTGACTAGGCTCTCGCAAACGGTTTCCGTAGCTCAGTGGTCAGAGCACTGCACTAGCATCGCAGGGTCGCGGGTTCAATTCTAGCCGGAAGGCGTTGAAATTGCATTTTTCGCAACTGGTCTGTGGTTGGTCTTAAAATGTATATTCCAACACTCGAAATTTTCCTTCACCATATATTCTGAGAATATTTATTTTCAATGATTATTTAGAGGAAGCTCGACTACAAGCAGAACAAGAACAAAAAGAAAAAGAGGAAAGAGAAAGAGTGGAAAGAGAGGAAAAGGAAAGATTAGCACAACAGGTTTGTCATGTTCATCGATCCACTTCGCAATGTGTTTTTACTATAAAGATTACGTCATAGATAGTTAAAAGACTGCAGCATAGCAAACTAATGATTACATGGGGTGTTTCTAGCTCGCTGATTGGTTAAAATACAATTTTACTTCGATTGAAAATTATTGAAACCAGGGTGCCAGAAGCAACTCAGGGCAGCTAGGGCAGAGTCTTGAAAAAGGCACTTTCGTCTTGGCAAACAAGCGAAAGGAAATGTTCATTTAGTAGAAGCCGTCTAACTGTCTTTATTTAATATCTATTACTGTCTGGACTCAAGTAATCGTTTGTCGATAACAATATTTAATAACTAGGTTACCTGCAAGGTACTGAATGCTGCCTTTTGTTTCCAGCGCACTGGATCTTCTAGCATGGCTGCGTTTTTTCCCAAGCACGTGAAATATTACATAGATAATCTTTCTCAATTTGTCGAAAAACGTCAACAATGTAATGAGTTCCGGTAGCTTTATTGCTACATTGCTTTCCGGGGAAAACTCACTGGGAAACTGAATGTTTCAAAAGTCATCGTCGTTGCCATACACTTCCGTGAGACTTGACGGGAATATGTTCGAAATTAACTTCGAATGGAGATATTTAGAAAGCCCGTGCTTGGATTTTGTTAAGGTATACGACGCTCACTGTATAACCGTGATGTTCTTTCTAGCCATAACAATAAAAGCCGGTAAAAGCGAATGCAGAAAGTGTTTATCGGTAACCGGTAACTGACTTTCTGTTTGCGCACAAATAAATAGTATGCACAAGTTTTAAAGGGGCATTGTCTCGGAAAGCGCACACGCAAAAACTGTTGATGAGATTTGTCAAGTCAGACAATACTTCATCCATAACCCGCACGAGGCTGTTTTTCTACTGGTTCTACTGAAATTCTAATTGACATACGATGAGGATGGAACAGAAATTTATGGATGACTCGTCTTAACAAATTATTCAAAACAACACAAAAATCTCGCACGATAACTCGGATAATATTTCACAACGAACTCCAAACGCTTTCACGTATGAATTGGAGGCGATTTATATATGTATGTGATGTATTTAAAAGACGAAACTCACAAAATGCACGAGTATTGAGGCAGCAAACGTCCCTGTAAAGGAAAAGCATGAAAAGAAAGCACATGTTTTCATCGCATTGTATTGTGCTTGGTTGTTCCGCGCACTGCATGTTGGGTCAATCTCAAAGTCCGACCACAATGCAATGCGCTAAAGGAATATTTGAAAAAAGCCCAACTACATTATTTAGGTCTGATGCCTTGCTCGCTCGCTTCAGGCTCGCTCGCTGCAGCAGTAATTAATGCTAAGTAGATATATGTAACATAATAATATATTAATAATATATTTTAATATTTAACAAATAGAAAATAGCTTGCGTCAGTTGTTTGCCTCTCTGTAACCAAATACTTCGTCAATCGTCTAACACACGATCACCGACGATTAGTTCGAGGGTTCAAATTAACGGTGTGCAATGTGCAATTTGCACATCGTTTTAAGTTGCACATCACTTTTCAAAACGATGTGCAGAAAAAAGTTTCAGTATTGAACACAAACAAATAGTTCTGACAAACTATAAGTTAAGTTAACTATAAGAAAAATTGTATATTTCCCGCAGCCACGTAAAAATTGCTATTAAAATTGTAAAGAAAAGCCATAATCGATTGACATCAACGCCATTTTATGCGTGTCTGCTCTAAAGTGCCCTGGGAACGAGTCAATTTCCCGCACAGGCCCGTGCAATTTCCAGGAGCTGCCCGCACAAAATGGCGGCCCAAATTTGATTTCTGTCACACATTTTAGTGATTTTATAAACTTTCCAATCTCTTAAACCAACAGGGGCAACGGCAACCGAAAGTATCACACATCTAGCCTAAAATTCCTTTTTAGTTGGCAACGAAGCACTTTGAAACACTTTATCGTATGGAAAGATAAATACAAACGCGCAATGCACGACGGTTGAACTCACTCTTTAAGGGTCCTGGCTAGATGGAATACTCGCAGTTGAGGTGTCCGTGAGGTACTAGGTCTGAGTCGTCTTCTGGATGATCCTTTTATTAGTATGTCAGAAAACCCATTAGGCGGGGGGTTAGAAAACCCATTAGGCGGGGGGTTTGAACCAAGTTGTTTTGGGGTTAGCAGTTCCATGATGTATTTCATCATACAGGCATGTCCGATCGTAACAATCTCTCATTTCGTCCAACCTCTCGCGGATACCCAAAAAGATAGTCCAGAAGACGACTCAGACCTAGTACCTCACGATCACCTCAACTGCGAGTATACCATCTAGCCACCACCCTCTTTAAGCTGGATGATTTCCTACCGTATCCAATTTTCTGTCAAAACTAGGTTTGCCGTTATAGTTATATAGAGGGCAAATTACTCGAATATGATTGGCTAATGAGGAGGGTATTTTTCCTAAATTCATGGCAAAATCACTTGTACCTGATTGGTTGAGACGCCAGTGGGAAACACTTAAGTTATTATGTTGTTTTATTTGTAAATCCAAGCTCCCCTGGCCCTGTTCTCTTAAGTCGATCCTTTATTTTCAGTTTACTCGTCGCTTCGTAACTTTGGTAATTTTGTGCAACTTTGAAAACACGCGTGAAATTATAATACCTTAATTTCCCTCGGCCCCATGCGATTACCTATGCTAATTTTACATACATGTAGATGCAATGTTCAAAAATCGGTTTTATCATATGATAAATGTTGTGTCTGAAGAAGGCTAATATATTATACACGATGAGTTCAGTTTCATTTCTGAGTTATTAATCCCCTTGCAAACGAGAGTGATAATCTCACCGCGGCAGGGATGCATTTCTCACCAAAAGTCTCTATATATACACATATATGTAAAATGGTAGGTCGTTTCTTTATAAGTAAAAAGTCGTTTTGGGTGATATTTCCGTTTGAATCGGACAATATTCGGGCAAGACAACGCGAAGAGGCACGTTCTCATAATATAATAGACACGTATGTTATGTATTTAGACTCGCTAATTCCAAATCTGTTTTCAGGATTGAAAACGGTTAAATATTGATCGAGATAACGTTCAAAATAATATACGACGAAGCGTGCCTGATCGCCGACTACTCTCTAAGCAGGGCTCAAAATAACGGCCGGTAGGTCGCCGGTCAAAATGACCGGTCAACTTGATTTTAGCTCGGTCAAAATCTGTTTTTGACCGGTCATTAATACGCATACACTTACAGTGAAACAAATAATAACGAATTTGTTTCGAGACATCGCTTTTATTGTTTCATGTTTTAAACGCTCAAGACGTTAGCAATCACATTGTAAAAGTGAACAGGCAACGTTATCATCGTTGATTAGGTGGTTGTCTAAAGTAAATAACATTTTATTGTTTTCTAGATATAATCTTAATATTGAGTAATAAACTTTACTCATTACACAGGTAGTCTTTGACGGAGTTAAATTTTTCATACCACTTACTATATTTAGCCTAAAACGACTCGCCTACCTAAATAATTATTACCAATTAACAAATACCAAAAACCAAAGCGTTATTCTTGTCAATTGTGTATAAATTGAGCACATGTCAACTTTCAAAGTTAAAGGGACACTCCGGCCCAAATACAAATGTAGTTCATATGAAAGATCTTACTGACTTTAGATTATGTCCAAAGTTTCAGCATTCCTATCAATTTAGTTAAGAAGATGTGGCTAGTTGAAGTTGGAGAGTTTGTCCAATTTCGACGCCATTTTGTTTCTCAAATATGACGTCACTGAGTGACGTGATCTCGTATTATGCCTAAGAAGCTCCTCTACTGTCCTGCATGATGAACTAAATAGTTTATTTCGACTAATTTTCGTCCAAAGACCATTCACAATAACTATCACTATGTAAATAATCACTCAATGACGTCATATTTTCAAAACCATTATGGCGTCAAAATCCACAAATTTTCAACTTCAACTAGCAATATCTTCTCAACTACATTGATAGGAATGCTGAAACTTTGGAAATAAACTAAAGTCAGTAAGCTCTTTCATATGAACTGCATTTGTATTTGGGCCGGAGTGTCCCTTTAAGTCAAGAGCAGCACAAACTCTTCATTCCAACTCAGCTCTCTTATCAAAGTGTTATCTTGCTTGACTGAGACTGTATCCTCGACGTCACAGCCCTCCTCCATTGCTTCCTCGTTGTCACTCTGCTCACCTCCTTCCTTCGAAACAAAATCGAAACCTTTCAAGTGCAACCAGCATATATTTACGTTTTGGACAAGAACAAACAATGTTTTTGTCGTACGTAACTTGACGTATACTTACAGTGAAATTGCGTACTCGCCATGAAATACAGTCTTTCTCTGACAAGATTTCAGCATTATGCCGAAGAGAAGGCATACAAATGTGTCGGAAGGCATACAAATGTGTCGGAAGGCATACAAATGTGTCGGAAGGCATACAAATGTGTCGACCGGTCAAAATGACCGGTGAGGTAAAAAAGTGACCGGTCAAGAGGCATTTTTGGCCGGTCATTGTCCGTCGACCAGCCGTTATTTTGAGCCCTGAGTACATAAACCGTGTTTACGAAGGGTATGCACGTTCTCGTAACGTAATAGACACGTATGTTATGTATTTAGACTCGGTAATTCCAAAACTGTTTTCAGAATTGAAATCGAGTAAATATTGGCCGAGATCACGTTCAACATCTACGTACGACAAACCGGCCTTTTGGGATTTGTTATCGACAGACGCGGTCTGGGCACTGGGGACCATGGATGGGGAAAAGAAACTCTAGGGGTGGGGTGGGGGTTAGTGGTAGAAAAGGCGAGCGAGGAGATTATTGCGGATTCTTATGTCTAGTTAATGTATATAATGATTACATTTTTTCACAAGTGTTGTGTGCATATAAAACACCTTTCGCCGCCCTTTGTTTATCTTTGTTTATCTTTGTTTATCTTTGTTTATCTTTGTTTCTCTTTGTTTCTCTTTGTTTATCTTTGTTTATTTTTCAGGAAAGAGAACAGCATCAAGCTGAAGTTGATGAATTAAATGGTGTTTTAGAGGAGAAATATAATCAAATTAAAAATGCTGATCAAATTAGCAGAGAGAAAGCAAAGGTACGATTATTTCAAAGTTTGTAGATAATTAATCAGTTTAAACTGGATGTTTTAATCCGATAATATATATATATATTATATATATATATATATATATATATATATATATATATATATATATATATATATATATATATATATATATATATAAGATAAAAACAGTGAACCTTCTTCCACCAAAGTTAAAAAACATGTACAAATTGATCAAGATAACTTTTAAAAACTTTAATCTACGTTTCGGGGCTCTGCCCCTTTGTCAAGATACACGAGTTTACAGAGAGTTCGAGCATTATATAACATAAAAAAGCTAATTACAAAGTCAAATCAAGTAAAATCCCTAATATTCAGTCCCCTAGGACAAATGAATTAAGTTTATAAGCCCAGAAAGCTTCTCTTCTGGTTGGTTTCCCTAACATCCGTTTTGTCAATTATTATCACTGTCATATCATTAACTCCTTCGTGTCCATCGCTAAAGAAATGCGAGTATAAATGTTCCCCAGCAATTCCCCTCTGACCTTTACCATACCTCGTTGCACTACTTTTTATGGTTGTTAAATCGCTGCCTGAATGACGTTATTGTACTTCCTACATATACTTTACAGCATTTTTTACAAATAATTAGATAAATAACTCCTTTAGAATCACAATCAAATGTAAAATTGATGACAAAAGAACGATCTTCGCCGTCAAACGTACATCCTTCTTTCACAAATTTACATATTTGACACCGTGATTTACCACATTTCTTCATACCCTTATCCAAATTATTCTCTCGCTTAACTTTAGATCTTACCATAGCATCTTTTAAATTTCTCGGTCTTCTAAAAGCCACCATCGGCTTTTCCCCGAAGATCTTTCTCATGCTCTCCGATGCATGCAAAACAGGCCAAGCCGAATCTATAACTTTACTTAACCCCGACAACGCTGGATGAAAATTTATCACCAACGGCATTCTATCATTACTGCTGGATTTCTTATTTCTAGTATCCTGACAAAGAAGGCTTTCACGACTTTTAGTTCTTGCTTTCGAAATCTGAGAATCAACAACCTTAGATTTAAAACCCCTCTTAATAAAATAACCATGAAGCTCTTTTAACCTTTCTTCAAAAATCTCATCTGAATCACAAATTCGTCGTATTCTTAAAGCCTGACCATATGGAATGCCCTGTTTCACATGCCTCGGATGACACGACCTATTATCTAAATACTGATGGGTATCCGTAGGTTTGGAATATACATCAGTAGATATCTTATTATCCCTAAGTTTAATCATAACATCCAAATAGGAAATCTTTTCATACGACCATTCCCATGTATATTTTATCGTATCATGATATGAATTTACATAATTTAAAAATTCCAAAAGGGTTTCATTACCATGTAACCAAATTAAAAAGATGTCATCCAGGAAACGCAACCATATCCAAGGATTCAAGTGATATTCCCGGAGCATCTTCCGCTCTAACTTGGACATAAACATATTTGCAAATGATGGAGCAAACTTGGTTCCTATTGCGGTTCCTAACTTCTGCCGGTAAAGTTTGTTGTCAAATTCGAAAAAATTATTTTCCAAAATTAATTTGGCTAATTCCACTAAATGTTTAGCTGAAACACGGCAAACATTAGTATCGACTTTTTCAAATTCCTCGATTATTTCTTCCATATTCCTAAGACCTTCTTCATGCGGAATATGGGGATATAGACCAACTACATCCATAGTACATATAATAGCGCCATCCGGAATATCACCCAATTCCCTCAACTTACATAAAAAATCTGTAGTATCTTTAACAATATAGGGTATAAGATAGGGTATAAGATGCTCCGGGAATATCACTTGAATCCTTGGATATGGTTGCGTTTCCTGGATGACATCTTTTTAATTTGGTTACATGGTAATGAAACCCTTTTGGAATTTTTAAAT
>JAYKKM010000112.1:92500-205000 GCA_035772405.1 Chrysogorgia sp. JL179-B06 | reverse complement strand
GTAACATGTCATAAACGCATGATTTAACTCATAACTTTAATAAAAGGCAAGGTAAACAACGGTTCCGGGTAATAAACCGTGAATTCCTACACATTAAATCGCATAAGTATCTTCTTCATCAAATGTCTTCTTCACCATTTTGGCTCTTCCTCGAGGTTAGTCACGTGGTTCTTAATCTCGCGACATACACGCGTGTGCGTCACGCGAATAGCAGTTACATGGCTCCCCTAAATTTACTAAATTTACTCAATCGAAGAGGAATAACTTAACAGTGTTAAATTGAAAGTTTAACAATATCTTAAATAGATGTCTATAACTTGAAGGCTCCTCGTCGGGGATTCCCGGTCATCATCATTCACGTGGCACCAACAATACCAGCTTGTGAATTGGGCGTTCTGGTATTGCCAATGTCTTTGTCCTCTTTCCTTGGTTCGTAATCTTCGGATCTCCGACCATAAGCTTTACCTTACGGACTAAACCATCTTCTTCTTCGGCCTTTACTACGCGAGCTAACGACCAACGATTCCGAGGTGTATCATCGTCCTTTATCACGACAACGTCGTCAACTTCGAAATTTCTTCTTGGTCGAAACCATTTCTGCCGTTCTTGTAGAGAATGAACAAATTCCTTCCTCCACCGTGTACAGAACTCATTACTTAGGTGTTGAACTCGTCTCCAGTGTTTACGCAGATACATATCGGCGGTCTGGAACACTCCAGGTGGCGGGAGAACTATTTTGCTTTTCATTGTGAGGAGATGATTAGGCGTCAAGGCTTCTGTACAGTCAGGAGAACTTAAGTTGTCGACAGTGAGGGGGCGGCTGTTAACAATCGCTTCGGCTTCGCACATGAAAGTACGAAGAGATTCTTCATTTAGTTGACTTCCATTCTTATGAAGGAGTGCGTTGAGAACGTTACTCCCAAACACCTCCCATGTGACTGGCTTTGGGAGTGTTAAACTTGAAGTCGAACCAGTCACAATTTTCCTTCAGAAGCTCGGCTTTAATCCTTTCTTGATCCATTTCTTCAAGACACTTTCGTAATTCTGTACTAGCACCGACAAAGTTAGTTCCACGATCACATCTGAGTTGGCGAATGGGTCCTCGTCTGCAGATAAAACGTCGGTAGGCATTTAAAAACGAGTCCGTTTCAAGTGTTTCTGAAACTTCCAGATGAATAGCTCGTGAGGACATACACGTGAAAGGCGCGCCGTATCTTTTCATTTCTTTCCGCCCTTGCTTTATGTACCACGGTCCGAAGTAATCCACGGCACTGTATGTGAAGGGGGGCGAGGCTTCCAATCTTTCCTTTGGAAGATCAGCCATTTTCTGATCTTTAACTGTAGCACGCAATCTCTGGCATGTCACGCATTTCTTGATGAGCTTTGTTACGACTGACTTTCCACCGATTATCCAATATCCCGATGATCGGACTTCATTTGCTGTGATACCTCGTCCTTGGTGCATGACTCTTTCATGGAAATGTCGAGCGATAAGTTCTGAAATGTGATCCTTCTTTGGTAATACGATTGGGTGCTTTACTTTGTCATCAATGCTCGCACTTCTAATTCTTCCTCCAACCCTTATTATACCATTCTCATCGATGAAAGGGTCTAGTCGCGACAGGGTACTCGTTTTGGTCACCACTCGTCTCTTTCGTTTGATCGTTGAATGATCTTGGTTTGTTCTGTTTCAGCGAGTTCAGTTCCTTACTAAAGGCTTGTTTCTGAACCGATTTCACAATATATTGCTCCGCTGACTCCATTTCTTCCACTGTAACAGATTCGTACTTCTGGTTGGGCTGAACTTTTTGTTCTGCCATATTTGGCATCCCTTTCTTTCGAACTCTCTGAAGAAGCAATCGACGATAACGAAGGCAAACAGCAAAGGCTCTCTTTGCACGATGCAAGCTAGAGAAGTATTCCAATCTTTCCACCATGCTCGGGACCTTTTTCACCGACGTTGTAAGCACAGAGGATTTCCTTACTTCAATATCATCTGGTTGGAGTTTTATGGCTTCGCTTGGCTGACCAAAATCCTTCCAGTCTTTGTGAGGCTCCTGTAGAAACGCAGGACCGTTGATCCACCTTTAGTCGTTGATGAGTTCCCTTGCCTTCAGTCCACGAGAGGCATCGTCAGCTGGATTGAGCTTCGACTCGATGTAATTCCATTGATCAGGTGACGTGTGATCTCTAATTTGCTGTACGCGATTCGCGACGAACACATGGAAGCGGCGTGCGTCATTGTTAATATATCCTAACACAACTTTGCTGTCGGTCCAGAACAGTTCTTTAACTTTACTATAGTCCAGTTCGTTCTGAAACGTTGCACTGACTTTAACAGAGACAAGAGCAGCGGTTAGTTCTAGTCTTGGAATCGATACTTGCTTCAGTGGCGTTACAGTCCCATAACCAGCGAACTGTGGATCTGATTCTTGTCGTCGACCAACCTCAGGTACGAGCATTGCCCATATCCTTCGGTGCTCGCGTCGGAGAAATGATGTAATTCGACTTCCTTTAGATCACCAAAATCTCTTGGCTTAAAACATCTTGGTATTTTCATTGCTCCGAGGAGATGAATGTCCGCTCTCCATCTTTCCCATAGGGCTCTTAGCTGCACGGGCAAAGGGTCGTCCCAATCGGCGCTATCTTTACACAGCGACTGAAGAATCTTTTTTCCAGTCAATAGAACGGGGGCTACGAATCCAAGCGGGTCATAGATGGAACTCACTGTAGCGAGGACACCTCGTCTTGTTAGAGGCCTGTCCTTCAACGTGATTCGGAACTGGAATGAATCACTCTCAATACACCACTGTACGCCAAGTACTCGTTCTATAGGAAGGACATCATGATCAAGGTCCAATTCTTTAATTTCCTTGGCACGATCTTCTACTGGAATTGACTGGATGACCTGTTTCTCATTCGATACAAATTTGTGGAGATGGAAACCTCCCTTTCTGCACATCTCTTTGCTGTTCTTGATGAGTTCTATGGCTTTCTCGGTTGTTCCGACCGATTTCAGGCCATCATCTACGTAGAAGTCGTTCTTAAGGAAGGCTGCTGCTTCTGATCCAACTTCTTCTTCATTATCTTCTGCCGTTGTCTTTAACGCCAAGTTGGAGCATCCTGGAGACGACGTAGCTCCGAATAGGTGCACTTTCATTCTGAATTCTTATGGTTCTTTGAAAACATCACCGTCATCCCACCATAAAAAGCGTAGAACTCTCACTTGGTGGAACATTGACTCAATGTCACACATAAAGGCAGTCTTGTCTTGACGGAATCGCGATAGTACACCAACAAGCTTGTTGGTCAGATCAGGGCCTTGGAGAAGATGTCGGTTTAAGGATTCACCCTGGAATTCGGCCGAGCAATCAAACACCACTCTTATCTTGTTGGGTTTTCTTGGGTGGTAAACACCATGGTGGGGAATATACCATGCTGGTTTTCCTTCGGCCTTGGGAACCCTTTCAGCGTAGCCTTTCTGTACCATATCCTCAATAAACGCAACGTAGTCGATCTTGTATTTGGCGTCTCTGGCAAATCGATTCTTCAGACGGTCAAGACGGGATTCAGCTAGTTTCCTGTTAAATGGTAATTCGATGTTATCTTCTCGAAAGGGGAGTGGCATTTCATAATGGCCATCTTTGGTAAGATGAATGCCTTCTTGGGTCTTCTTCAGGAATCGTCTATCCTCTTGCGACAGTGGTTTGTCGACTTTCTTCTCTTCGTTGAAGTCCAGTTCGAACATTTTTCTCACGGAAAAGGGGTTTAACACTTCCTTTGTTGGTTTGTGAGGAACAAAATGTAGGTCTGGAACTTCTTGGGAGGCAACATCTTGAGTGATTATTCGATGACAGTTCACGGTGTCCAAGTCCCTTTGCTCCTCGCGATCTTTGGCTCTTGTTGCACCAATCAGGCCCCATCCTAGCGCAGTACGAATGGCGTATGGATCTCGTGAATTGCCAGGGATGACGTTGCGGGGTTTTATAGCTTGTACGCAATTATTCCCAATTAGGAGACCAACTTCTAGGTCTTCACGATAGGGAGGAATCTTGTTTGCAATTGGGTGTAAATGACTCCAATTCATTGCTGTTTCTGGCCGTGGAATTTGATCTCGTCTGGCAGGGATGTGTTCTCTGGAATATGCTTTCGGAAGTGGAATATCCACCAGATTGTCATGGCGAGAAACGACCAGTCCCTTGATTTTCTGAGTTTTGATGTCTTGTACAGCGTCCATTGTTCCTAGTTCAATAACCGTCTCTGTACCTTTGATGCCGAGTTTCTTGCAGACACTGTCTGTGACAAAGCAGGTGTCACTTTGATCGTCGAGAACCGCATACGTCATGAATTTCTTATTCTGGTTATCTTGGTGATGTATCCATACAGGTAGGATCAAAGAGCTTGTTGTCATTTCCTGGCAGTCGCTGACGTGGCAAACACTGACACAGTTACTGGACACCTTGGTGTTTTCTTCCCTTGAACATGGATCTTCTTGATTATCTCTAGGAGGAGGAGGAGGTTTGGACTCATAATGGAGGACAGTGGCATGAGGCTTCTTGCAAGTACGACACTTGACATTTCCTTTACACTGCCTTGCCATGTGACCTTGTTGCAGACACAAGAAGCAAAGTCCTTTCGACTTGGCAAACTCAGTCCTTTCTTTCACTGGCTTCTTTAGGAATTCATCGCAAACTTCCAACTTGTGCAGTTTTTCGCAGAAGGGACATACGTCCTGTCCTTTCTTTACAGTACCATCGCCATAATTTTGCTCTGAGTGCTTGCTTGTAGAGAAAGATCCATACCTTTTTTTCTTATCGAATTTCTTATCTTCTTGTCTTGTATCTCTCTGGATTGCTCTCCTCTTGGATGTTAGAGCTTCATGGGAGAAAACTGGATGAGTCGCATCATTTGCAGATTCTTGTACAAACTGTACTAGGTTGTCGAAGGTGTATTCCCCATTCTTTGCTTCCACTTTCTTGGCACTTTGCAACCACTTGTTACTGTAGTGAGATGGAAGTCTTACGACCAGCTCTTGTATTGCTGAGAAGGTATCAAATTCTCTTAGATACTTAACGGTTTTCATGGTTTCTTGGGTTGATACCAGAAAGTCACTCAACTCTTGAAGTTCAGCACCTTTACTGCAGACTGGCCATGATTTTAGCCTTTCATGGTAGGCCTCATAGATCTTGAATGGATCACCAAAACGATCTTGTAGTATCTTTGTAGCTCTCTTGTAGGCATCTTCGGTTTGGAGACCTAGCAAGCCATTGATCATCTTCTGTGCCGATCCAGAAGTGTATTCACCGAGGTAATATAGCTTGTGGCCAGGCTTGACGGCTTCTTCTACGATTAAAGCATCAAATGCAGAGACCCACTTAGGATATTCAAGGATATTTCCACTAAATACCGGTGGTTTGGGGGCAGGAAGTGACATTCTTTTCATCAGATCTATTTGTTGTCTTTGAATCTCTACACTGTCCTTTTGAATCTGTTCCATTTGGCTGGTGGAGTGAGGAATGGGTTGAGTTGGTTGAGATGTACACAAAGATGTTGGTTCAAAGGCAGGGACTCCTGGGTCTAGCTTTGTTGTATGTGATGTCTGATGGCCAGCTATTGTAACATCAGCTTGGCTTCTTTGAACAACACTCGCTTCTTGGTAACTGGTAGGCTGGATAGTATTTGGTTTAATTGGTACTGATTCTTGATTAGTGTTGTGGTGGTCAGCAACCAGTTGATTGTTGCTAGGTGACAACTTTGGATCTTCTATAAGTGTGTAATGTATTGCTTCAGCAGCATTAATCTCACCTTGTAGCTTTTCCTGCTCTCCTTCTCGTTCCAACTCCCTTTGAAGATGTTTTAACTCTTCTTGCTTTCTCTCCAATACTTGCTGCCTTCTCAGGCTAGCCATCTTTTCTTTTAGTGCTGCAGCATTTGCCGCAGCTTGTCTTGATGACACTGAAGAAACGTTGGACAACTTGGAAATAGAGCTTCTAGCATTAGAGCTGCGGGATCTTTGTGACAGCATTTCAAATCTTTCTTGTGTTAAGTCCATGATTTTAGTCTTTACATCTGCACAGCATTCCAAAAAGGTATCACATATACCATCAAAATACTCTTGGTCTTCAATAGAAAATTCATTGTTTGAATTAAATATTGCTAAGTCATATACTTCGTTGTGGTAGCGTTTTAGATCACCCATATCCATGTTTAGACCATCCTTACTGGCAGTTAGTTTCACTATGTCGGTACATTGTTCTCTTAGTAATTGGTCTAGACGACGGATTCTAGATTTCACAGCATCACCTGCTAGATTTCTTTTCTTTCTGAGGTTCTCCAAGTTCACTAAGACAGCCTTTCTTCGAGCTTGTTGTCCTTGTGACTCCAAACTTCTTAAACTCCATTGGTCCTCTTGTTTGTCTGCGACAAAGGCATCTTCATCTTGTTCGGGTAGCAAACTTTTTCCTAACCCGTCTTCCGATTCCAAAGGAGCTTCTTCCTTCGCCAGCGGTGCTTCGAATTCATCGCTTTGGGTCTTTGAAGCCATCTTCTTATCTCTAGATCGTGTTGTTACTTGATTTCTTTCTCAGCTTTCAAACACATTTGAAAGTCCCTTCGTTGTTTACTGTGAGGTCTTATCGTAACATGTCATAAACGCATGATTTCAAGCCACGAAAACGTTGGTTTAACTCGTAACTTTAATAAAAGGCAAGGTAAACAACGGTTCCGGGTAATAAACCGTGAATTCCTACACATTAAATCGCATAAGTATCTTCTTCATCAAATGTCTTCTTCACCATTTTGGCTCTTCCTCGAGGTTAGTCACGTGGTTCTTAATCTCGCGACATACACGCGTGTGCGTTACGCGAATAGCAGTTACAATGCTATTTCAATTTTCTAATTATTTCTTGCCGTTGTCTACATTAATGAGCATTTGAAATTTTAACTTTATGATGTCATTAGTTGTGTAAGGAAAATAAAGTGTCACTTAACTGATAAGTTGGTCACCGCAAGTCTACACGTTTACACGGTGCCTGATCAACTTACAGTAGATCCACATCAAAACTAGTGCTGGTCGACGTCGATACAGTAGTTTTATACCGCTGAGTTTTATACCGCCGAGTTGTGTACCTCCTATCTCGACTAATTTCATCCTGATAGAAAGTGGGGTCATCACGAGAAAGTGAACCCGTTCGGTTCTATATCGAATACAAATTGATCCTTTGTCGTATAAATACTACTGATCCAGAGAAATCCTTCACAATAGTGTGAATAGAAATCCTTCACAGTAGTGTGAATAGAAATCCTTCACAATAGTGTGAATAGAAATCCTTCACAATAGTGTGAATAGAAATCCTGCATAATAGTGTGAATAGAAATCCTTCACAATAGTGTGAATAGAAATCCTTCACAATAGTGTGAATAGAAATCCTTCACAATAGTGTGAATAGAAATCCTGCATAATAGTGTGAATAGAAATCCTTCACAATATATAGTGTGAATAGAAATCCTTCACAATAGCATGAATAGAAATCCTTCACAATAGCATGAATAGAAATCCTTCACAATAGTGTGAATAGAAATCCTTCACAATAGTGTGAATAGAAATCCTGCATAATAGTGTGAATAGAAATCATGCACAATAGCATGAATAGAAATCCTTCACAATAGCATGAATAGAAATCCTTCACAATAGCATGAATAGAAATCCTTCACAATAGTGTGAATAGAAATCCTTCACAATAGCATGAATAGAAATCCTTCACAATAGCATGAATAGAAATCCTTCATAATAGTGTGAATAGAAATCCTTCACAATAGTGTGAATAGAAATCCTTCACAATAGTGTGAATAGAAATCCTGCATAATAGTGTGAATAGAAATCCTTCACAATATATAGTGTGAATAGAAATCCTTCACAATAGCATGAATAGAAATCCTTCACAATAGCATGAATAGAAATCCTTCACAATAGTGTGAATAGAAATCCTTCACAATAGTGTGAATAGAAATCCTGCATAATAGTGTGAATAGAAATCATGCACAATAGCATGAATAGAAATCCTTCACAATAGCATGAATAGAAATCCTTCACAATAGCATGAATAGAAATCCTTCACAATAGTGTGAATAGAAATCCTTCACAATAGCATGAATAGAAATCCTTCACAATAGTGTGAATAGAAATCCTTCACAATAGCATGAATAGAAATCATGCACAATAGTGTGAATAGAAATCATTCACAATAGTGTGAATAGAAATCATGCACAATAGTGTGAATAGAAATCCTGCACAATAGCATTAATAGAAATCCTGCACAATAGTGTGAATAGAAATCCTTCACAATAGTGTGAATAGAAATCATGCACAATAGTGTGAATAGAAATCCTGCACAATATTGTGAATAGAAATCATGCACAATAGTGTGAATAGAAATCATGCACAATAGTGTGAATAGAAATCCTGCACAATAGCATTAATAGAAATCCTGCACAATAGTGTGAATAGAAATCCTTCACAATAGTGTGAATAGAAATCATGCACAATAGTGTGAATATAAATCATGCACAATAGCATGAATAGAAATCCTGCACAATAGTGTGAATAGAAATCCTTCACAATAGTGTGAATAGAAATCATGCACAATAGTGTGAATAGAAATCCTTCACAATAGTGTGAATAGAAATCCTGCACAATAGCATGAATAGAAAATCCTTCACAATAGCATGAATAGAAATCCTGCACAATAGCATGAATAGAAATCCTTCACAATAGCATGAATAGAAATCCTTCACAATAGCATGAATAGAAATCCTTCACAATAGCATGAATAGAAATCCTGCACATTAGTGTGAATAGAAATCCTTCACAATAGCATGAATAGAAATCCTGCACAATATCATGAATAGAAATTCTTCACAATAGTGTGAATAGAAATCCTGCACAATAGTGTGAATAGAAATCCTGCACAATAGCATGAATAGAAATCCTGCACAATAGCATGAATATAAATCCTGCACAATAGTGTGAATATAAATCCTGCACAATAGTGTGAATAGAAATTCTTCACAATAGTATGAATAGAAATCCTTCACAATAGCATGAATATAAATCCTGCACAATAGTGTGAATAGAAATTCTTCACAATAGTGTAAATAGAAATTCTTCACAATAGTGTGAATGGAAATCCTTCACAATAGTGTGAATAGAAATCCTGCACAATAGTGTGAATAGAAATCCTTCACAATAGTGTGAATATAAATCATGCACAATAGTGTGAATAGAAATCCTGCACAATAGCATTAATAGAAATCCTGCACAATAGTGTGAATAGAAATCCTTCACAATAGTGTGAATATAAATCATGCACAATAGTGTGAATAGAAATCCTGCACAATATTGTGAATAGAAATCATGCACAATAGTGTGAATAGAAATCATGCACAATAGTGTGAATAGAAATCCTGCACAATAGCATTAATAGAAATCCTGCACAATAGTGTGAATAGAAATCCTTCACAATAGTGTGAATAGAAATCATGCACAATAGTGTGAATAGAAATCCTGCACAATAGCATTAATAGAAATCCTGCACAATAGTGTGAATAGAAATCCTTCACAATAGTGTGAATAGAAATCATGCACAATAGTGTGAATAGAAATCCTGCACAATAGTGTGAATAGAAATCCTGCACAATTGTGTGAATAGAAATCCTGCACAATAGTGTGAATAGAAATCATGCACAATAGTGTGAATAGAAATCATGCACAATAGTGTGAATATAAATCTTGCACAATAGCATGAATAGAAATCATGACATGCACAATAGTGTGAATAGAAATCATGCACAATAGCATGAATAGAAATCCTTCACAATAGCATGAATAGAAATCCTTCACAATAGCATGAATAGAAATCCTTCACAATAGTGTGAATAGAAATCCTTCACAATAGCATGAATAGAAATCCTTCACAATAGTGTGAATAGAAATCCTTCACAATAGCATGAATAGAAACCATGCACAATAGTGTGAATAGAAATCCTTCACAATAGTGTGAATAGAAATCATGCACAATAGTGTGAATAGAAATCCTGCACAATAGCATTAATAGAAATCCTGCACAATAGTGTGAATAGAAATCCTGCACAATAGCATTAATAGAAATCCTGCACAATAGTGTGAATAGAAATCCTTCACAATAGTGTGAATATAAATCATGCACAATAGTGTGAATAGAAATCCTGCACAATAGCATTAATAGAAATCCTGCACAATAGTGTGAATAGAAATCCTTCACAATAGTGTGAATAGAAATCATGCACAATAGTGTGAATAGAAATCCTGCATAATAGTGTGAATAGAAATCATGCACAATAGCATGAATAGAAATCCTTCGCAATAGCATGAATAGAAATCCTTCACAATAGTGTGAATAGAAATCCTTCACAATAGTGTGAATAGAAATCCTGCATAATAGTGTGAATAGAAATCATGCACAATAGCATGAATAGAAATCCTTCACAATAGCATGAATAGAAATCCTTCACAGTAGCATGAATAGAAATCCTTCACAATAGTGTGAATAGAAATCCTTCACAATAGCATGAATAGAAATCCTTCACAATAGTGTGAATAGAAATCCTTCACAATAGCATGAATAGAAATCATGCACAATAGTGTGAATAGAAATCCTTCACAATAGTGTGAATAGAAATCATGCACAATAGTGTGAATAGAAATCCTGCACAATAGCATTAATAGAAATCCTGCACAATAGTGTGAATAGAAATCCTTCACAATAGTGTGAATAGAAATCATGCACAATAGTGTGAATATAAATCATGCACAATATTGTGAATAGAAATCATGCACAATAGTGTGAATAGAAATCATGCACAATAGTGTGAATAGAAATCCTGCACAATAGCATTAATAGAAATCCTGCACAATAGTGTGAATAGAAATCCTTCACAATAGTGTGAATAGAAATCATGCACAATAGTGTGAATATAAATCATGCACAATAGCATGAATAGAAATCCTGCACAATAGTGTGAATAGAAATCCTTCACAATAGTGTGAATAGAAATCATGCACAATAGTGTGAATAGAAATCCTTCACAATAGTGTGAATAGAAATCCTGCACAATAGCATGAATAGAAATCCTTCACAATAGCATGAATAGAAATCCTGCACAATAGCATGAATAGAAATCCTTCACAATAGCATGAATAGAAATCCTTCACAATAGCATGAATAGAAATCCTTCACAATAGCATGAATAGAAATCCTGCACATTAGTGTGAATAGAAATCCTTCACAATAGCATGAATAGAAATCCTGCACAATATCATGAATAGAAATTCTTCACAATAGTGTGAATAGAAATCCTGCACAATAGTGTCAATAGAAATCCTGCACAATAGCATGAATAGAAATCCTGCACAATAGCATGAATAGAAATCCTGCACAATAGTGTGAATATAAATCCTGCACAATAGTGTGAATAGAAATTCTTCACAATAGTATGAATAGAAATCCTTCACAATAGCATGAATATAAATCCTTCACAATAGTGTGAATAGAAATTCTTCACAATAGTGTAAATAGAAATTCTTCACAATAGTGTGAATGGAAATCCTTCACAATAGTGTGAATAGAAATCCTGCACAATAGTGTGAATAGAAATCCTGCACAATAGTGTGAATAGAAATCCTTCACAATAGTGTGAATAGAAATCCTGCACAATAGCATTAATAGAAATCCTGCACAATAGTGTGAATAGAAATCCTTCACAATAGTGTGAATAGAAATCATGCACAATAGTGTGAATAGAAATCCTGCACAATATTGTGAATAGAAATCATGCACAATAGTGTGAATAGAAATCATGCACAATAGTGTGAATAGAAATCATGCACAATAGTGTGAATAGAAATCATGCACAATAGTGTGAATAGAAATCCTGCACAATATTGTGAATAGAAATCATGCACAATAGTGTGAATAGAAATCATGCACAATAGTGTGAATAGAAATCATGCACAATAGTGTGAATAGAAATCATGCACAATAGTGTGAATATAAATCATGCACAATAGTGTGAATAGAAATCCTGCACAATATTGTGAATAGAAATCATGCACAATAGTGTGAATAGAAATCATGCACAATAGTGTGAATAGAAATCCTGCACAATGGCATTAATAGAAATCCTGCACAATAGTGTGAATAGAAATCCTTCACAATAGTGTGAATAGAAATCATGCACAATAGTGTGAATAGAAATCCTGCACAATAGCATTAATAGAAATCCTGCACAATAGTGTGAATAGAAATCCTTCACAATAGTGTGAATAGAAATCATGCACAATAGTGTGAATAGAAATCCTGCACAATAGTGTGAATAGAAATCCTGCACAATTGTGTGAATAGAAATCCTGCACAATAGTGTGAATAGAAATCCTTCACAATAGTGTGAATAGAAATCCTTCACAATAGCATGAATAGAAATCCTTCACAATAGTGTGAATAGAAATCCTTCACAATAGCATGAATAGAAACCATGCACAATAGTGTGAATAGAAATCCTTCACAATAGTGTGAATAGAAATCATGCACAATAGTGTGAATAGAAATCCTGCACAATAGCATTAATAGAAATCCTGCACAATAGTGTGAATAGAAATCCTGCACAATAGCATTAATAGAAATCCTGCACAATAGTGTGAATAGAAATCCTTCACAATAGTGTGAATAGAAATCCTTCACAATAGTGTGAATAGAAATCCTGCACAATAGCATTAATAGAAATCCTGCACAATAGTGTGAATAGAAATCCTTCACAATAGTGTGAATAGAAATCATGCACAATAGTGTGAATAGAAATCCTGCATAATAGTGTGAATAGAAATCATGCACAATAGCATGAATAGAAATCCTTCGCAATAGCATGAATAGAAATCCTTCACAATAGTGTGAATAGAAATCCTTCACAATAGTGTGAATAGAAATCCTGCATAATAGTGTGAATAGAAATCATGCACAATAGCATGAATAGAAATCCTTCACAATAGCATGAATAGAAATCCTTCACAGTAGCATGAATAGAAATCCTTCACAGTAGCATGAATAGAAATCCTTCACAATAGCATGAATAGAAATCCTTCACAATAGTGTGAATAGAAATCCTTCACAATAGCATGAATAGAAATCATGCACAATAGCATGAATAGAAATCATGCACAATAGTGTGAATAGAAATCATGCACAATAGTGTGAATAGAAATCATGCACAATAGTGTGAATAGAAATCCTGCACAATAGCATTAATAGAAATCCTGCACAATAGTGTGAATAGAAATCATGCACAATAGTGTGAATATAAATCATGCACAATATTGTGAATAGAAATCATGCACAATAGTGTGAATAGAAATCATGCACAATAGTGTGAATAGAAATCCTGCACAATAGCATGAATAGAAATCCTGCACAATAGTGTGAATAGAAATCCTTCACAATAGTGTGAATAGAAATCATGCACAATAGTGTGAATAGAAATCCTTCACAATAGTGTGAATAGAAATCCTGCACAATAGCATGAATAGAAATCCTTCACAATAGCATGAATAGAAATCCTGCACAATAGCATGAATAGAAATCCTTCACAATAGCATGAATAGAAATCCTTCACAATAGCATGAATAGAAATCCTTCACAATAGCATGAATAGAAATCCTGCACATTAGTGTGAATAGAAATCCTTCACAATAGCATGAATAGAAATCCTGCACAATATCATGAATAGAAATTCTTCACAATAGTGTGAATAGAAATCCTGCACAATAGTGTCAATAGAAATCCTGCACAATAGCATGAATAGAAATCCTGCACAATAGCATGAATAGAAATCCTGCACAATAGTGTGAATATAAATCCTGCACAATAGTGTGAATAGAAATTCTTCACAATAGTATGAATAGAAATCCTTCACAATTAGCATGAATATAAATCCTTCACAATAGTGTGAATAGAAATTCTTCACAATAGTGTAAATAGAAATTCTTCACAATAGTGTGAATGGAAATCCTTCACAATAGTGTGAATAGAAATCCTGCACAATAGTGTGAATAGAAATCCTGCACAATAGTGTGAATAGAAATCCTTCACAATAGTGTGAATAGAAATCCTGCACAATAGCATTAATAGAAATCCTGCACAATAGTGTGAATAGAAATCATGCACAATAGTGTGAATAGAAATCCTTCACAATAGTGTGAATAGAAATCCTGCACAATAGTGTGAATAGAAATCCTTCACAATAGTGTGAATAGAAATCCTGCACAATATTGTGAATAGAAATCATGCACAATAGTGTGAATAGAAATCATGCACAATAGTGTGAATAGAAATCCTGCACAATGGCATTAATAGAAATCCTGCACAATAGTGTGAATAGAAATCCTTCACAATAGTGTGAATAGAAATCATGCACAATAGTGTGAATAGAAATCCTGCACAATAGCATTAATAGAAATCCTGCACAATAGTGTGAATAGAAATCCTTCACAATAGTGTGAATAGAAATCATGCACAATAGTGTGAATAGAAATCCTGCACAATAGTGTGAATAGAAATCCTGCACAATTGTGTGAATAGAAATCCTGCACAATAGTGTGAATAGAAATCATGCACAATAGTGTGAATAGAAATCATGCACAATAGTGTGAATAGAAATCTTGCACAATAGCATGAATAGAAATCATGACATGCACAATAGTGTGAATAGAAATCATGCACAATAGCATGAATAGAAATCCTTCACAATAGCATGAATAGAAATCCTTCACAATAGCATGAATAGAAATCCTTCACAATAGTGTGAATAGAAATCCTTCACAATAGCATGAATAGAAATCCTTCACAATAGTGTGAATAGAAATCCTTCACAATAGCATGAATAGAAATCATGCACAATAGTGTGAATAGAAATCCTTCACAATAGTGTGAATAGAAATCATGCACAATAGTGTGAATAGAAATCCTGCACAATAGCATTAATAGAAATCCTGCACAATAGTGTGAATAGAAATCCTGCACAATAGCATTAATAGAAATCCTGCACAATAGTGTGAATAGAAATCCTTCACAATAGTGTGAATAGAAATCATGCACAATAGTGTGAATAGAAATCCTGCACAATAGCATTAATAGAAATCCTGCACAATAGTGTGAATAGAAATCCTTCACAATAGTGTGAATAGAAATCATGCACAATAGTGTGAATAGAAATCATGCATAATAGTGTGAATAGAAATCATGCACAATAGTGTGAATAGAAATCCTGCACAATAGCATGAATAGAAATCCTTCACAATAGCATGAATAGAAATCCTTCACAATAGCATGAATAGAAATCCTTCACAATAGCATGAATAGAAATCCTGCACATTAGTGTGAATAGAAATCCTTCACAATAGCATGAATAGAAATCCTGCACAATATCATGAATAGAAATTCTTCACAATAGTGTGAATAGAAATCCTGCACAATAGTGTCAATAGAAATCCTGCACAATAGCATGAATAGAAATCCTGCACAATAGCATGAATAGAAATCCTGCACAATAGTGTGAATATAAATCCTGCACAATAGTGTGAATAGAAATTCTTCACAATAGTATGAATAGAAATCCTTCACAATAGCATGAATATAAATCCTTCACAATAGTGTGAATAGAAATTCTTCACAATAGTGTAAATAGAAATTCTTCACAATAGTGTGAATGGAAATCCTTCACAATAGTGTGAATAGAAATCCTGCACAATAGTGTGAATAGAAATCCTGCACAATAGTGTGAATAGAAATCCTTCACAATAGTGTGAATAGAAATCATGCACAATAGTGTGAATAGAAATCCTGCACAATATTGTGAATAGAAATCATGCACAATAGTGTGAATAGAAATCATGCACAATAGTGTGAATAGAAATCCTGCACAATGGCATTAATAGAAATCCTGCACAATAGTGTGAATAGAAATCCTTCACAATAGTGTGAATAGAAATCATGCACAATAGTGTGAATAGAAATCCTGCACAATAGCATTAATAGAAATCCTGCACAATAGTGTGAATAGAAATCCTTCACAATAGTGTGAATAGAAATCATGCACAATAGTGTGAATAGAAATCCTGCACAATAGTGTGAATAGAAATCCTGCACAATTGTGTGAATAGAAATCCTGCACAATAGTGTGAATAGAAATCATGCACAATAGTGTGAATATAAATCATGCACAATAGTGTGAATATAAATCTTGCACAATAGCATGAATAGAAATCATGACATGCACAATAGTGTGAATAGAAATCATGCACAATAGCATGAATAGAAATCCTTCACAATAGCATGAATAGAAATCCTTCACAATAGCATGAATAGAAATCCTTCACAATAGTGTGAATAGAAATCCTTCACAATAGCATGAATAGAAATCCTTCACAATAGTGTGAATAGAAATCCTTCACAATAGCATGAATAGAAATCATGCACAATAGTGTGAATAGAAATCCTTCACAATAGTGTGAATAGAAATCATGCACAATAGTGTGAATAGAAATCCTGCACAATAGCATTAATAGAAATCCTGCACAATAGTGTGAATAGAAATCCTGCACAATAGCATTAATAGAAATCCTGCACAATAGTGTGAATAGAAATCCTTCACAATAGTGTGAATAGAAATCATGCACAATAGTGTGAATAGAAATCCTGCACAATAGCATTAATAGAAATCCTGCACAATAGTGTGAATAGAAATCCTTCACAATAGTGTGAATAGAAATCATGCACAATAGTGTGAATAGAAATCCTTCACAATAGTGTGAATAGAAATCATGCACAATAGTGTGAATAGAAATCCTGCACAATAGCATTAATAGAAATCCTGCACAATAGTGTGAATAGAAATCCTGCACAATAGCATTAATAGAAATCCTGCACAATAGTGTGAATAGAAATCCTTCACAATAGTGTGAATAGAAATCATGCACAATAGTGTGAATAGAAATCCTGCACAATAGCATTAATAGAAATCCTGCACAATAGTGTGAATAGAAATCCTTCACAATAGTGTGAATAGAAATCATGCACAATAGTGTGAATAGAAATCATGCATAATAGTGTGAATAGAAATCATGCACAATAGTGTGAATAGAAATCCTGCACAATAGCATGAATAGAAATCCTTCACAATAGCATGAATAGAAATCCTTCACAATAGCATAAATAGAAATCCTTCACAATAGCATGAATAGAAATCCTTCACAATAGTGTGAATAGAAATCCTTCACAATAGCATGAATAGAAATCCTTCACAATAGTGTGAATAGAAATCCTTCACAATAGCATGAATAGAAATCATGCACAATAGTGTGAATAGAAATCCTTCACAATAGTGTGAATAGAAATCATGCACAATAGTGTGAATAGAAATCCTGCACAATAGCATTAATAGAAATCCTGCACAATAGTGTGAATAGAAATCCTTCACAATAGTGTGAATAGAAATCATGCACAATAGTGTGAATAGAAATCCTGCACAATATTGTGAATAGAAATCCTGCACAATAGTGTGAATAGAAATCATGCACAATAGTGTGAATAGAAATCCTGCACAATAGCATTAATAGAAATCCTGCACAATAGTGTGAATAGAAATCCTTCACAATAGTGTGAATAGAAATCATGCACAATAGTGTGAATAGAAATCCTGCACAATGGCATTAATAGAAATCCTGCACAATAGTGTGAATAGAAATCCTGCACAATAGCATTAATAGAAATCCTGCACAATAGTGTGAATAGAAATCCTTCACAATAGTGTGAATAGAAATCATGCACAATAGTGTGAATAGAAATCATGCACAATAGTGTGAATAGAAATCCTGCACAATAGCATTAATAGAAATCCTGCACAATAGTGTGAATAGAAATCCTTCACAATAGTGTGAATAGAAATCATGCACAATAGTGTGAATAGAAATCCTGCACAATAGCATTAATAGAAATCCTGCACAATAGTGTGAATAGAAATCCTTCACAATAGTGTGAATAGAAATCATGCACAATAGTGTGAATAGAAATCCTGCACAATAGTGTGAATAGAAATCCTGCACAATAGTGTGAATAGAAATCCTTCACAATAGTGTGAATAGAAATCATGCACAATAGTGTGAATAGAAATCCTTCACAATAGTGTGAATAGAAATCCTGCACAATAGCATGAATAGAAATCCTTCACAATAGCGTGAATAGAAATCCTGCACAATAGTGTGAATAGAAATCCTTCACAATAGCATGAATAGAAATCCTTCACAATAGCATGAATAGAAATCATGCACAATAGTGTGAATAGAAATCCTGTACAATAGCATGAATAGAAATCCTTCACAATAGCATGAATAGAAATCCTTCACAATAGCATGAATAGAAATCATGCACAATAGCATGAATAGAAATCCTGCACAATAGTGTGAATAGAAATCCTTCACAATAGTGTGAATATAAATCATGCACAATAGCATGAATAGAAATCCTGCACAATAGTGTGAATAGAAATCCTTCACAATAGTGTGAATAGAAATCATGCACAATAGTGTGAATAGAAATCCTTCACAATAGTGTGAATAGAAATCCTGCACAATAGCATGAATAGAAATCCTTCACAATAGCATGAATAGAAATCCTGCACAATAGCATGAATAGAAATCCTTCACAATAGCATGAATAGAAATCCTTCACAATAGCATGAATAGAAATCCTTCACAATAGCATGAATAGAAATCCTGCACATTAGTGTGAATAGAAATCCTTCACAATAGCATGAATAGAAATCCTGCACAATATCATGAATAGAAATTCTTCACAATAGTGTGAATAGAAATCCTGCACAATAGTGTGAATAGAAATCCTGCACAATAGCATGAATAGAAATCCTGCACAATAGCATGAATATAAATCCTGCACAATAGTGTGAATAGAAATTCTTCACAATAGTGTGAATAGAAATTCTTCACAATAGTATGAATAGAAATTCTTCACAATAGCATGAATATAAATCCTGCACAATAGTGTGAATAGAAATTCTTCACAATAGTGTAAATAGAAATCCTGCACAATAGTGTGAATAGAAATCCTGCACAATAGTGTGAATAGAAATCCTGCACAATAGTGTGAATAGAAATCCTTCACAATAGTGTGAATAGAAATCATGCACAATAGTGTGAATAGAAATCCTGCACAATAGCATTAATAGAAATCCTGCACAATAGTGTGAATAGAAATCCTTCACAATAGTCTGAATAGAAATCATGCACAATAGTGTGAATAGAAATCCTGCACAATATTGTGAATAGAAATCATGCACAATAGTGTGAATATAAATCATGCACAATAGTGTGAATAGAAATCCTGCACAATAGCATTAATAGAAATCCTGCACAATATTGTGAATAGAAATCATGCACAATAGTGTGAATAGAAATCATGCACAATAGTGTGAATAGAAATCCTTCACAATAGTGTGAATAGAAATCCTGCACAATAGCATGAATAGAAATCCTTCACAATAGCGTGAATAGAAATCCTGCACAATAGTGTGAATAGAAAATCCTTCACAATAGCATGAATAGAAATCCTTCACAATAGCATGAATAGAAATCATGCACAATAGTGTGAATAGAAATCCTGTACAATAGCATGAATAGAAATCCTTCACAATAGCATGAATAGAAATCCTTCACAATAGCATGAATAGAAATCATGCACAATAGTGTGAATAGAAATCCTGCACAATAGTGTGAATAGAAATCCTTCACAATAGTGTGAATATAAATCATGCACAATAGCATGAATAGAAATCCTGCACAATAGTGTGAATAGAAATCCTTCACAATAGTGTGAATAGAAATCATGCACAATAGTGTGAATAGAAATCCTTCACAATAGTGTGAATAGAAATCCTGCACAATAGCATGAATAGAAATCCTTCACAATAGCATGAATAGAAATCCTGCACAATAGCATGAATAGAAATCCTTCACAATAGCATGAATAGAAATCCTTCACAATAGCATGAATAGAAATCCTTCACAATAGCATGAATAGAAATCCTGCACATTAGTGTGAATAGAAATCCTTCACAATAGCATGAATAGAAATCCTGCACAATATCATGAATAGAAATTCTTCACAATAGTGTGAATAGAAATCCTGCACAATAGTGTGAATAGAAATCCTGCACAATAGCATGAATAGAAATCCTGCACAATAGCATGAATATAAATCCTGCACAATAGTGTGAATAGAAATTCTTCACAATAGTGTGAATAGAAATTCTTCACAATAGTATGAATAGAAATTCTTCACAATAGCATGAATATAAATCCTGCACAATAGTGTGAATAGAAATTCTTCACAATAGTGTAAATAGAAATCCTGCACAATAGTGTGAATGGAAATCCTTCACAATAATGTGAATAGAAATCCTGCACAATAGTGTGAATAGAAATCCTTCACAATAGTGTGAATAGAAATCATGCACAATAGTGTGAATAGAAATCCTGCACAATAGCATTAATAGAAATCCTGCACAATAGTGTGAATAGAAATCCTTCACAATAGTCTGAATAGAAATCATGCACAATATTGTGAATAGAAATCATGCACAATAGTGTGAATAGAAATCATGCACAATAGTGTGAATAGAAATCCTGCACAATAGCATTAATAGAAATCCTGCACAATAGTGTGAATAGAAATCCTTCACAATAGTGTGAATAGAAATCATGCACAATAGTGTGAATAGAAATCCTGCACAATAGCATTAATAGAAATCCTGCACAATAGTGTGAATAGAAATCCTTCACAATAGTGTGAATAGAAATCATGCACAATAGTGTGAATAGAAATCCTTCACAATAGTGTGAATAGAAATCATGCACAATAGTGTGAATAGAAATCCTTCATAATAGTGTGAATAGAAATCATGCACAATAGCATGAATAGAAATCCTGCACAATATTGTGAATAGAAATCATGCACAATAGTGTGAATAGAAATCATGCACAATAGTGTGAATAGAAATCCTGCACAATAGCATTAATAGAAATCCTGCACAATAGTGTGAATAGAAATCCTTCACAATAGTGTGAATAGAAATCATGCACAATAGTGTGAATAGAAATCCTGCACAATAGCATTAATAGAAATCCTGCACAATAGTGTGAATAGAAATCCTTCACAATAGTGTGAATAGAAATCCTTCACAATAGCATGAATAGAAATCATGCACAATAGTGTGAATAGAAATCATTCACAATAGTGTGAATAGAAATCATGCACAATAGTGTGAATAGAAATCCTGCACAATAGCATGAATAGAAATCCTTCACAGTAGCATGAATAGAAATCCTTCACAATAGTGTGAATAGAAATCCTTCACAATAGCATGAATAGAAATCCTTCACAATAGTGTGAATAGAAATCCTTCACAATAGCATGAATAGAAATCATGCACAATAGTGTGAATAGAAATCCTTCACAATAGTGTGAATAGAAATCATGCACAATAGTGTGAATAGAAATCCTGCACAATAGCATTAATAGAAATCCTGCACAATAGTGTGAATAGAAATCCTTCACAATAGTGTGAATAGAAATCATGCACAATAGTGTGAATATAAATCATGCACAATATTGTGAATAGAAATCATGCACAATAGTGTGAATAGAAATCATGCACAATAGTGTGAATAGAAATCCTGCACAATAGCATTAATAGAAATCCTGCACAATAGTGTGAATAGAAATCCTTCACAATAGTGTGAATAGAAATCATGCACAATAGTGTGAATATAAATCATGCACAATAGCATGAATAGAAATCCTGCACAATAGTGTGAATAGAAATCCTTCACAATAGTGTGAATAGAAATCATGCACAATAGTGTGAATAGAAATCCTTCACAATAGTGTGAATAGAAATCCTGCACAATAGCATGAATAGAAATCCTTCACAATAGCATGAATAGAAATCCTGCACAATAGCATGAATAGAAATCCTTCACAATAGCATGAATAGAAATCCTTCACAATAGCAATGAATAGAAATCCTTCACAATAGCATGAATAGAAATCCTGCACATTAGTGTGAATAGAAATCCTTCACAATAGCATGAATAGAAATCCTGCACAATATCATGAATAGAAATTCTTCACAATAGTGTGAATAGAAATCCTGCACAATAGTGTCAATAGAAATCCTGCACAATAGCATGAATAGAAATCCTGCACAATAGCATGAATAGAAATCCTGCACAATAGTGTGAATATAAATCCTGCACAATAGTGTGAATAGAAATTCTTCACAATAGTATGAATAGAAATCCTTCACAATAGCATGAATATAAATCCTTCACAATAGTGTGAATAGAAATTCTTCACAATAGTGTAAATAGAAATTCTTCACAATAGTGTGAATGGAAATCCTTCACAATAGTGTGAATAGAAATCCTTCACAATAGTGTGAATAGAAATCCTTCACAATAGTGTGAATAGAAATCCTGCACAATAGCATGAATAGAAATCCTGCACAATAGCATGAATAGAAATCCTTCACAATAGCATGAATAGAAATCCTTCACAATAGCATGAATAGAAATCCTTCACAATAGCATGAATAGAAATCCTGCACATTAGTGTGAATAGAAATCCTTCACAATAGCATGAATAGAAATCCTGCACAATATCATGAATAGAAATTCTTCACAATAGTGTGAATAGAAATCCTGCACAATAGTGTCAATAGAAATCCTGCACAATAGCATGAATAGAAATCCTGCACAATAGCATGAATAGAAATCCTGCACAATAGTGTGAATATAAATCCTGCACAATAGTGTGAATAGAAATTCTTCACAATAGTATGAATAGAAATCCTTCACAATAGCATGAATATAAATCCTTCACAATAGTGTGAATAGAAATTCTTCACAATAGTGTAAATAGAAATTCTTCACAATAGTGTGAATGGAAATCCTTCACAATAGTGTGAATAGAAATCCTTCACAATAGTGTGAATAGAAATCCTTCACAATAGTGTGAATAGAAATCCTGCACAATAGCATTAATAGAAATCCTGCACAATAGTGTGAATAGAAATCCTTCACAATAGTGTGAATAGAAATCATGCACAATAGTGTGAATAGAAATCCTGCACAATATTGTGAATAGAAATCATGCACAATAGTGTGAATAGAAATCATGCACAATAGTGTGAATAGAAATCCTGCACAATGGCATTAATAGAAATCCTGCACAATAGTGTGAATAGAAATCCTTCACAATAGTGTGAATAGAAATCATGCACAATAGTGTGAATAGAAATCCTGCACAATAGCATTAATAGAAATCCTGCACAATAGTGTGAATAGAAATCCTTCACAATAGTGTGAATAGAAATCATGCACAATAGTGTGAATAGAAATCCTGCACAATAGTGTGAATAGAAATCCTGCACAATTGTGTGAATAGAAATCCTGCACAATAGTGTGAATAGAAATCATGCACAATAGTGTGAATAGAAATCATGCACAATAGTGTGAATATAAATCTTGCACAATAGCATGAATAGAAATCATGACATGCACAATAGTGTGAATAGAAATCATGCACAATAGCATGAATAGAAATCCTTCACAATAGCATGAATAGAAATCCTTCACAATAGCATGAATAGAAATCATGCACAATAGTGTGAATAGAAATCCTTCACAATAGTGTGAATAGAAATCATGCACAATAGTGTGAATAGAAATCCTGCACAATAGCATTAATAGAAATCCTGCACAATAGTGTGAATAGAAATCCTGCACAATAGCATTAATAGAAATCCTGCACAATAGTGTGAATAGAAATCCTTCACAATAGTGTGAATAGAAATCATGCACAATAGTGTGAATAGAAATCCTGCACAATAGCATTAATAGAAATCCTGCACAATAGTGTGAATAGAAATCCTTCACAATAGTGTGAATAGAAATCATGCACAATAGTGTGAATAGAAATCATGCATAATAGTGTGAATAGAAATCATGCACAATAGTGTGAATAGAAATCCTGCACAATAGCATGAATAGAAATCCTTCACAATAGCATGAATAGAAATCCTTCACAATAGCATGAATAGAAATCCTTCACAATAGCATGAATAGAAATCCTGCACATTAGTGTGAATAGAAATCCTTCACAATAGCATGAATAGAAATCCTGCACAATATCATGAATAGAAATTCTTCACAATAGTGTGAATAGAAATCCTGCACAATAGTGTCAATAGAAATCCTGCACAATAGCATGAATAGAAATCCTGCACAATAGCATGAATAGAAATCCTGCACAATAGTGTGAATATAAATCCTGCACAATAGTGTGAATAGAAATTCTTCACAATAGTATGAATAGAAATCCTTCACAATAGCATGAATATAAATCCTTCACAATAGTGTGAATAGAAATTCTTCACAATAGTGTAAATAGAAATTCTTCACAATAGTGTGAATGGAAATCCTTCACAATAGTGTGAATAGAAATCCTGCACAATAGTGTGAATAGAAATCCTGCACAATAGTGTGAATAGAAATCCTGCACAATAGCATTAATAGAAATCCTGCACAATAGTGTGAATAGAAATCCTTCACAATAGTGTGAATAGAAATCCTTCACAATAGTGTGAATAGAAATCATGCACAATAGTGTGAATAGAAATCCTGCACAATAGTGTGAATAGAAATCATGCACAATAGTGTGAATAGAAATCCTGCACAATATTGTGAATAGAAATCATGCACAATAGTGTGAATAGAAATCATGCACAATAGTGTGAATAGAAATCCTGCACAATGGCATTAATAGAAATCCTGCACAATAGTGTGAATAGAAATCCTTCACAATAGTGTGAATAGAAATCATGCACAATAGTGTGAATAGAAATCCTGCACAATAGCATTAATAGAAATCCTGCACAATAGTGTGAATAGAAATCCTTCACAATAGTGTGAATAGAAATCATGCACAATAGTGTGAATAGAAATCCTGCACAATAGTGTGAATAGAAATCCTGCACAATTGTGTGAATAGAAATCCTGCACAATAGTGTGAATAGAAATCATGCACAATAGTGTGAATAGAAATCATGCACAATAGTGTGAATATAAATCTTGCACAATAGCATGAATAGAAATCATGACATGCACAATAGTGTGAATAGAAATCATGCACAATAGCATGAATAGAAATCCTTCACAATAGCATGAATAGAAATCCTTCACAATAGCATGAATAGAAATCATGCACAATAGTGTGAATAGAAATCCTTCACAATAGTGTGAATAGAAATCATGCACAATAGTGTGAATAGAAATCCTGCACAATAGCATTAATAGAAATCCTGCACAATAGTGTGAATAGAAATCCTGCACAATAGCATTAATAGAAATCCTGCACAATAGTGTGAATAGAAATCCTTCACAATAGTGTGAATAGAAATCATGCACAATAGTGTGAATAGAAATCCTGCACAATAGCATTAATAGAAATCCTGCACAATAGTGTGAATAGAAATCCTTCACAATAGTGTGAATAGAAATCATGCACAATAGTGTGAATAGAAATCATGCATAATAGTGTGAATAGAAATCATGCACAATAGTGTGAATAGAAATCCTGCACAATAGCATGAATAGAAATCCTTCACAATAGCATGAATAGAAATCCTTCACAATAGCATGAATAGAAATCCTTCACAATAGCATGAATAGAAATCCTGCACATTAGTGTGAATAGAAATCCTTCACAATAGCATGAATAGAAATCCTGCACAATATCATGAATAGAAATTCTTCACAATAGTGTGAATAGAAATCCTGCACAATAGTGTCAATAGAAATCCTGCACAATAGCATGAATAGAAATCCTGCACAATAGCATGAATAGAAATCCTGCACAATAGTGTGAATATAAATCCTGCACAATAGTGTGAATAGAAATTCTTCACAATAGTATGAATAGAAATCCTTCACAATAGCATGAATATAAATCCTTCACAATAGTGTGAATAGAAATTCTTCACAATAGTGTAAATAGAAATTCTTCACAATAGTGTGAATGGAAATCCTTCACAATAGTGTGAATAGAAATCCTGCACAATAGTGTGAATAGAAATCCTGCACAATAGTGTGAATAGAAATCCTGCACAATAGCATTAATAGAAATCCTGCACAATAGTGTGAATAGAAATCCTTCACAATAGTGTGAATAGAAATCCTTCACAATAGTGTGAATAGAAATCATGCACAATAGTGTGAATAGAAATCCTGCACAATAGTGTGAATAGAAATCATGCACAATAGTGTGAATAGAAATCCTGCACAATATTGTGAATAGAAATCATGCACAATAGTGTGAATAGAAATCATGCACAATAGTGTGAATAGAAATCCTGCACAATGGCATTAATAGAAATCCTGCACAATAGTGTGAATAGAAATCCTTCACAATAGTGTGAATAGAAATCATGCACAATAGTGTGAATAGAAATCCTGCACAATAGCATTAATAGAAATCCTGCACAATAGTGTGAATAGAAATCCTTCACAATAGTGTGAATAGAAATCATGCACAATAGTGTGAATAGAAATCCTGCACAATTGTGTGAATAGAAATCCTGCACAATAGTGTGAATAGAAATCATGCACAATAGTGTGAATAGAAATCATGCACAATAGTGTGAATATAAATCTTGCACAATAGCATGAATAGAAATCATGACATGCACAATAGTGTGAATAGAAATCATGCACAATAGCATGAATAGAAATCCTTCACAATAGCATGAATAGAAATCCTTCACAATAGCATGAATAGAAATCCTTCACAATAGTGTGAATAGAAATCCTTCACAATAGCATGAATAGAAATCCTTCACAATAGTGTGAATAGAAATCCTTCACAATAGCATGAATAGAAATCCTTCACAATAGCATGAATAGAAATCCTTCACAATAGTGTGAATAGAAATCATGCACAATAGTGTGAATAGAAATCCTGCACAATAGCATTAATAGAAATCCTGCACAATAGTGTGAATAGAAATCCTGCACAATAGCATTAATAGAAATCCTGCACAATAGTGTGAATAGAAATCCTTCACAATAGTGTGAATAGAAATCATGCACAATAGTGTGAATAGAAATCCTGCACAATAGCATTAATAGAAATCCTGCACAATAGTGTGAATAGAAATCCTTCACAATAGTGTGAATAGAAATCATGCACAATAGTGTGAATAGAAATCATGCATAATAGTGTGAATAGAAATCATGCACAATAGTGTGAATAGAAATCCTGCACAATAGCATGAATAGAAATCCTTCACAATAGCATGAATAGAAATCCTTCACAATAGCATAAATAGAAATCCTTCACAATAGCATGAATAGAAATCCTTCACAATAGTGTGAATAGAAATCCTTCACAATAGCATGAATAGAAATCCTTCACAATAGTGTGAATAGAAATCCTTCACAATAGCATGAATAGAAATCATGCACAATAGTGTGAATAGAAATCCTTCACAATAGTGTGAATAGAAATCATGCACAATAGTGTGAATAGAAATCCTGCACAATAGCATTAATAGAAATCCTGCACAATAGTGTGAATAGAAATCCTTCACAATAGTGTGAATAGAAATCATGCACAATAGTGTGAATAGAAATCCTGCACAATATTGTGAATAGAAATCATGCACAATAGTGTGAATAGAAATCATGCACAATAGTGTGAATAGAAATCCTGCACAATAGCATTAATAGAAATCCTGCACAATAGTGTGAATAGAAATCCTTCACAATAGTGTGAATAGAAATCATGCACAATAGTGTGAATAGAAATCCTGCACAATGGCATTAATAGAAATCCTGCACAATAGTGTGAATAGAAATCCTGCACAATAGCATTAATAGAAATCCTGCACAATAGTGTGAATAGAAATCCTTCACAATAGTGTGAATAGAAATCATGCACAATAGTGTGAATAGAAATCCTGCACAATATTGTGAATAGAAATCCTGCACAATAGCATTAATAGAAATCCTGCACAATAGTGTGAATAGAAATCCTTCACAATAGTGTGAATAGAAATCATGCACAATAGTGTGAATAGAAATCATGCACAATATTGTGAATAGAAATCCTGCACAATAGCATTAATAGAAATCCTGCACAATAGTGTGAATAGAAATCCTTCACAATAGTGTGAATAGAAATCATGCACAATAGTGTGAATAGAAATCATGCACAATAGTGTGAATAGAAATCATGCACAATAGTGTGAATAGAAATCATGCACAATAGTGTGAATAGAAATCCTGCACAATAGCATTAATAGAAATCCTGCACAATAGTGTGAATAGAAATCCTTCACAATAGTGTGAATAGAAATCATGCACAATAGTGTGAATAGAAATCCTGCACAATAGCATTAATAGAAATCCTGCACAATAGTGTGAATAGAAATCCTTCACAATAGTGTGAATAGAAATCATGCACAATAGTGTGAATAGAAATCCTGCACAATAGTGTGAATAGAAATCCTGCACAATAGTGTGAATAGAAATCATGCACAATAGTGTGAATAGAAATCCTTCACAATAGTGTGAATAGAAATCCTGCACAATAGCATGAATAGAAATCCTTCACAATAGCGTGAATAGAAATCCTGCACAATAGTGTGAATAGAAATCCTTCACAATAGCATGAATAGAAATCCTTCACAATAGCATGAATAGAAATCATGCACAATAGTGTGAATAGAAATCCTGTACAATAGCATGAATAGAAATCCTTCACAATAGCATGAATAGAAATCCTTCACAATAGCATGAATAGAAATCATGCACAATAGCATGAATAGAAATCCTGCACAATAGTGTGAATAGAAATCCTTCACAATAGTGTGAATATAAATCATGCACAATAGCATGAATAGAAATCCTGCACAATAGTGTGAATAGAAATCCTTCACAATAGTGTGAATAGAAATCATGCACAATAGTGTGAATAGAAATCCTTCACAATAGTGTGAATAGAAATCCTGCACAATAGCATGAATAGAAATCCTTCACAATAGCATGAATAGAAATCCTGCACAATAGCATGAATAGAAATCCTTCACAATAGCATGAATAGAAATCCTTCACAATAGCATGAATAGAAATCCTTCACAATAGCATGAATAGAAATCCTGCACATTAGTGTGAATAGAAATCCTTCACAATAGCATGAATAGAAATCCTGCACAATATCATGAATAGAAATTCTTCACAATAGTGTGAATAGAAATCCTGCACAATAGTGTGAATAGAAATCCTGCACAATAGCATGAATATAAATCCTGCACAATAGTGTGAATAGAAATTCTTCACAATAGTGTGAATAGAAATTCTTCACAATAGTATGAATAGAAATTCTTCACAATAGTGTGAATAGAAATCCTGCACAATAGCATGAATATAAATCCTGCACAATAGTGTGAATAGAAATTCTTCACAATAGTGTAAATAGAAATCCTGCACAATAGTGTGAATGGAAATCCTTCACAATAGTGTGAATAGAAATCCTGCACAATAGTGTGAATAGAAATCCTTCACAATAGTGTGAATAGAAATCCTGCACAATAGTGTGAATAGAAATCCTGCACAATAGTGTGAATAGAAATCCTGCACAATAGCATGAATAGAAATCCTTCACAATAGCGTGAATAGAAATCCTGCACAATAGTGTGAATAGAAATCCTTCACAATAGTGTAAATAGAAATCCTTCACAATAGTGTGAATAGAAATCCTTCACAATAGCATGAATAGAAATCCTGCACAATAGTGTGAATAGAAATCCTTCACAATAGCATGAATAGAAATCATGCACAATAGTGTGAATAGAAATCCTGCACAATATTGTGAATAGAAATCATGCACAATAGTGTGAATAGAAATCATGCACAATAGTGTGAATAGAAATCCTTCACAATAGTGTGAATAGAAATCCTGCACAATAGTCTGAATAGAAATCATGCACAATAGTGTGAATAGAAATCCTGCACAATATTGTGAATAGAAATCATGCACAATAGTGTGAATAGAAATCATGCACAATAGTGTGAATAGAAATCCTTCACAATAGTGTGAATAGAAATCCTGCACAATAGCATGAATAGAAATCCTTCACAATAGCGTGAATAGAAATCCTGCACAATAGTGTGAATAGAAATCCTTCACAATAGCATGAATAGAAATCCTTCACAATAGCATGAATAGAAATCATGCACAATAGTGTGAATAGAAATCCTGTACAATAGCATGAATAGAAATCCTTCACAATAGCATGAATAGAAATCCTTCACAATAGCATGAATAGAAATCATGCACAATAGTGTGAATAGAAATCCTGCACAATAGTGTGAATAGAAATCCTTCACAATAGTGTGAATATAAATCATGCACAATAGCATGAATAGAAATCCTGCACAATAGTGTGAATAGAAATCCTTCACAATAGTGTGAATAGAAATCCTTCACAATAGTGTGAATAGAAATCCTGCACAATAGTGTGAATAGAAATTCTTCACAATAGTGTAAATAGAAATCCTGCACAATAGTGTGAATGGAAATCCTTCACAATAATGTGAATAGAAATCCTGCACAATAGTGTGAATAGAAATCCTTCACAATAGTGTGAATAGAAATCATGCACAATAGTGTGAATAGAAATCCTGCACAATAGCATTAATAGAAATCCTGCACAATAGTGTGAATAGAAATCCTTCACAATAGTCTGAATAGAAATCATGCACAATAGTGTGAATAGAAATCCTGCACAATAGTGTGAATAGAAATCATGCACAATAGTGTGAATAGAAATCATGCACAATATTGTGAATAGAAATCATGCACAATAGTGTGAATAGAAATCATGCACAATAGTGTGAATAGAAATCATGCACAATAGTGTGAATAGAAATCCTGCACAATAGTCTGAATAGAAATCATGCACAATAGCATGAATAGAAATCCTGCACAATAGTCTGAATAGAAATCATGCACAATAGTGTGAATAGAAATCCTGCACAATAGTGTGAATAGAAATCATGCACAATAGTGTGAATAGAAATCATGCACAATAGTGTGAATAGAAATCCTTCACAATAGTGTGAATAGAAATCATGCACAATAGCATGAATAGAAATCATGCACAATAGCATGAATAGAAATCCTGCACAATAGTCTGAATAGAAATCCTGCACAATAGTCTGAATAGAAATCCTGCACAATATTGTGAATAGAAATCCTTCACAATAGTGTGAATAGAAATCCTGCACAATTGTGTGAATAGAAATCATGCGCAATAGTGTGAATAGAAATCCTTCACAATAGTGTGAATAGAAATCCTGCACAATTGTGTGAATAGAAATCATGCGCAATAGTGTGAATAGAAATCCTGCACAATATTGTGAATAGAAATCCTTCACAATAGTGTGAATAGAAATCCTGCACAATTGTGTGAATAGAAATCATGCGCAATAGTGTGAATAGAAATCCTGCACAATATTGTGAATAGAAATCCTTCACAATAGTGTGAATAGAAATCCTGCACAATTGTGTGAATAGAAATCATGCGCAATAGTGTGAATATAAATCATGCACAATATTGTGAATAGAAATCCTGCACAATAGTGTGAATAGAAATCCTTCACAATAGCATGAATAGAAATCATGCACAATAGTGTGAATAGAAATCCTGCACAATAGTGTGAATAGAAATCCTGCACAATAGTGTGAATAGAAATCCTGCACAATAGTCTGAATAGAAATCCTGCACAATAGTGTGAATAGAAATCCTGCACAATAGTGTGAATAGAAATCCTGCACAATAGTGTGAATATAAATCATGCACAATAGTGTGAATAGAAATCATGCGCAATAGTGTGAATAGAAATCCTGCACAATAGTGTGAATAGAAATCATGCACAATATTGTGAATAGAAATCATGCACAATAGTCTGAATAGAAATCATGCACAATAGTGTGAATAGAAATTCTTCACAATAGTGTGAATAGAAATCATGCACAATAGTGTGAATAGAAATCATGCACAATAGTGTGAATAGAAATCCTGCACAATAGTCTGAATAGAAATCATGCACAATAGCATGAATAGAAATCCTGCACAATAGTCTGAATAGAAATCATGCACAATAGTGTGAATAGAAATCCTGCACAATAGTGTGAATAGAAATCATGCACAATAGTGTGAATAGAAATCATGCACAATATTGTGAATAGAAATCATGCACAATAGTGTGAATAGAAATCATGCACAATAGTGTGAATAGAAATCCTGCACAATAGCATGAATAGAAATCCTGCACAATAGTGTGAATAGAAATCCTGCACAATAGTGTGAATAGAAATCATGCACAATAGTGTGAATAGAAATCATGCACAATAGTGTGAATAGAAATCCTTCACAATAGTGTGAATAGAAATCCTGCACAATTGTGTGAATAGAAATCCTGCACAATAGTGTGAATAGAAATCCTGCACAATAGTGTGAATAGAAATCCTGCACAATAGTGTGAATAGAAATCATGCACAATAGTGTGAATAGAAATCATGCGCAATAGTGTGAATAGAAATCTTGCACAATAGCATGAATAGAAATCCTTCACAATAGTGTGAATAGAAATCCTTCACAATAGCATGAATATAAATCCTTCACAATAGTGTGAATAGAAATCATGCACAATAGTGTGAATAGAAATCATGCACAATAGTGTGAATAGAAATCATGCACAATAGTGTGAATAGAAATCATGCACAATAGTGTGAATAGAAATCATGCACAATAGTGTGAATAGAAATCCTGCACAATATTGTGAATAGAAATCCTGCACAATAGCATGAATAGAAATCCTTCACAATAGTGTGAATAGAAATCCTTCACAATAGTGTGAATAGAAATAGCTGATCCTAACTAGTTTTGATGTGGATCCAAATTGATTCAGCACCATGTACACGGCGGGGTCTAGCAGTATTACCAGTTCAGTTTCCAGCTCATTGTCCAAGTGACACTTTGTGAAATATAGCTGTTGTATCAATTGAGTGTTACTTGCGGAAACTAACGGTCAAGTGGTAAAAACCAGCTGTTGTGGTCTAGTGGTTACCACACATGTGTATGAGCTGGGAGACACAGGTTCATATCCTGGGTTGGACCTCCACTCATGGTCTTAACAATAATTGAAGAGAAAGTGCTGCCTCTGCAATAATACCAGCAAATGATAAGAATTTCGGGTCTTCTCGGACAACGACCTTAAATTGTAGGGCCTCGGAACCAATATCAATTGGGCTTCTAGCCTGTTGGGGTATTTCGTTCACCTAAAAGAGTGCTAAATCTAATAAACTAAACTAAACTAAATAGATGAAAAATGATTTACATAACTCATGACGTCATCAAGCTGAAATTTCAAATGCTCGTATCAAGATAACGGTAAGTGATAATTAGAAAATCGAAATGACATTATTCGTTTTTCCTGACTTACTTTGGAAAGACGATGCTTAGAGACTTTAAAATTTACAATTTTAAAATACACTACAGGTCGTGGAGCCACAATTTCTTTGTATTTTCACCAACACTGACCACTTGACATCACAAGTAATGTGACATCACAGGTAATGTGACATCACAGGTAATGTGACATCACAGGTAATGTGACATCACAGGTAATGTGGCATCACAGGTAATGTGGCATCACAGGTAATGTGACATCACAGGTAATGTGACATCACAGGTAATGTGACATCACAGGTAATGTGACATCACAGGTAATGTGGCATCACAGGTAATGTGGCATCACAGGTAATGTGACATCACAGGTAATGTGACATCACAGGTAATGTGACATCACAGGTAATGTGGCATCACAGGTAATGTGACATCACAGGTAATGTGACATCACAGGTAATGTGACATCACAGGTAATGTGACATCACAGGTAATGTGACATCACAGGTAATGTGACATCACAGGTAATGTGACATCACAGGTAATGTGACATCACAGGTAGTGTAGCATCACAGGTAATGTGACATCACAGGTAATGTGGCATCACAGGTAATGTGACATCACAGGTAATGTGACATCACAGGTAATGTGGCATCACAGGTAATGTGACATCACAGGTAATGTGACATCACAGGTAATGTGACATCACAGGTAATGTAGCATCACAGGTAATGTGACATCACAGGTAATGTGACATCACAGGTAATGTGACATCACAGGTAATGTGGCATCACAGGTAATGTGGCATCACAGGTAATGTGACATCACAGGTAATGTGACATCACAGGTAATGTGACATCACAGGTAATGTGACATCACAGGTAATGTGGCATCACAGGTAATGTGACATCACAGGTAATGTGACATCACAGGTAATGTAGCATCACAGGTAATGTGATATCACAGGTAATGTGACATCACAGGTAATGTAGCATCACAGGTAATGTGATATCACAGGTAATGTGACATCACAGGTAATGTGGCATCACAGGTAATGTGACATCACAGGTAATGTGACATCACAGGTAATGTAGCATCACAGGTAATGTGACATCACAGGTAATGTAGCATCACAGGTAATGTAGCATCACAGGTAATGTGACATCACAGGTAATGTAGCATCACAGGTAATGTAGCATCACAGGTAATGTGACATCACAGGTAATGTAGCATCACAGGTAATGTGGCATCACAGGTAATGTGACATCACAGGTAATGTACATCACAGGTGATGTGACATCACAGGTAATGTGACATCACAGGTAATGTAGCATCACAGGTAATGTGACATCACAGGTAATGTAGCATCACAGGTAATGTGGCATCACAGGTAATGTAGCATCACAGGTAATGTGGCATCACAGGTAATGTGGCATCACAGGTAATGTGACATCACAGGTAATGTAGCATCACAGGTAATGTGGCATCACAGGTAATGTGGCATCACAGGTAATGTAGCATCACAGGTAATGTGACATCACAGGTAATGTGACATCACAGGTAATGTGGCATCACAGGTAATGTGGCATCACAGGTAATGTGACATCACAGGTAATGTGGCATCACAGGTAATGTGGCATCACAGGTAATGTGGCATCACAGGTAATGTGGCATCACAGGTAATGTAGCATCACAGGTAATGTGGCATCACAGGTAATGTGGCATCACAGGTAATGTGACATCACAGGTAATGTAGCATCACAGGTAGTGTGACATCACAGGTAATGTAGCATCACAGGTAGTGTGACATCACAGGTAATGTGGCATCACAGGTAATGTGGCATCACAGGTAATGTGGCATCACAGGTAATGTGACATCACAGGTAATGTGACATCACAGGTAATGTGGCATCACAGGTAATGTGACATCACAGGTAATGTGACATCACAGGTAATGTGGCATCACAGGTAATGTGGCATCACAGGTAATGTGGCATCACAGGTAATGTGACATCACAGGTAATGTGACATCACAGGTAATGTGACATCACAGGTAATGTGGCATCACAGGTAATGTGGCATCATAGGTAATGTGACATCACAGGTAATGTGACATCACAGGTAATGTGGCATCACAGGTAATGTGGCATCACAGGTAATGTGGCATCATAGGTAATGTGACATCACAGGTAGTGTAGCATCACAGGTAGTGTGACATCACAGGTAATGTGACATCACAGGTAATGTGGCATCACAGGTAATGTGGCATCACAGGTAATGTGGCATCACAGGTAATGTGACATCACAGGTAATGTGACATCACAGGTAATGTGACATCACAGGTAATGTGGCATCACAGGTAATGTGACATCACAGGTAATGTGACATCACAGGTAATGTGACATCACAGGTAATGTGGCATCACAGGTAATGTGGCATCACAGGTAATGTGGCATCATAGGTAATGTGACATCACAGGTAGTGTAGCATCACAGGTAGTGTGACATCACAGGTAATGTGACATCACAGGTAATGTGACATCACAGGTAATGTGACATCACAGGTAATGTGGCATCACAGGTAATGTGGCATCACAGGTAATGTGGCATCACAGGTAATGTGACATCACAGGTAATGTACATCACAGGTAATGTGACATCACAGGTAATGTAGCATCACAGGTAATGTGACATCACAGGTAATGTGACATCACAGGTAATGTGGCATCACAGGTAATGTAGCATCACAGGTAATGTAGCATCACAGGTAATGCGACATCACAGGTAATGTGGCATCACAGGTAATGTGACATCACAGGTAATGTAGCATCACAGGTAATGCGACATCACAGGTAATGTGACATCACAGGTAATGTGGCATCACAGGTAATGTGGCATCACAGGTAATGTGACATCACAGGTAATGTACATCACAGGTAATGTGACATCACAGGTAATGTGGCATCACAGGTAATGTGGCATCATAGGTAATGTGACATCACAGGTAGTGTAGCATCACACGTAGTGTGACATCACAGGTAATGTGACATCACAGGTAATGTGGCAGAAGAATTCTATTTTTTTTAATAAACACCTTTAATACGCTTTACGAGTATTTTTACAACTTCAAAGCACTATACTATAGCTATTTAAGTCATTATTTGACATAAAAGATATTTGTTTTTTCTTACCGATTTTAGTGTTGTAGTAACGTCCTGGGTATGACATACGTCCTGGGTATGACATTAAACTGCATCCACCTGCTGCCTTGCAGGGCAATGCCTCTTCAGGCAAAGGCTAGGAGAAGGCAACTCTGATTCCAAATCCACCTGCTGCCTTGTAGGTTGGTCTCTTGAGACAAAGGCTAAGGGTCCTCCCCTAACAGAAAAGGTTGGTGACAGGAAGGGCATCCGATCATAAAAACCCTGCCACATTAAGTATTCAAAATGGCAGTTCATAGGCATGGGCAGGGTACAGCCCAAAGTGCCCCGTGGGGATCCCCATCTCCTCTCGTTAAAAATCAAGATGGGGAACCTGAGAGAAACATGGTTGTGGATAACACCACCTATGATGGCAATTCGCTTGATGTACCACATGGACCTCGACTTATTAGGTTTGGATCATGGAATGTAGGAAGCATGACTGGAAGATCGAGTGAGGTAGCGGAGGTGTTAGAGAGGCGGAGAGTTGATGTGTGTTGTGTCCAAGAGACAAGATGGAAAGGTGGAAGCACTAGAATGGTGAGAGGGAAGAGTGGACGGTACAAGTTTTTGTGGCAAGGATGTCCGGAAGGGATCCATGGAGTGAGTGTGCTGATATCGGAAGAATTTATAGACAAGGTAGTTGAAGTGAAACGTATGAGTGAACGTCTGATGATGGTGAAGCTGGTAATTGGGGAATGTCTGGTGAATGTGATCTCGGGTTATGCGCCTCAGGTTGGAAGAAGTCAGGTCGAGAAGGATGAATTCTGGAATGCAGTGTAGGACCTAGTGGGAAGGCTGAAGAATGAGGAGATGGTGGTTCTTGGTGGAGATTTGAATGGGCATGTTGGCCAGGAAAGTGATGGGTATGAAGGAGTGCATGGAGGGTTTGGCTATGGTGTGAGAAATGTAGAGGGTGAACAGATATTGGAGTTTGGAGATGCAATGGAGATGATTGTGTGTGGAACCCAGTTTAAGAAGGATGACAATAAGTTGATTACGTATTCATCAGGTAGATCGACTACCACGGTTGACTACCTGATGACACGTAAACGGGACAGGAAATATCTCCAGAATGCGAAAGCAATTCCTGGAGAGGAGGCAGTATCACAACACCATCTGATACTGGTTGACATGAAAGTGAAGGGTATAGCGAAAGCTCGTCGGAAGAAATTCTGCCCAAGGAGAAAGGTGTGGAGGCTGAAAGATGAAAATGTGCGATTGCAGTTCCAAGCTAAACTGGTTCTGGAAGAGGTCGGAGAAGGTGATGTGAATGAAGTATGGGAGAAGGCGAGAGATGGGTTGTTGAAGGCAGCAAGTGAGGCATGTGGATGGACAAAAGGCCCACCAAGGCATGTGCAAACATGGTGGTGGAATGAAGAGGTTGGGAAGAAGGTGGGTGAGAAGAAGTTTAAGTTTAAGGCATGGTGTCAGGCAAAGGGTACAGCTGAGGAAAAGGCGCTGTTGGAGGAGTATGTGACGGCGAAAAAGATTGCAAAGAAGGCAGTTGCTCAGGCTCAGCAGGAGGAAAGAAATAGAGTAGGAGAGAAGCTTAATACAAAAGAAGGGCAGAGATCTGTGTACAAGATAGCGAAGCAGATGGCTAAGGAAAGGCAGGATGTGGTTGGAGTGAACTGCGTGAAGGATGAGAGAGGAAATATAGTTGTGCAACCAGAGATGATGAAAAAGAGATGGAGGGAGTATATGGAGCAGTTATTGAATGTAGAGAATGAGTGGGATGGGAATGTAGAATGTGGGGAAGTTGAAGGACCAAGAGAGCACATCACAAAGATGGAAGTAGAGAAAGCAATAGGGAAGATGAAAAGTGGGAAGGCAGGTGGGCCAACGGAATTGGTGGGCGAAATTATTAGTGCAGCTGGTCAGGTAGGTGTGAAGAAAATGACGGAAATCTGCAATATGGTTGTGGAGGAGGGAAAGATACCGAAGGATTGGGAGCTAAGTACCCTTTTACCTATATACAAGGGGAAAGGTGACCCAATGGAGTGTGGGGCACATCGGGCTATAAAGTTGCTGGAACATGGGATGAAGGTATTGGAGAGGGTTCTGGAGAGAAAGCTGAGAGATAAAGTGAATATAGATGGCATGCAGTTTGGGTTTATGCCTGGAAAGGGAACGACAGATGCGATCTTTATGGTTCGGCAGATGCAGGAAAAATTTGTGGCTAAGAATAGAGCACTATATTATGCATTTGTGGATCTGGAGAAAGCATTTGACAGAATTCCCAGGGAGGTGGTTAGGTGGGCGTTGAGAAAGCTGGGGGTTGAAGAATGGTTGGTGAAAGCAGTGATCCATCAGGGGTCGGTCCTGAGTCCATTGCTGTTTGTATGCGTGATGGAGGCACTGACGCAAGAAGTTAGAGAGGGTATGCCATGGGAGTTGTTGTATGCCGATGATCTGGTTTTGATGGCTGAGAGCATTGAGGAGCTTAAGGAGAAAGTGATGCGATGGAAAGAATGCATGGAGGCAAAGGGTTTGAAGATGAACACTGGTAAGACTAAGGTGATGGTGTCAAGGAAGAATAGTGGTCATGTTGAAAAGTTAGGGAAGTGGCCATTTAGTATATGTGGGAAGGGTGTTGGAAATAATTCTATTCGATGCACAGGCTGTAGTGGATGGGTACACAAGCGGTGCTCAGGCGTGAAGGGCTCACTGGCTAGAGTTGTGGATACGTTTGTTTGTAATGTGTGTGAAAGAGCAGAGGATGGAGAGGATAGTGACGTAGATGAGAGCATGGATCTGGGCAATGGGGTCCATTTAGAGAATGTTAAAAAGTTTTGTTACCTGGGGGATATGCTGAATGGGGGTGGAGGAGCAAATTCAGCATCTGTGGCAAGGGTACGTTGTGCATGGGGAAAGTTTAAAGAGCTCTCTGGGATCCTGACAAGGAAGGAAGTGTTGCTAAAGCTGAAGGGGAAGGTGTATGTGGCCTGTGTGAGGAGTGCTATGGTGTATGGAAGTGAGACGTGGGCCATGACTGTGGAGCTGAATAATAGACTGGAGAGGACAGAGATGCGGATGGTGCGGTGGATGTGTGGCGTATCGCTGAGGGATAGAGTGTCTAGCAAGGAGCTGAGGGAAAGAATGGGCATTGAATCGGTGTCTGACGTGGTAAAGAGGAGCCGATTAAGGTGGCTGGGACATGTGCTGCGGAAAGATGATGGTGACTGGGTGAAGAGGTGTATGTCGCTTGAGGTTGATGGTGCAAGAGGAAGAGGAAGGCCAAGGATGACATGGAGCCAGGTAGTGGAGAGGGATATGAGAGAGAGTGGGCTGAAGAGGGAAGATGCTAATGATCGAGGAAAGTGGAGGAAACTGTCGTGGGGAACCACCGGCCAACCCCTGCGTAAGCGGGGAAAAGGGCCGTAAAACGTCTGTTGTTGTCTGTTGTAGTAATGTTTGATCAATATTATTATTTCTTCCTTTTTCTTTGTAGTTGGTTGATGAATTACAGTACTATGTGAACGATGAACCTGAATTATCACAAGAAGAAATTCAAATACATAACGAGGTAACGAAGGATTATAGATTAGTAACTTTTATTGTCTAGATGAGACCTACAAATTAAAATGGGATTTTCCAAAGTCGATCGATGTTATGCGGAATTTTCTGATTTTTCAGCAAAATAAATATTTTTGCTGAAACGTATGAAACACATTTTAGGATTTATAACATTCAAAGTTGCGAAATTCCATACTGTTACTCCAGATCTCTTCGATAAAGTTAAAACGGTAAAAATGGTGGAAAGTTTATTTACAGCTTAGCTGCTTTAATATATATATATATCGTCTGTTCACCCCCGGAAAATAGTTCATATGTAATTCGTCTTAAGGGGGGGCATTCTATTATCGTCTGCCTATTCCCCCGCATATAAGCGCAAGCTGGATAATAGCGCATGCGCCTTTAAACGATCAAAATCTGCAAGTTTGATAGACAGGAACAGAATACCGTACTTTTACAGTAAATACGTACCTAAAATGAACAGGTTTTGTGATTGGCTATATGGAAGAAAGTGGTTAGGACATTGGTTTCTTTGTGGTTGATTCTATTGTTTTATTGTTTTAATTAACCAATCACAAAACTTGATAGTATAGGTACAAGTAGGTGGCGACCCTACTTTTAATATCTACATGTATATGTATACTTCGTACACTAAACCATCGAACATTGTCTGTTATAAAATGTAGTGTCACAGTTGTTACAGTGATAATGTTCGTTATATGGTAATAGAATCCAATAATTGTTTATTTTGGTTTATTCTTCCAAGATATTCTTGTAATAACACACTCCACTTGAATGCATTAGATCTCGGCCTTTTACAAGGTATTGACATGGAACTTTAAGTCTATTGTTTCTTTTATTCTCACGGAGTATGGTTAGAGGTGCACCTATATGCGAATATAATGAATTGCAATTTATAAGGTGCTAAAAATTATAAATTATAAAGATTGGAACTCGTAGTCGAAACCATCTGTTTGCCGGTGACGCTTTATACCTGTAGCATTGAGCTATAGGGAGTGCGATAATAGAAAGAAGGTTATCATGATTGTACTGAATCTTAATATGTCAAGTATTTTTAGATGCGCGAAGTTGATCGTCCAGGTTGTTGTAGTGTTGAGGAAGACTATTGTTGGTGACTAACGTTTCGACGGCCTCAGCGGCGGTCATCTTCAAAGTCAAGTAAAGCGTGTTTGTCAGGTTTGCCTATATATATACGTCTGGTTCATTACGTCATCGTTTGTTTGTGTCATAATTAGTGTGAGTCGGTGTTGCGTCATGCGTTAAGCGTGGGCCAAATGCGCCGACTTCCAGGTCACTTATATTGGTGAAACCGGCAGAAACCTAAAAATCAGACTAGCTGAACACAAAGAAACGGGGGCAGGACTAATCACATAGCTGAACACCACGTACTGTACAAACAAAACATGATATTGACTGGGACTCGGCTGAATGTATCGCCTTTAACACAAACTGCAAACAGCGACTTACATTAGAAAGTTGGCATATCAACTTAAACCACTGAACATAAACCACTAAACATAAACCACTTAACAGATCACAACAATTACCGACACCATATGACTTCTTCGCACGCACCAACGAACAATAGACCTACCGACGCTTAACGCATGACGCAACACCCACTCACATTGATTATGACACAAACAACCGATGACGAACAATATTGGCCCACGCTTAACGCATGACGCAACACCCACTCACATTGATTATGACACAAACAACCGATGACGAACAATATTGGCCCACGCTTAATGCATGATGCAACACCCACTTACACTAATTATAACACAAACAAACGATGACGTAATGAACCAGACGTATATATCGGCAAACCTGGACGATCAACTTCACACATCTAATGATATTCCTAAGGTTCAAACCATTTGCTTTCTGTCAAGTATTTATTAAGTTCATGATTTGTGTATTAATGAATGTAGTCAACTTAGTAATATAGTTATGAATAAAGGACTAAGATGGTAAAGCAAAGGTTACAATGTGTACTAACTAGTTCAATGTCATGTCAAGTATTTAGGTACATGTTTTGTGTATTATAGAGAATGACAGAATGTTTTAACGTAGTGATATAGATATGAATGAAGGTCTTATTATAAAGTTTGAGGAGCTTGTGTATTCATAACATTGTACCAAAGTACCACATTTACAATTCCCAAAACTAGTATTCTTATGTCTGCAACGGGCAGTGGGGGGTAGGTGTGTGAAGATATTTAATGTAATGACCCATTAGGTGAAGGCTAAAAGGGATGACTCAAAAGGACCTTCACATTTTTTAGAACTACTAATCCTAACCCTAATCTCAATCCTTATCCTAACCCTAACCTTGATCCTAACCTTGATCCTAACCTTGATCCTAACCTTATACCTAATCCTAACTGTATCCATAACCTAACGAAAAATTAAAAAAACAGAAAAAAACAGAAAGGTCCTTTTGAGTCATCCCTTTTAGCCTTCCTCGACCCATTAAGTCTGTTGAGATTCTTTTTTCTCTTTCAGTCCATCACACATCTTCAGAATTTAATAAGGTCTAAACTAGACGAAGCCACGATGCATGTTCTTAAGGTAAGACTGTCGGTAGACACATTATCGTTTAGTGAGGAGAAAGTTTTAAAAATGAAAGTATAATAATTTGATTAAATCGCATCAAAATATTGCACAGCCGTGATTGATCAACGTTGAATAATAGGATAACTTTTGAAATGAAAAGGTCGGAGTTTCAAATAAGATTCGAATAAGACAGACCGAATAAGACAGACCATGAAAATGAGAATGCATAAGAAGGCTGATTGCTTGATAACATTAGAACAACAAGTCTTTTCCAGATATGATATAAAAAGGAGAAATAGGAGAACTTCATTTCTTCAGGTCAAATTTTATTGGCTAAAATATTTTTCGTGAAATTAGATTTCATAACCATGTCCTATTATCCATTATCTATTGATATATGATATGTGGTTAATAGGGGAGCAATGCGAGCGTTTTTACAAGGCGATATTGGATAACCTTATTGCTACTCTAAGTCTATTGATATTCATTTTCTTCTCTTCCACTTCATGACGCTGTTTTTTAATTTTTTTATTTAGTCTCCTGATGATTACATTGATTCAGATACACAAAACATTCAGTTTGAGATGACGTCACGTTCCATAACTTTGAATATCTGGGGGAACATATCACGCAATCCTCGGTAAGTTTTTATTGTTTTTTTAAATAGACGTTTGCCATCAACACCTCTCCCTGAGTAACTAAGATTTGTTTGTTCGTTTGTCCGCTTGCATGAAGCGAGGGTGATAATCTCGCACTTGCCATACGAAACAAATTTGTCGTGAATAAAGTTCTTATGAAGTAACTCAAACTTGTGTTTTCATGTTATATCGCTCTGCTTCGCCATTGAGCACTCTACCCGTATGATTTTGTACTCGATACTAGTTATCTATCTATATATATATATCTGTGTTGAATTTAAAAAAGAACAGGCAGACCAAAACAATGATGCTCCTAGCAGAAGGATCCACAAACATGGATACAGGTTATGCTCTTGGATGATATTATATATCAATTGAAGAGAATGACAAAGAGCAAGAAAACTTCTCACCAGTCCAGATAATTTATCTGGACTGGTGAGAAGTTTTCTTGCTCTTTGTCATTCTCTTCAATTCATATATATATATATATATATATATATATATATATATATATATATATATATATATATATATATATATATATATATATATATATATATATATATATATATATATATATATATATATATATATATATATATATATATATATATATATATATATATATATATATATATATATATATATATATATATATATATATATATATATATATATATATATATATATATATAAGGCCGAAACGGTACCGTCTGTAGTTAGATATCGCTCTGTGACCTTTAGGTCATATTGAGCGCTCTACAGGATGAACCATTGTCGCTTACGCATTGTGCGCACGCTCACTGCTTGCAGTTTGAGCGCTCTGGCATGGTTTTTGAGGTCCCACATTTTGTGTGCATCAAGGGTGACTGTAAATAGCAGTCATCTTCATCCTGCTCATCAGCACTACACTGATGAGGCCCAAAAGGCCGAAACGGTACCGTCTGTATTTAGATATCGCTCTATGACCTTTAGGTCATATTGAGCGCTCTACAGGATAAAAAAAATCGCTTACGCATTGTGCGCACGCTCACTGCTTGCAGTTTGAGCGCTCTGGCATGGTTTTTTATGTCCCACATTTTGTGTGCATCAAGGGTGACTGTAAATAGCAGTCATCTTCATCCTGCTCATCAGCACTACACTGATGAGGCCCAAAAGGCCGAAACGGTACCGTCTGTAGTTATATATATATATATATATATATATATATATATATATATATATATATATATATATATATATATATATATATATATATATATATATATATATATATATATATATATATATATATATATATATATATATTATATATATATATATATATATATATATATATATATATATACATATATGTGTGTGTATATATATATATATATATATATATGTGTGTATATATATATATATATATATATATATAAAACTAAGGATTTATGGTGAAATAAAATTTCGAGTGCTGGAATACATACATTTTAAGACCAAACCGGGACCAGTTGAAAAAACAACTTCAAGGCCTTCCGGCTGGGAATTGAACCCGCGACACATCGTATATGTACTTTGACATTTCACTCTGTGACGAAGGTCCTTCCTTAGACCTTTTTCACACATTTCGATAGTACACCAACCTTTTAGACGTCTGCCATTTGTAATTCTACAATGCCTATACGCAGCAGAAAACTTAAAGTGCCTATCTGGGGTTTGGGGATTTTACATATTTGTGAATTGTAAAATATCTTGTCGTGCGAAAACTTCAACTTCATACCTTTTACCCCTGATATAGTGATTTACTATTCACAGGAAATTACGTCAAAGCAGGTACACGCAAAAACATTGCTCATTCATTCAGTAGTGAAATACAATGAAAGTTTGCGAATTGAGAGAATTTTGTCTAAACAGGTGTTTTTAAAGTTCAGAGCCAAATTTTCTTTGTATTTCACTGTTGAATTAGTGTGCAATGACTTCGCGTGTCCCTGCTTTGACGTCATTTCCTGTGAATCGTAAATCAACTTTAGCAGGGAAAAAGGCATGAAGATGAAATTTTTGAACGACAAGATATACATGTACAGTAAAATCCCGCGTATAAGAACCTACTATTTTCCAGCTCAGGGTGAATAGGTTCTTACATATTTGATGCATAAGACAAAATAAGCCTGTTTAGGTTATAAGTGCTGTTTCATATAAAGTCTGAAACACTTTCATGAAAGTAAATTTTGCAGTCTAGCAGTTTAATACCCTGAAACATATTTATCTGGAACTGTATAAATCACTGCCAAGCCTTCAATCTTATTTCTCATTCCATAACTATTACATGCCTACCAAATAAGAACCTTTTCCAAATTTCAGGCTGAATTGGTTCTTATAAAAATGGGTGTCTAAATGGCAAATTTCAGGCTGTAGGTTCTTAATCCACTAGGTTCTTATACGCGGGATTTTACTGTATTACATTTCTTATTGGTAGAACCCAAAGATTACGAAGATGCAAAATCCACAAACCCCGGGTAGGCACTTTAAAGTGGCACTTCGATGGAAAATTGTCTACCTTATTTAGATTTTATTTATAAGTACTTTTGAAATGAAGAAGAATATCATTCTCTCTTAGTTAATATATCATCTTGTTCCAAAGATATTCATGTTTTACGAATATGCAAATGTATACCTTATTTCATCATTTACTCACACGAACTCAATATAATTCTGAATTCTGAGGAAAATATGCAGCAATTTATGCACACAGTACCGTGTACCATTCGTATAAGCATACATCTGGAAAGTTTCTATACAACCTACTAATTATTTCCAGAGATATTCGTCTTTTTGGAAATTTGTGTGAGTAAATGACGTCATAATGTGTCTCATTTGTATGTTTCAAAGACCTGAATATCTCTGGAATAAGATGAGATATTGACTAAGAGAGAACGATATTTGTCCTCATTACAAAAGTACTTCTAAATAAACTCAAAATTAGTATACCGTATTTCCTCTAATAAATGCCTAGCCTCAAATAAACGCCTCCTTCTAATAAACGCGTCCCCTTTTCCCCTCTAATAAACGCCTCCCTGTAATAAATGCCTCCCTCTAATAAACGCTTCCCTCTAATAAACGCGCACACATCAGAGCGGCGTTTATTAGAAAAAAAATAGAAAGTGCAATATCGTTTTGTTATTTTTTCCACAAATTCCACAGACGTTGACTGGCTTCATTGTCGAAGTGATGTAAACAACTTAGTTTAAACTAGCCATTGTTAATGTTTATTAAAGTAAAATAATAATAAAAGTAAAAACGAAAAAAGAACTCGATCAATATGCTTCTTATCCGGACTTCGCGCTCGGTCAATAACATATTGTTTAATAAACGGCTCCCTCTAATAAACGCCTCCTTCTAATAAACGCCTCCCTCTAATTAACGCCTCCCTCTAATAAACGCCTCCCTCTAATAAACGCCTCCCTCTAATAAACGCCCCCCTCTAATAAACGCCTCCCTCTAATAAACGCCTCCCTCTAATAAACTCCTCCCTCTAATAAACGCCTCCCTCTAATAAACGCCTCCCTCTAATAAACGCCTCCCTCTAATAAACGCCTCCCTCTAATAAACGCCTCCCTCTAATAAACGCCTCCCTCTAATAAACGCCTCCCTCTAATAAACGCCTCCCTCTAATAAACGCCTCCCTCTAATCAACGCCCCCCTCTAATCAACGTCTCCCTCTAATAAACGTTTCCCTCTAATAAACGCCTCCCTCTAATAAACGCCTCCCTCTAATAAACGCCTCCCTCTAATAAACGCCTCCCTCTAATAAACGCCTCCCTCTAATAAACGCCTCCCTCTAATAAACGCCTCCCTCTAATAAACTCCTCCCTCTAATAAACGCCTCCCTCTTATCAACGCCTCCCTCTAATCAACGCCTCCCTCTAATCAACGCCTCCCTCTAATAAACGCCTCCCTCTAATAAACGCCTCCCTCTAATAAACGCCTCCCTCTAATAAACGCCTCCCTCTAATAAACGCCTCCCTCTAATAAACTCCTCCCTCTAATAAACGCCTCCCTCTAATAAACGCCTCCCTCTAATAAACGCCTCCCTCTAATAAACGCCTCCCTCTAATAAACTCTTCCCTCTAATAAACTCCTCCCTCTAATAAACGCCTCCCTCTAATAAACGCCTCCCTCTAATAAACTCTTCCCTCTAATAAACTCCTCCCTCTAATAAACCCCTCCCTCTAATAAACTCCTCCCTCTAATAAACCCCTCCCTCTAATAAACCCCTCCCTCTAATAAACGCCTCCCTCTAATAAACGCCTCCCTCTAATAAACGCCTCCCTCTAATAAACCCCTCCCTCTAATAAACCCTCCCTCTAATAAACCCCTCCCTCTAATAAACCCCTCCCTCTAATAAACGCCTCCCTCTAATAAACGCCTCCCTCTAATAAACGCCTCCCTCTAATAAACGCCTCCCTCTAATAAACCCCTCCCTCTAATAAACGCCTCCCTCTAATAAACGACTCCCTCTAATAAACTCCTCCCTCTAATAAACTCCTCCCTCTAATAAACTCCTCCCTCTAATAAACGCCTCCCTCTAATAAACGCCTCCCTCTAATAAACCCCTCCCTCTAATAAACTCCTCCCTCTAATAAACGCCTCCCTCTAATAAACGCCTCCCTCTAATAAACGCCTCCCTCTAATAAACTCCTCCCTCTAATAAACTCCTCCCTCTAATAAACTCCTCCCTCTAATAAACGCCTCCCTCTAATAAACCCCTCCCTCTAATAAACGCCTCCCTCTAATAAACCCCTCCCTCTAATAAACCCCTCCCTCTAATAAACCCCTCCCTCTAATAAACGCCTCCCTCTAATAAACCCCTCCCTCTAATAAACGCCTCCCTCTAATAAACCCCTCCCTCTAATAAACGCCTCCCTCTAATAAACGCCTCCCTCTAATAAACGCCTCCCTCTAATAAACTCCTCCCTCTAATAAACTCCTCCCTCTAATAAACTCCTCCCTCTAATAAACTCCTCCCTCGAATAAACTCCTCCCTCTAATAAACTCCTCCCTCTAATAAACTCCTCCCTCTAATAAACGCCTCCCTCTAATAAACGCCTCCCTCTAATAAACTCCTCCCTCTAATAAACGCCTCCCTCTAATAAACCCCTCCCTCTAATAAACCCCTCCCTCTATTAAACCCCTCCCTCTAATAAACGCCTCCCTCTAATAAACGCCTCCCTCTAATAAACGCCTCCCTCTAATAAACTCCTCCCTCTAATAAACTCCTCCCTCTAATAAACTCCTCCCTCTAATAAACTCCTCCCTCTAATAAACTCCTCCCTCTAATAAACTCCTCCCTCTAATAAACTCCTCCCTCTAATAAACTCCTCCCTCTAATAAACTCCTCCCTCTAATAAACTCCTCCCTCTAATAAACGCCTCCCTCTAATAAACCCCTCCCTCTAATAAACCCCTCCCTCTAATAAACGCCTCCCTCTAATAAACCCCTCCCTCTAATAAATGCCTCCCTCTAGTAAACCCTCCCTCTAATAAACGCCTCCCTCTAATAAACCCCTCCCTCTAATAAACGCCTCCCTCTAATAAACGCCTCCCTCTAATAAACTCCTCCCTCTAATAAACTCCTCCCTCTAATAAACTCCTCCCTCTAGTAAACACCTCCCTCTAATAAACGCCTCCCTCTAATAAACGCCTCCCTCTAATCAACGCCAGTAGTATAGAAAGTGGGGCTACCGGCGCATTTTTCCATTTGAATGTCTCAACTTTTTTCTCTGGAGAACGCAGCACTTTTTTCGTTTTTAGATTCCACATATAATTCTCGAGCAAATATGTGGAATGCAAAAACGGAAAAAGTGCTGCGTTCTCCAGAGAAGTTGAGACATTCAAATGGAAAAAGTTCGCCGTTAGCCCCACTTTCGAGACTACTAATAGACGATGTGTCGCATGGTTTGGGGAGTCAGAGACGTGTCTCAGCTAGTAGGCTACAGAGTGAGGTGTCTGAACGTGAGGCTGCTGTGGGTGAGGATGTCGCTCGTGACAAGACTGTGTCAAGCAATATTACACATGATCCTGGTATGGGTTTTGTTCCAACTAGTGAGTTGAGTGGGACTCATAATTCGAAAGGGTCTAAGGACTTGGCTATATTTAATAATAAAACGACTCTTATGAGAAGGTCTGGACGTAAACGTGACTCTGTTGTGGGTGGTAATGTCGCTCGTAGTGGTATACTATTGAGTGGTGGTGCACGTGATCCTGCTATAGGTTCTGGTAATTTAGTTATACCGAATATTAAGATGAGTTTTCTAGAGAGGATGTCTAGCTATCTAGCTGACGCTAAAGCATTGGGGTATAAGTGGATGGACCTTATTAGAAGGGGATCTAGAGAGAACGTTATTAATAGAGTCACCAGAGTTAGGGAGGTCAGAAAGGCTAGACGTGATCTTAGACGATATGTGAGGAGGTCACAACTAGGTCAGGAAGCGTCAGACAAAGAGTACGAGAGAGTCACTAGTCTTATTGCTAAGATGAAACGTCCTACTGTAGTGCAAAGGAGAGTCGCTCTTAAAGGGTACACCAAGTCGTATAGTGTTGAGGTGGTCTACAATAAGGATCCATTAAAACAACTAGTCAATACTAGAGGAGTAGTGGGCTCGACTTTACAGAAAGAGTTAGAGAGACTGAGAGGTTTAAAGTTTTCTGAGATATTGAAAGTGACTCTAGAGAAACAAATTGGTGATGGAGAGTCTGTGTTTAAGACAGCCTTCTTCCATAGCGTAATCAAAACAGTGATTAGTAGTGTTGATATTAGTGGGACTACAAAGCAATCTAGTGAGGAGATAGTAAATCGTATTGCTGTGTGGTTGTCAGAGGGGTCTGGGTGGGTTGTGGATAATATTGATGATCACTTTATTAATGTAGTGGTGTATGAGCCTCTTAAAGGATCGAGTTATATTGAGCTACCAGAAGAGTTGAAGAACGCGTCTAAAGGTTTGATTAATATAAAGAACAACGATGACAAGTGTTTTATGTGGTGTCACGTGTTTCACAAGTGTCCTATAGGAAAGGATCCGCAGAGAGTGTCGAAGCATAAGAAGAACGTAGGTTCTGTGAACTATGAAGGAGTGAGATTTCCAGTGAATACAAAACAGTACAACAAGATAGAGAGGCAGAACGGTACTAGTATCAACGTGTTTGGGTACGAGGACAAGCAGCCATTCCCTATTTACGTTTCTGAGGAGAAGTACGAGGATCATATGGACCTGCTACTTATAACTAGTGGTAGTAAACGACATTACGTATACATCAAAGACTTTGATAGGTTTATGTGCGGTCAGTCTAAACACAAGTGTCGCAAGAACTTCTGTAGGTACTGTCTCCAATGTTTTACTACCAGTAAGATTCTAGAGAAACACAAGGAGGTTTGTATGGTGATAAATGGCAAGCAAGCGATCAAGATGCCAGATGAAGGAGACAACACTCTTGAGTATAACAATTACCACAAACAATTAGAAGTGCCGTTCGTAATATACGCAGACTTCGAGGCTATCACAGAGAAGATAGACAACGTGACACCACTCACAGGATCGTACACTAGCGAGTATCAAAGACACACGGACTGTGGGTATGGGTACAAAGTAGTGTGCTGTTATGATGATAAATATAGTAAACCAGTAGAGATGTTTCGAGGTGAGAACGCGGTTAGGAAGTTCATGAAAAAGATGCTAGAGGAGGTTAAATACTGCAAGAAAGTCAGGAAGGAGCATTTTAATGAGGACATGGTGTTGACCGTAGCTGATAAGGTTAACTTCAAGGAAGCGACTAAATGTCACATTTGTGACGTAAAGTATAAACGTAGAGACGTGAGAGTTAGAGATCATTGTCATGTCACTGGTAAATATAGAGGTTCAGCGCATCAGTTGTGCAATAGGAACTATAGATTGACTGGTAAGATACCTGTCATATTTCACAATCTAAGAGGATACGATAGCCACTTCATAATGCAAGAGATAGGCAAGCTAGGTCAGAAAATCAACGTCATACCAAATAATATGGAGAAATATATGGCATTCATGTTAGGTAAACATCTAGTGTTTCTAGATAGTTTCCAATTCATGAGCTCTAGTCTAGTCAACCTAGTAAACAACCTACCAAGAGATTGTCTTAAGTACACGTCCGAAGTATTTCAAGGTAAGGAGTTAGAGTTGATGTCACGAAAGGGTGTGTACCCATATGACTATATGGATAGTTTCGATAAGTTCGAAGACATAAAGCTACCCTCAAAGGAGAGCTTCTACAGTGTGCTAAATGACGAACATATATCAGACGCTGATTATGAACACGCACAAGAAGTGTGGAAGACGTTCGACTTGAATAGTATGGGTGAGTACCATGATGTGTACCTCAAGACTGATGTGTTACTATTGTCTGACGTGTTTGAGAACTTCAGAAAGACTTGCAAGCAGTACTACCAACTAGATCCTTGTCACTACTTCACATCACCAGGACTATCATGGGACGCTGCTCTAAAGATGACAGGAGTGAAACTTGAGTTGATGACTGATATCGACATGTTTCAGTTTATTGAGAAAGGAATGCGAGGTGGCGTCTCTTGTATCACGCATAGATATGGTAAGGCCAATAATAAATATATGAAGGACTATGATAGTAGTAAACCATCGAAACACATCGTATACCTAGATGCGAATAACCTTTACGGTTGGGCTATGTGTCAGTACCTACCGACTGGTGGATTCGAGTGGGTCGAGAAGTTCGATCTTAACGAATATAAGGATGACTCAAGCAAAGGAATACTATTAGAGGTTGACCTGGAGTATCCAAAGGAGTTACACGATCTTCACAACGACTATCCTTTAGCCCCTGAGAGGATGAAAGTAAGTAGTGATATGTTGTCAAACTATTGTAAGACAATCCAAAACAAGTTTAAGATATCTGTGGGAGAGGTTGCAAAACTTGTACCTAACCTAAACGGTAAGAGTAAGTACGTCGTTCACTATAGAAACCTACAATTATACAAGAGTTTGGGAATGAAGGTTAAGAAGATACATAGAGTACTTCAGTTCGATCAGTCACCATGGCTCAAGCAATATATCGACTTTAATACAGACAAGAGGACCCAAGCGAAGAACGACTTTGAGAAGGATTTCTTCAAGCTTATGAACAATAGTGTATTCGGAAAGACTATGGAGAATCTGCGAAAGCGTGTGAACGTGGAGTTAGTGACAGACGAGGAAAAGCTGAAGAAAACTAACGTCGAAACCAACCTTTGTAAGCAGTAAGATATTTGACAATAACTTGGTAGCAGTTCACAAGATCAAAGAGATACTAACTCTAAATAGACCAGCATATGTGGGTATGTGTATTCTAGACCTATCGAAGACATTTATGTATGACTTCCACTACAACAACGTCAAAAAGAAGTATGGCAGCAAAGCCAAACTACTATTCACAGACACTGATAGTATAATGTATGAGATCAAGACGGAAGATGTGTACAAAGACATGTACGCTAACAAGGAAGTGTTCGACTTCAGTGGATATGGCAAGTCATCTCCCTACTTCGACCTAACTAACAAGAAGGTTATTGGTAAAATGAAGGACGAGACATTAGGAGTCCCAATCGTTGAGTTCGTTGGTTTAAGGTCGAAAATGTATAGCTACATAAAAGAAGACGGAAAGGGTGGGAAGACTGCTAAAGGTATCAAGAAGAGTACCATTAGAAACAACATAAGACACGACAACTATAAAAGTGTCCTGACAAATGGTGAGCAAATGTCTCACATAATTAAAACTATTCGCAGCAAGAGCCACCGACTAGGAAGCTACGAAATAAGTAAGATATCCTTGAGCTGCTTTGACGACAAACGACATATACTACCAGATGGTGTGTCTAGCTATGCGTATGGACATTACAAAATAGTTTAAAATCAGATGCTCAAATTTCTCAAATGCTTTTTGGTCTCCAGGTGTCTATATTTAGAGGTCACATGGTATGACTGATCACATGTCTCACACACCCACTTGTGAGTTCTCATCCACTCTTTAGTTTGCGCTCTGGATGCTACTAAAGCTTCTTCTTTGGTTTGGTAAATTCTTGGTCTTGCCATTATATATTACTATATATTTTATTTACCCACTCGTTGTAGTATGGATCTTCTCTTCCGTCCCAACCTAGATCCTTGTATACTACATTATACAGGTTATACTCGAATCGTACCTTGACCTTACCAGGTTTGAGGTCGTTAAGACTACCTCTCAACTCTATACCTCTTCTAGAGCATATTCTTATGATATAGAAAATATATTTCGATATATTCTTGACAACTAGTTTGTTTCTTTTAAGAGACCATATTATCTCTATAAAATCACTGACCACTATTGGTATGTCATTCTCGTTAACTAGTCTTTTGCTAGTCAACATTCTCTCTAGCCACTTACTATAACTATGAGTCGATTTCTTGTACATCCAAATGTTAGGTACGAAGTTTCTCACGCGTCCATAGGTAGTCTCTCCACACTTGTCACAACTAAACACACCGTCTTCGGTTTGGGTTCTGTGGTTACTACACTCGTAACAGTATGTGGTGTCGTTCCACTTTTTTGGTTTTGCGTCTCTACTTCCGTTCTTGATCTCGTCCAATGTGTACCCTAATGTAGTACCACTCCACTTTTTTGACGTCTCAATCTCGTCCAACGTATACCCAGCATAGAACATTCTCATTGTGCGTTCGTCAACCATCTAAGTTACTATACTATATGTATCTTTAGACTATAGTGTGGTAACTTAAGTGTCGCTCTAGAGTGCGTAATAGTTAGGGTGACTTGTAATCTCTACTGAATGTCTTCCCATTGTGCTGTGTCGTCATGATCTGTCTTAATCGATCTCGAGTGTCTGACAATAGTAGTCTCAACTCTTTGGTCTCGTTTACCTGGATAATAAGGTTCTTACAGAGTACCGTCAACGCTTCGTTGTGTTTCTTCTGGTTCTCGAAAAGTATCTCCAATACGTTATGTGTGTTTGTCTCCAGTGCGTCATGTTTAAGCTTCTCGTCTGCTTCCATCGCTATCTCCTTCAAAGTTCTAGCACTCATAACTATAGTGCTGTATGTATAGTTATGTTTAGATCACTCTGTACACCAAGTACCCAACGGGTAACCCGACAGCTCCGACGAATATCATTTGGTATTCTCTCATCTCATCAGAGGGTTTATAATAGTCTGATAACTCAGGCTCTTTACTAAATGTCTTCCCATCATACTGTATCGTCAGTACTTGTCTTAGTTGATCCAGAGCGTGGTTCGTGTCGTTTATGTCTGCATTAGCATCTGACAACTGTTGTCTTAACTCCTGAACTTTGTCTCTCTGACGAATCTCATTCTCGTAGAACTTTTCTTTCGCTCTTGCGAGACTCTCCAATGCTTTGTTGTGTCTCTTTATCTCTGTCTCGTAGCCGGTGTGGTTTAGCTTGCTGAATATGAATCCAGCTCCTGCGAATGCTACAGCGTTGAACAAACCACCTGCTATCACACTAGCCATTATATATTACGCTATGTTATTTTGAGAACGGGTCTACAGGTAAGTATTTCTTACTCTGTGCCCACTTGATAAGTAGCGTTGAGACACCTACAGCAGTCGCTAACTTTAGGGTGCCCTTCACTGATTCGGGGGTACCCAACGGTTCTTTTAGTACTTTCTTTGATGCCATTGACACGGCTACGGCTCCAGCAGTCACGAGGGCTGCGTCGTATAGCTCGTTCATCAGTTCTTTTCTATCTATTGATGCCATATATTATACGATATGTTTTAATCGAGGCTGTCGAGTTTACGTGATGGTTTTATAACAACGGTCTTAGGCTCTTCGGTAACTACTTGTTTGTCTTGTCTCATCGTGTAATACAGTGAGCTAGCGGCTATTACCACTCCTATAGTGCCTATGACGTATCCGTAGTTAAAACTATCGTCCTCACTTATCACTCTCTCTCTCATCTTCCTCTCTTTGGCTGCTTTAGATATAGCAGCCAAGCGTTTGCCTGCCTCTACTCTCTTAGGGTCTTTGACCTTTGTTGTCGACGTTATAATGGGTACGGACTCGTTGTCAGTCATCTATACCATACGTGATATCTCGTCACAGACCATCTCACAGTCATCTCACAGATCATCTAACAGGTCGTCTAACAGGTCGTCTCACAGATAGAGTATTCTATGAAAGTATCTTTGATGATTAGACAGTGTGGTTTCACTCTTAAATCTTCTATTACAATACTCACACAGAACCCTGGAGTCTCTCATATATGTCTCTATGAAATGTATTATCTCATGTTGGTCTGAGGATAATAATGTGTTGTACCCTTGTGATCTTAGTCTTCTTAATACCCTCATCTGGTTATTCCTAATAACCCCATTACCTTTCGGTGTTTTGAACTCTATAGCAAAACCATTGTATCTCTTATGTAGTTGCGGAACTATCAAATCTGGTTGTCCGCCACTGTAACCCTTCTTCCATCCATCTATTCTTTTAGTAGATGTGTCTTGGTACTCTCCCAACCCTGGGATGACTATTGTTGGATGATACTCTCTAATATATTTAACTATATTATAATGCAAGTCTGTCTCGTTCATTATTGATAACTGGTTGCATTGTGTGTACTGACCCGTCTTTCTAATAGACGGTAGGACTTCTGTGAATACCCATTTTTGAAACTTCTTGGCTGACTCGAGTTTCGACGAGAAGACTAGAGAGTAAACTCCTGGCTCCGATATGAGTATCATGTTTGGTTGCAAGTTTAAAGGGGGGCGCGAATCACGCCCCCCTTCAAACACATCTCGTTTGACCTTATATATATCGTCAACGTGTACACTGATAGCCCACTTCGCGTTTTTATACCCTAGTGCCTTAGCGACTTCTTTTCCATGGAACCATATGTTGTCTCCATCTTTAATAGTCGTGACTGAATTGTTCTCAAAACTGAAATTTTCGACAAGGCTCGTCATATATAATATACTGTGTGTAATATTATAAGTGACTCTGAGGTCCCAAAACGGGACCTCAGTTTTCGTCGTCTTTTACGCGGAAAACACCCTTGGTTCTTATGTGTAGACCTGTGTCTTAAGGGAGGTCGGAACCGGACCCCCCTTGTGTCTCGTATACTTTATTGTACCTTTTCACCATTCCATTGATTGGTGGGCATAAGTCAGTCACATTATCGTCCAACACTTTAACGTCTGAAAGAAACATTGACTCGTTGTAAGGAAGACCTCTAAGATACGATCTTAGTTGTGTCAGTATCTTTTTATAGCTAGTGTGTGCGAACTTACAATGCTCCACTCTACTCGTCAGATTGGATTTAGCCAAGTAGCCTTGAATGACCACGCCAGGACCACTAATACAAGCAATAATTATAGGGTTAACAGTTACCGATCCAGCTACAATCCCTACTGTTGTTAACCCTATGCTAGTCATGTTCAACGATAGTCTAACTTTCTTCAACCTCTTATATTTCCATTTGTAACAGGCTTCTAGCTTGTGGTAGTACGCGTACAAGCGTTTGAGCTCTAGTGTCTCCTCCTCTGACATGTCCTTTGATATGTGATCGAAAACAATAACTGACTTCTTCTTCATATATCTTACTTTATATTATACTCATCCATCATCTTCCCACCAACTACTAGCACGTCTCGGTTCGTCATGTAGCCAGAGACTATCTTCATACCGTAGAACTCTATCAGAGACGGGTACGCGTAGGGTGCGAGCAACGACTTTGGTCGATGTATTGCAAATATTGTTCCATAGGGATACCCTATCTCGTTATAGTTAGCTGTGAAGTCTGAGTCTGTCGACCTTATGTTGTTGACTCTAACATGCGAGTTACCCATCTGCCAATGTATTGATATCATGTGTCTCTTAGTGGTGTCGATACTATTTGGTATTGTACACGTGTACTCCTTTGCTGGGAGGCCACCACCAAACGACAACTTATCAGTTGTACCACCTTTATATCCGATGAACTTGTCCCAAGAACCATCATCGTTTGAGATAATCGCCTCCCAATCTGCTGTAGACACCCTCTTGGCTAACCTCGATACCACGAAAACGGATATGTCACAGTACTGCATACGTGGACAGTTAAAGTGCATTCCAACCTCTAGTTGATATTGAGTTATTGTAGGGGATAGGAAGCTATGACCACTGTCAGTACCAATAATAGGACCATAGGATTGAACACTTTGCACTAGTGTGTTTCCAATGTCTTTCACTTTATTTGTCCCACTGTGGTAAAACTGCGTCATGTCTGCGTTCGCGGTGTGCTTTGTGATGTTAAAATCGAGTAGAACGTTATAGGACTGCACTTTAAAGTATTGTGATAAGTACACGGACTCCAACACTTTTTTACTGATAGCGTCCAAATCATCGACTGGATCTGCTATGTTTTTGAGTGCCCTGAGCGCCATATCTATATCTCCAGACATCCTCCCACCGCTCACGCTTAGTTTAGGGTCATTGTCTAGATGTCTCTTCGCTCTTCTCAATATTTTGTCGCTCTCGTAGTCTCTGTCCTCAAATCCATAACTTAGACTCATTATGTTATAACACATATTTGCTCACTAAATAGCCAGACACAGCGGAAGCCCCTAGAACTAGCCACAACTCTGTCGCGTTGCTATCTTGTGTCACCTCCAGACGATATTCTTGGTGTGTCACATTTGGTGTTGCCATGCGATGTGTCACCTTTGGTGGCTTGTCGAGTGTCTCCAGGTGCTCTCCACCTTCCTGGTGTGCCACGTTTGGTGTTGTCAGACGATGCGTCACCTTTGGTTGTTTGCCAAGTGTCTCCAGGTGCTCTCCACCTTCCTGGTGAACTTTCTTAACCTCCATCGTTGGTGCGTAGTTTAGCCCACTATTTACTCCAAACTTCATACTCTGTGTAGCAGTCTTTAGCAGGTTGTTGTACCCAGCGATTTTGTTTTTGAGGATTACCACGTTACTTGGCATTAACCATGTAGACGGTGATAGTGCTAGATTTTGGACAACGTTAGTGTCTCTAATCGACTTGTTCATGTTGAGAATCCACGTTGACACGTCATAGTTTATAACGCTATCCTCCACCAGCTTTCGAAACTCTTGTTGAGTCTCTAGACTGCCTGCAGAACCACCAACGACTGACACACGCGTCCTCGCTTGTGCGCCAAGTGTAGAGTAAACGAAGGCCTCTATAGACTGATTTAGATATTGTCGCCCAATGTTGGTGAGACCGTTCGACACCAGAGGAACGTATCGTTTGTAGTCGTTCTTAACGTCGTTAATCGTGAAGACTCTCTCCTCACCTGTTGTACCATCAGCAAGAACTTTACCGTGGTAGTAATGTTTTCTAGGGATCTTGTCTGTTTTACCATACAATTCTCCAGCGTCAAACTCTCTACTTATCGATCTCATACTCTCACCACCTTCCATCCTTCTTAGAAGTCTTCTAACAGTAAAGTACAGATGGAACCTCATCACACTTGTGATAACAGGGTGGACTTCTTGTGAGGGTGACAAGTGTTGCAAACGACACTCCGCAACAGAAACTTGCACAATACGTTGCAAACACAACCCTATAGTAGCTCTCGTTGTCGTCCCACTTTGACTTTGTCTTTGACGTGACGATTTGTAAGATTGGTAGCTTTGAGAGAAAGTAGCTCTTCTGATTAACGAAGATTCTAAAGTTGTTCACTGGATAGTTCAACACGTTTTCCGTTGGATAGCCATCCCAAAGTCCCCAATGGTTCTTGCGACCTTTTGATAGTGGTTGGATAGTTCCACCAGAGAGCCATATTATTGGGAACTTGCTATTGTGCAGCCACTTCCACATACTCTTGTCATTTTTAAATATAGCGTTGGTAATATTAGTCGACAATATGTCGTTGTTGACGAAGTAGACATCGACCCTTGTCACGTCACCTTGTCGTGTTTGGATAGGCTCAAAACAAAACTTGGTCAGTGTGGCGTAAGGATACTTTTTTACGAAGTCCAACTTGGCCTTCTTGATAGCGTCTCTCGAGTTCTTAGTCGCTTTGTCATAGTTCTCACCATAATAACGTCTGATCAACGTCTCGAAGTCCACTGGTTTGTTTAACGTCTCCACTGGTTTGTTTATAGTTAGATACTTAGTATACTCCGGGTTACTCTTAAACCTACTCGAGTCTATACTAATGTCACCAATATTAGTTTTCGTCACGAAGAATATATGTATATGCATATTGTCGTCAACATCAAGAAAAAACCTATTCTTGTCAGCATAAGGATACTTTCTTTTGAACGCATCCATCATAACATACCGTACGTTATATGAGAGTGGTAGTATTGATTAGTGGTTCAACGAAAACTGTAGACCTACCAGAGTCAACTCTAGCAACTAACTCAGACCCTCACTTACTAGTTGAGAAGGCAACCATCTTTTGGGACTACGTTAACGTAACCACAGCTAACGACAAGATAACTTACAACAGTAATAATCACGTTTTTAGTCCTGGGTACCACACCTTTAAAATGATCGCCGACGACTTGAAAGAGTTAGGAGACGTCAAGTTAGTAGCTAACAGATACGACTCGACGTGTACGATAACAACTGACCAACAAATAGAACTGTTTAGATTTGGACAACTCTTAGGGTTTGACGAAAACACTACAATAGCCACCACAAAAACCAGTCCCAACGTTGTTAACGTTAACAGAGGACTGAAATACATACAAGTAACGTCTAGTATCGTGGACAGATCTAATAACATAGTTAATGGTAACAAAAGTGGTTGTATCGCAGTACTGCCAATAACTAGCACACAGACACTCAAAGGCTCTGTACAACATTTTGGTGTTGGGTCGAAAATCCCAATAAACAAAGGAGTCATCAACCAACTAGAGTTCAAGATAACAGATCAGGACGATAACAGTGTTAACGTTGGTAACGTGCTATTAGATTTACACATCACGTAGTGTATATGGAGCAAGAACTAAGAGATATTTACTACAACCCATCAACTGGTTACCAATCTGCTGAGAGGCTGTACCAAAAGGCACAAGAAGACGGTCTAAACGTTAGTAGGGCAAAGATAAAGGATTGGCTAAAATCTCAAGACACGTACACCAGGTACAAACCAGTTGTTAAGAAACACAAGTTTAGACAAACGTTTGTTGACTATCTTGGTGAGCAGATACAGATGGACTTGGTCGACATGGGTAAGTACAAACACAAGAACAACGGATACTACTGGATACTAACAGCCACTGAGGTCCTTAGTAGGTATGCTTTCGCAATACCTGTCTACAGGAAAGATACGAAAAACATGACTAAGGCTGTCACAGAGTTACTAGAGAAGGCTAAGGTTAGATTTGGTGAGTATCCAAAGCTGGCTCAGTTTGACGATGGTAAGGAATTCTACAACGTTGGTGTAAAGGATCTATTGGATAAACACGACGTGAAATACTTCAGCACAAACTCTGATAAAAAGGCAGCAGTCGTGGAACGGTTTAATAGAACACTCAAGACGTCTATGTGGAAATACTTCTACAGTAAGGGAACGTACAAGTGGATTGATATCTTGGACCAGCTCGTTGAGAATTACAACAATACTAAACATAGTACCACACTTATGAAACCTAAAGATGTGAGCAATAAAAACGAAAACGAAGTATGGACGACGTTGTTCGGACACCATTTCGGTGACTACCCACTACCAAAGTTTAAAGTAGGTGAGACTGTCAGGATATCAAAGTACAAGAGCATATTCGCGAAAGGGTACGAGGCTAACTTCACTGAGGAGCTATTCAAAGTGACAAAGGTCATACGTGGTGACCCTACCGTGTACGAGATAGAGGACCATGAAGGGGAACCCATCATTGGTAAGTTTTATGAGGAAGAGTTGTCAGCTGTTGATAAAAAAGACGACGTATACAAAGTTGAGAAGATACTAAAGATAAAGAAGGTGGGAGGTAAGAAGATGGCTTTGGTTAAGTGGCTTGGCTATGACAGTAAACATAACTCATGGATACCAGAGAGCGATATTCAAAATATCGAGTAGTATATAATGGCTGAAGGAGGGTTCGATGAAATCGAAATGCAAAAGATTGACGAGTTTAAGGAGTATACGGACAAGAGGTTAGAAAAAGAGTTTGAGATGCTCGAAGCTATTGATCCCACAGAATATGATACAACGTCAGAAAATACTGGTGTGAGAGGTAGAATCACCAGGGTGAAACTCGAACTAGAGAGGAGAGACATAGCAAATAGAGTACAAGACAGAATCAAATATGCGGAGACATTATTCACAGGCGGAAAAGATGGTAAAACAGTGTTAATCACTAGTAAGGGTAGTAGTGTCACCGCCCCAGCAGTAGTGTTTGCTGAACCGGCAACATACGGTGATGTCCACGACGAGAGCTTCAATTTAGCTTTCGAAGAGGAGAACGAAATCAAAAGAAGACTGAAAGAACTAAAAGGAGACAATAAAAAGTTAGTAATAAACGGTGTAAAAAGAACCAATCTAATAAATAGAAAAATACATAGGTTGTATAAAAAAAGACTCAGTCATGACGATGTGTCAAGGAATATAGTCAATAGGTCATATGTGACACCCTCAGGTTCTATTCTTTTCAAACCGGTAGGAGAAGACGGTGAATATTTAAAACCTAAACTAATACTAAAACCTGGAAAAAACGGTTTAATCTACAGTACAGACACTAAAAGTAAGAGTGCTATTGAGCAGTTTAAGAAGTTAGTTGAACAAATCCCCGACACAACAACAACTGACGCTAGAACAGTAGACACCCTAACAACTGACGATATAACAGAAGACACCACAGTTTCAAGTGAAGACTTCCCAGTAATTGAAACAGAAGCGAACCAAGATAACGTATTTGGGTTAACAGAAAAAGAAAGTAGCGAGTTAAGAGGCGTCCTAAACTCAAGTGATACAATCGATCCAGACACTAGACCACAATTTCTAAGAGCACAAGCTGACTATTTTCAGGACGCTATTAACAAGACTGTGGACCTTCTCAACAGAGAGGAAGTTGGTTCCACAGAGGAGCTCGAGTTGAACGAACGATTGGTAGGTCTCAAGACAGCTAGGGACCGAACCTTAGACCAACTCGAACGTGAGGAGGTTAGAGAACAACAAGAAGAGGACATCACTAGGTTACAAAAAATAAAGGAGTGGTTTAAAGAAAACTGGCTACTAGCCTCATCTATGGGAATAACCATAGCCTCTTTTATCACCACAATCATAATATCTGCTAGAAGTGTTGTCTTCAAAGGTGGTCAAGCACTTGGGAAATTAGGGAAAGCTATAGCTAATCTAGCCACAAATGCTGGTCCTCTACTGGCTGGACTGCTAAACATGGTGGCGACTGTGCTAAAGTGGGGAGCTGCAGGTATATCTTGGTTAGCGTCTAATTTATGGATCCTAGCGATAGCACTAGCTTGGTTCGTCTACGATCAGTACAAACAGAGGAAATAAAACACGTGTTATGATATAGCATGAACACTAGTGAAAAAGAGTTGCTTCCTGGATATAGACGTCGCGAAATTTCTACTATCAAAGGCACAAGAACCCGTCACGTTGTAACGCTAAACCCCAACAAAGCCAATCCAGGGGAGGAGTTATACATCGATATCCCGAAAACAAAAGGTAACACTTGCTTGGTACCCTCCAGTCTCCATCTTCTATTCGACTTTAAAAGTTCGAACGTGAAATCATGGTTTCTTAACAACCTTTCGAGACTACTACTTGATAGACTGGTGGTAAAACTAGCAGGTGAGACTGTGTACGACAATAGTGGTGAAAGCGTCATCGGTACGTACAAAGACCTCTGGAAATCTAACAGTGAGCGAGACCAGATGGTCGAATACGGTATAGCAAACGAGAACCTTCGAAAGCTAATCTCAAAGGACGACAGTGGTGCAGCCAGTGGAGACGTGCAAAAAGTTAGCGATGGTCTGATGTTCTCTATCAATAACACCAAACAAAAGGTTCAAATCGACAAGATTCTAGAAGATCACGTTCTATACGCACCATACAACATGAACAACAACTTCAGGTATATAATCACACTCCCTAAAGCGTCTGATATTATGGTGGCTCAATCTGGATCAGCTGTGGCTGGCTATATGTTGGAGAACCTTGAGTTGGAGTACGAAACTATCGAGAGTCAAGAGATTGCTGATGAAGTATCATCTATATACGCATCAGGTAGATCTCTATCGTATGAACACGTCACACTAATGAAGACTGTGGAGTGGGACAAAGGAACCACACTCGTAAACGAGAATATTAACCTACCGAGAAAATCAATGAAAGCTATCGTTCTACTCTTCACAAATAAGACAAGAACTGACAGCGAGGAGTTCGTCTACCCAAATATAGAGTCGGTGAAACTCACTATTGAAGGTGTACCGAACATGGTCTACAGTCAAGGAATACCGAAATCAAGACTCTGGGGAGAAGCGAAAAGACTATTCGGACAAAAACTAGCCGACCGTGACCAGCATATGACTATCCAAAAGTTTTACAAAGACGGTTTCGCTTTGGTTGTTGACCTAAGGTCTATCGAAGACAACGCTAGAGTTGCAACTGGAAAAAAGATTGTGAACACTCAGTCAGGAATATTGATGGAAATCAATAAAGAAGCCACAACAGCGAACGTCATGTGTAGAATATTCGTACTCTCCGACGGACTCGTAAACCTTATCAACAACGATCTGCAATCAATCCAATACTAAAACATGTAGTATTCTATATGAAAACGCCTTTTAACATGCTAATTGTTGGTATGACAGCCTGTGGTAAAACACACTACCTACTGGATATGATAGAGAAAGAATACATGAATCACTTCGAGTATATCATTCTCATATGTCCAACATTCGAATGGAACAAAACGTACACAGAGTGGAAATACTTGAGAGACCCAGACTTTGTCACTATTCAGTGTGAGCAGGATAAAGTCAACGTAATTCTTAAATACGTAGCCGAGACTTACAGAGGTACCAACTCGTTGATAATATTAGACGATTGTGCTGGTGGGCAGGACGTTAAAAACAGAACAAGCGAACTAGTCAAACTAGCCTTTAGTGCTAGACACTACAACCTGTCCACAATCGTCATAACGCAACAACTAACCTCAATTAGTAAACCATATCGTGAGAACATCTCAAAGTTAGTAACATTCTACAACCCTAACAGAAACGATATGAAAACCATCGCAGACGATTATCTTAACGGAGTTGATAAAACGGAGATTGAGAAAATAATAAAACAGTTGAAAGACAACGAGTACGCAAGATTGGAGATACTTCTAAGGCATCCGTACTCGTACGAAGTAATTGTTCCGCAAAAACAAAACATATCGTATAGTATAGGACATGCCAAAGCGCAAGACAAAAAATCTTGAACCAATTGATGATCTCATTGAAGAGATACAAGACGCAGAATCCACTATTTCGGAAGAATTAAACGACGCACCACAAGTCGACGACATACCGGAAGTTGACGACGTCCCACAAACTGATGTGGACAAAAAACGAGACGAGCTGACTAGACTTGCTGAGGATGGAGAACTGAACAAATCAGTCGCTTACATCAAAAAAGCGTCAAGCAAAGTAATAGACAAACTGTACGTCGAGTACGAACGTAAAAGGACGCAGAAAGCTAACGAGTTCCTGACTGACCTACTTATTAGCAAGTTTAGTAGTACTCTTGGAGGATTCGACGCTATCGAAGACCCTAAAGAGCTAGCTAACGAACTAAAGAAAGACGAGCTCTTAAAACGTGACGTATATCGCATAGTCGAGAAAGTAAGACCCTACTTACCACTAATCGGCATTTTATCTGGTGGAGTCACTGTTGGTAAGCACGTGTACAACCACTCTTATAAACCCTCTGAGTCTAGCGAAGAAGAAGGGTACGACACTGTCTACTAACAGGTCCCATCACACTTTTCCAAACTGTGTATATTCCTAATGGATCCAACTTTTAGAAAACCGTCCTTGTATCGCCGTGTTCTACACTACTCTCCAGGACTCCAGCGATCACACACAGTAATGATCGCTGGAGTCCTGGAGAGTAGTGTAGAACGTGTGGAATCAGTGGAGGAAAAGATAACGAGACTCAACGAAGAGTTGTTATTTACCTACCAGGTAATAGAGATGAAACGAGAACTCTTCGCTGACAGTAGCGAAAAACGTAGAGAGCGAGACAAGAGGTTTAGGAGTACTGTGTTCGGGAAAAGGATCACCAGTCACAACAGAGAGTTGCTGCTTCTCTGTGGTAGTAACTCAGAACGCGTGAAATCAGTGGAGGAAAAGATAACTAGACTCAACGACGAGTTGTTGTGTACCTACCAGACCATAGAGTTCAAACGAGAGCTCCTCGCTAACAGTAGCGAAAAACGTAGAAAGCTAGACAAGAGTTTTAGGAGTACTGTGTTCGGGAAAAGGATTACCAGTCACAACAGAGAGTTGCGACTTCTCTGTGGTCTCAGATAGCTGAGACGTGTCTCACTCTAACGAATTTTATTTCACCCCATTTTAGTAGTCTCGAAAGTGGGGTTAACAGCGAACTTTTCAATTTTGATTGCGAAGCATGAAAAAATGGAAAAATGCGCTGGTAGCCCCACTTTCTATACTACTAACGCCTCCCTCTAATCAACGCCGCATCAAATTGTTTCAAAATTTAATAAACGCTGGGGGCGTTTATTAGAGGAAATACGGTACGCGATTATTCCGTCGTAGTGCCACTTTAACTATAATCTTCTCTGCAGCTTTGGTACTTCCCTATACCACGTTATTCAATCTTAATTTTATTTTATTTTCCAGCGTTAAATCTGTGACATTTGATAAACAAGGTTTAGAAATAGAGATTCCGAAATCAGTGTCTGTTGGTAATGTTGCTGTAAGGTGTATATTTTCGAATTATGATCACCTATCGAAAAAATCTCGATTGTTTTATCCAAGACCAAAAAAAGTTCCTGACGTTGTAGTTGAAAAGCAACCGGTTGTTGAAGTTCCTGTTGAAATAATGCAGGTTAGATTTGTTTTCGTATTTTAGGCTCGACACTTGACACGACTGTTGTGTTGTGTTGTGTTGTGTTGTGTTGTGTTGTGTTGTGTTGTGTTGTGTTGTGTTGTGTTGTGTTGTGTTGTGTGGTGTTGTGTTGTGTTGTGTTGTGCTGTGCTGTGCTGCGCTGTTGTGCTGTGCCGTGCGGCGCTGCGCTGCGCTGTGCGGTGCGGCGCTGCGCTGCGCTGTGCGGCGCTGCGCTGCGCTGTGCGGCGCTGCGCTGCGCTGTGCGGCGCTGCGCTGTGCGGCGCTGCGCTGTGCGGCGCTGCGCTGTGCGGCGTTGTGCTGCCTTCTGCTGTGCTGTGCCATATAGGGCGTGTGATACTATGGTATGCTCTAAATAACACTATGCCATGGTATAGCTATATTGTATTATTGTATTGACTCTATCTTATTTTTCGTCAACTCCAAACGTCCGACTTTAGGTTGACGAAGACAAGAAAGAAAGTGAAATTGATGGTAACGTTTTGAATCCTCTTGAACCAAGTCAAAGAAGTTTGAGTCCTAAGCCACCGTCGTCTTCTCGTAGTAGAAATAAGGTATTTTGAAGTTTTGTATTTTGATGTTGTGTATTTTGAAGTTTTGTATTTTGATGTTGTGTATCTTGAAGTTTTGTATTTTGAAGTCTGACATTTTCATGGCCGATTTAACATTATCTGCTGTTGTACTCGAGAAATAACGTTTTCATTCTCGCATTTTATCTTCTGGATGCCGCCATATTGTGTCATTCTTATACGTATGCTTCAGTCATGCCTTGACTCATCTTTTTTATTGATTTCTAGAGTTCTTCTGTGAGAAAATCCAGTGGTTCTCGTCTTTCTGCTGGTCGTAAGAGTCGCAACAAAAGTGCACGAAGTCAACTGGACAATGCTAGTCGTGCAGTAGAAACAAAAAAAGGTGAAATAAATACATTTTATTCAATGATTTGTCACATAATACACGCAGATATTTATGAGTTGCCAATGTAGTTCTCTGTGCCCTGAAAAGGCGAAGGAAAATGCGAGAAATTATCAAAATGTTGTCTGTCTGTAAACCATGGAATAAGATATAATATGACTCTTGCTGGGAGCACATAACTGCAAGTCGACAACCCGACAGTTTGTCGCCATTATTTTCGATCTCGTTTGTCGCAGTACTCACCAAAACTATCGTTTTTATTTCCCTAACAAAGTGAAAGTGTCTCGACACAGTTCTTGGTTATGATTATAGTTGTGTTGGGGACACGCGCATGAAGTAACCAGCTTTAGACATACAAGAAGTACCTACCCGGCAACGACCGTTTACGAATCGGATAGCCTCGATTTCGCCGTAATCCTCGAACGTGAAGCTTAATATATGAAATGTGACTTGCAGCTTGGTTATTTTAATAAAGTAAATAGTTTGCTACTCATGCTTTAACGCAAACTCAGAAAAAGGTTTCTGAGCCCCAGACGGGGAATCGAACCCGCAACCTTCATTAGCGACCTTTAGATTGAGTACGAGTTAGTACGAAGACAAACTTTTCTGCGCGCAGTGGAGAAACAACAATGGAAAAGAACTATGCGCAATGGGAAACTCGTCTTCGTACTCGTCTTCGTACTCGTCTTCGTCCTCAAATCTAAAGGTCTCTATTATCTCCAGTTAGACACTCTAATTATTGACCTACCAGAACTCAGATGACAGAGCGAAGGCTACGTTGTGTACTAGTTCGTACGTATGACATACACGTACTCAGCAGTCTAGATATGTCTGCTCAGAAACATTTTACTGAGTTTGCGTTAAAGCTTTTCTCGCAATATCTCAATAGCTCAGTGGTTAGAGCGCTGATGTGTTGATTCGAAGACCTTAGGTTCGATTCCCGGTTGGGGCAGTCAGATTTTTCATATACATATATTTGAACATTGAAATAACCAAGCTGCAAGTCATATTTAATAAACTCTGATAAAGATATACAAACATATTGAGACTGCTGAATTAGCAGTACGTATGTCGCACGTACGAACTAGTACACAACGTAGCCTTCGTTCTGCCATCTGAGTTCTTGTAGCTCAATGGTTAGAGCAGCCGCTATAACCATTGAGCTAACCGGAGATCATGAAGGTTGAGGTTCGATTTCCGTCTGGGGCTCAAAAACATTTTTCTGACGACGGACGGACGGATTGAATCACATGGTGCTTTTAAAAAGTGAGTTTTAAAGTGAGTCTCAGAGTAATGCTTTTCGTGCTCATAATCTCGCTGGTAGCCATTTTTCGGGCCAAGTAATGCGTTTCTTGTTTATATCCCTCAATATCTGAGCAATCCTTAGTATAAATTTGTCGTATTCTTCATTTCTTGTAAGAAGACATACCTGATTTAATATTCATAATATTATTATTTTGTCAGAAACTCGTCGTTTCTTTATAAAATACAGTAATAATATAAACAACTAGAAATACGTGTACGCAACTACCCCTCGCCCGTAATAATATAAACAATAACACAAGCGCGCAGTACATCACGCTGAGACTGAGCCTTTAAAATAATAAAATCTAATACTCGAAATTTCTTCTCTTATTTACATTTTTTTAGAAGTTATAAAGACTACTGATGAAACAGTACCTGAACAACAACCCCCCCTGACTGTGGTCGAAAATCAACCTCCCCTGACTGATGAGTTTGATGAAGATGATGACGAAGATGTAGTTGATCTTCGAGCATTTAATACAACTGAGAAAGTAATCTACATGGCCTTTTTTGAACTACCACCTCAACCTAAAGTCATTAAAAACTGGATCATACAACAAGGTAAGTAATCAAGTTTTTATTTTCCACCGATCAATGCTACTTTGACGTCAAACGTAACGTTTCTGATTTGTCGTTGGAAATTCATTTTCTTCATCGATAAATTCCAAAAATAAGCCCCACCGAAAACAAGCCCCCAAAAATAAGCCGAAAATAAGCCCTACCGAACATAAGTCCTCCGAAAATAAGCCCCTCCGAAAATAAGCCCACCGCATCTTACACGCAAAGATCCTTCCAATAATACGCCCCCCTTATAGAAGCTCATGGGCTTATTGTCCTTGAGCATTTCATTTTCATATTAATGTTTCAATAAAGCTTGTGTTAAAGGACATTGGCAACAAAAATTATTTTTGTTTTATTTGAAAGAACTCTTAAAATAATGAAGAATATTAATTTATAGTTCTTTCATATTTTACTTAGTTCTTGAGATATTTAGACTTATGCGATATTCAAATGAGATGATCTATGACGTCATGAGATGGGAAATACATTTTAACATATTGAAAATCGTGAATATCTTTATGATTATTAAATGAAATTACTTGAAACTTTGCATGTAGATACATACCACTAAACTGAAGATCATCGTTCAAGTCTTATGGTTGCCATGGTGACAGATTATTTTACAGACCTCTTGATTTCGAAAACAAAATTATTTGTTTTCTCTTCAGTGCCGAACCTTATTGGGTTGGTACCTGTTCAGCAAATGTTCACTGTCATAGCCAATTCGAAACTGAGATTTGAAGTTGGTACAAAGTCTACTATGTCAGAAAACAAATAGTTTTGTTTTTGAAATCAAGAGGTCTGTAAACTAATCCGTTACCATGGCACCATAAGACTTGAATGATGATCTGCAGTTTAGTGGTATGTATCTACATGCAAAGTTTCAAGTAATTTCATTTAATAATCATAAAGATATTCACGATTTTCAATATGTTAAAATGTGTTAACCATCTTATGACGTCATAGATCATCTCATTTGAATATCGCATAAGTCTAAATATCTCAAGAACTAAGTAAAATATGAAAGAACTATAAATTAATATTCTTCATTATTTTAAGAGTTCTTTCAAATAAAACAAACAATGTTTGTTGCCAATGTCCTTTAATCTATGTTGTAGTGTTTAGAGTTTGAATTTTCATTTTACCACTAACTACTTAAAGTGCCCCTGCGACGAAATATCACATTACGTTTCCTGGCATTTTTTGTTACAAAACATCCTTTTAGGTTAATAAATGTTCGCATTTGCCAAAAAAATTGAACAACAAACATTCTATCACAAGAAATTTAACCTCCAAAGTCGCCCAAATTTTGTCCGCCATTGTTCAAACCTTGTTCCAGACGAGCCCGCGATTCCACAGCAGAGTAGGTGATTATGACGTCAAAGACTCAACACGTGACAAAGCTTTATGGAAATTATACGAATTATACGACAAGTTACAATAGAAAGTTTTCCCCAAGTAGCTTTATATTCATATATAACTAGCCACGTGTTGAGTCTTTGACGTCACTTCCTCTAATCGCAACCTAAGCGTCCGAATCTCGTATAAAAACAGTCTGAAAAGGCGACTTCCCATGCTCGCAATTGCTTGAAATTAGGCAAGTTAAGTGAGAACACCATGCTCTTTACAAATATGTGAAAATTCGGGATACCAAAAATTTGATCACAGGGGCACTTTAAGATACACTTACCACTTACATATCCTTATTTGCTATATCCTTATTTGCATTATGACGCAACCTTCCCTCCAACTAAGCCCTCCAGACAATAAATCCTCGCTCAAGTTGCTGTATTTTGTTAGAACTATCTCTTTCTTTGTTGTTTAGTTGCATCACCAGAACTCATTTGTCTTCCTTACGACTGTGAACTAAAACCAAACAAAACAAATAAAGATATAACTTTATCAGAAAATGCTTCGAAAAACATCGACGATAATACTCAGGATCAGACCGCTGACTCTGCAACTAAGCAATCTCAGGTGCAGAAGGAAATCTCGGTCAACCCACCATTGGTAATTACCCTGAGGTAGGAAAATATTATATATATTTTAATATTATGTTATACCTCAACTGTACTTGTAAATTCATATCCAATCAGAAAGCTAGATTTGTACCACATGACCAGTGAATATATCACCGAATACCACGCTAGCTCGAATAATGTTATAGTGTATTGTTATCATCAGTGTATTTTTATCATTTATAGACTCGGAGCGACGGGAATTCGATGAAATATTACCCCAGGGATGATATATCATCTCGAGGGGTAATATTTCGACGAATTCCCCGAATGGAGGGTCTATAAATGATATATTATACCGAAACAATCTTGAATGCTGTCTTGAAACGTCTTGAAAGGTCTTCTTGTTCCTAAATTGTTTACAGATTCGTCTTGGTTTACGCGCGTGTTATTTGGTTTTCGCGCGTGGTATTTGGTTTTCGCGCGTGGTATTTGGTTTTCGCGCGTGGTATTTGGTTTCGCGTGATACTCAAGTCGAATACCCCTCCACAGATTAGTATACCCCTCCACAGAGGGAATTCACTATTTTATTATACCTCCACTATAAATTGTTCAATCAAAGAGCTAGATTTGTACCACGTGACCAGTCAATTTAAACAAACGACGTCATCAGCGGGGAATTCGAGTTCGAATTACCCGCAGATGACGTATTCAGCGAGGAATTCGAGTTCGAATGACCCGCTCATACCCAGTACTCGCGCGTAAACCAAGACGAGCCTGTAAATAATGGAGGAACAACAAGACATTTCAAGACGTTTCAAGACAGCATTCAATATTGTTTCGGTATAATATATCATTTATAGACCCTCCGCTCGGGGAATTCGTCGAAATATTACCCCTCGGGATTATATATCCCTCGGGGTAATATTTCGTCGAATTCCCCTCGCTCCAGGTTTATAAATGATAAATACACCCCGCTACAGCGCGGCGAATTCAAGTTTAAATTGACTGGTCACATGGTACAAATCTAACTATTTGATTGGACAATTTATAGTTGAGGTATAATATCAAACGTTATATTATGTTTCGGTATCATATATAATGTATAGACCCTCTACTCGGGGTATTCGATAAATTATTATCCAACTTCGTTTCGATTAATTCAAATAACGCGATAAACAAGTTTAAATAACCTGCGATATTTGGACAACAGGTTATTTGGTCTCTAAACCTGTTTGAAACCGGGGTTTTTTCCCGCGCTTTTCTCGTGTGATCATTTTCAAGCTTTGTTTGGTTAAACTTTGGAAAGAGAAAAGTAGGTTTTTCGTCTGCGTAGCAGAGCGTTATGTTATCGACCGAGATGTTCGTTTGTTAGCATGTTTTCGTTCACCTCGTCACTTTACGTCATATCTGCGGACAAATCCACAGGTACCCCAAGCTCATGTTTTAATTTATATGAAATGTTTTTTTGATTTTTCTAAAAGACGAACAATGCTAGAATATTGCCATAAATTTAGAGAATTTTTAAAGAATCTAATTAGGTTTTTGATCAGAAAGTTAGTAACGCCAAACAAGACTGGGTGGGGTGATTGGAGGTTGCAACCCCATAGCCCCCTATTTCATTTTCACCACCCATGATCTATCGTTATACTGTACGGTCATTATCTTCATCCAATTTTCACTTCAACAGCAGACGCATGTACGCATTACGTACCTATTTTTATAGAACTGGATAAGAAATAAGTTAGTGTACAGTATGGCTGTATACTTAATTCATATTTTGTATTTTGTTTCGCCCGACGGGGTCAAAAATATCTTTAAAGTGCTTATAAACCCAAAATGGGTTTTTGGTGATTCGGATAGAGCATAAAAAGTTAGTAAATAAGTTCTAGATTAGTTTTTGCGTTAAACTTTTAGTTTCGGAGATATAAGGGCTCAAAGTCACAATTTGTGAAAAAAAGTAGCGCAGGCCGGGAGACTGGATCCGAGGAACGTGTTATGTTTCAATACTTATAAAAATATATTACAATTCGAGTAGACAAGGTAACATCGTAAAGACACATCGTTTGGGCATTTTTCAATAAAAACTCTTAAGATAGCTGTCTTCTCCTATACAAAAGCCTAGTTGCTGTTGAAGATGGGTTCCTCGGATCCAGGCGCTACTTTTTCAAAAAAATGGCACAATTTGCATGTTTGAGCCGTTATATCTCCGAAACTAAAAGTTTAACGCAAAAACTAATCCAGAACTTATCAACTAACTTTTTATGCTCTATCCGAATCACCAAAAACCCATTTTGGGTTTATAAGCACTTTAACAATTATACCATGAGATCGAGTCGTATACGACGAGAGCAAATGGTATAATTGTTTTATTATATAGCCAAACACTTAGTCAGTTCAGGGTTTCTTTATAAAACCACATCGATTTCAGCTTTTTTCGGCTTAAAAAAAATGCTTCCATCTTGTTTTTTCTCTACTGTTAGGATATGAGGTGATAGCCTAGTAGTAGTCTAGAGGAGCCAATCAAATTGCGAGATAGCTAATATCGTACTAGTAGCTATATAATAACATAAAATATCTCATATAAATATCATGTATGAACAAGTATATATCGAATGCAGTTCTTGATAATTAACCAAAGACCTTATATTTCTAATTCGCGGTAAAATTTAATGAAGAAGAAATTTCTTAACAACTGGATTTAGATGAATAAATTATACGCTAGCTGAATTAATTGCGTTTTAGAACTGGTCAATAAGATTACAGATTCGACCGGCCGATCACAGGTCCATTTTCGCCGATCTTCAGCCGTGGAGGCATAATGACCTGGGTACGAGGTTGTTATGTGAGTGGGCTCGCAGGGATGACTCAAAATACCCTCCTCCGCAGGCAACTCTGTGGCTTCTTTTTTCCAAGTCAAATCACATCCAAGGCTGTGCGAGCAATGTTTTGGCTAGGATTGCAGGGAAGTATAGCCCTCCGCTCGCGCATTTCTCTGGCATGGCCAAAACAACCTTGGAAGCTATTTTCTTGGGAAAAAGAAGCCACAGAGTTCCCTGCGGAGGAGGAGGCTAGACTCAAAAGGACATTTCTGTTTTTGTCTGGTCTTTATTTTGGTTTGGGTTACCTACGGTTAGGCTTAGGATTAGGATCATTAGGTTACAGTTAGGATTAGAAGTTCTAGAAAATGTGAAGGTCCTTTGAGTCATCCCTTTTAGCCTTCATCTCGTTGAATAAAGAGTTGTATTAAACATTAAACATTGAAACTATTATCGCTCTTTGTTAAGGTTGCCTGCTGATGTTTCTTATTTTGAACAACCTCTTGTTGCAAGATGGGACATGAATAAGAATCATTGGAGACTAGATGGATTTAGCGACATTCACTTTAATGAAAGTAAGTTAATAATTACCATGGAATAATTTAATCATTTAAGACTAGATGGATTTATTTAATGCAAGTAAGATAATAATTACCATGGGATATTTAATCATTTAAGATTAGATGGATTTAGCGACATTCACTTTAATGAAAGTAAGCACACGAATAAGGTCGTAAAATATGTTATTTGTAATATAAACATTCGTTACGATTTTACTGTACAAGCTGTAAACAACTCAGGAACAATCCTGAGTCTTGAGCGAGGATCGCACTTGTAACGAGTATGCCAAGTAAAGGAAATCAATGGGAAGGATATTTTGCGAGTGTGGACATTTTCTAAGACCCAACCGAGACCAGTTGTGAAAAATGCAACTCCAAGGCCTTCGATGAGAATTGAACTCACACCTCCGCGAATCAAGTGCGGTGCTCTGACAACTGAGCCATGTAGGCCGAGCTCTCTGAATGACATTATTAGAGAGCTGGGATCCCGAATTCACCTAATCCCTCGGCGAGATTTGAACCCACGGCCCCTGCGGGCACATACAGTAGCTAGTAATAATTGTTTGAGACTTTATTTAACGATGACATTATATTTAATGACAAATAGCTAGTCTTAATAATAGTATATATAGCTCTGAATTGGGGCAAATACAGTATATAGTTCTTAATAATGGCAATCCAAAAATTTCCTCTTTATCTACGATTCATCTCTTCATCGACAATATGATTCTCTCGATTTTTCTATGATTGATGGGAATTCGAATTATCTGAGTGGACTGTCCATGTGCACAACAAAACCATCAAAGTTGCCTTGCTGTGTATCTCCCTCCTTACTCAGAGACTCATCCAGTTTCATCTTTTGAGGAGTTCTCAAGCAATATTGTGATATCTCCCAAAATTTTACTATCACAGGAGATTCACTTAGATTGTCCTTCCGATAACAAAACCAAAACGTTTTCTGAGCTATTGGCGACGTATGGCCTTATTCAGCACGTCGTTGTACCTACCCACTCATCAGGTCACACACTTGATCTCATTATCTCCCGATCAATGGACATTAATATCACTGTGACGCATACAACCTTGCTCCTTTCTGACCATTCGTTTGTGGAATGTAATCTTGTAATCCTAGTCTATCGGTTAGTAAGATTCGTTACCGCAAGCTAAAACAGATAGATCTTGACGCATTTAAAGCTGATATCTTGTCATCCGAACTCTATAAGAACACGCATCCTGCTCTGAAGTTCACGTGGGAAATCAGCGAGACCTCTGTGTCGTTCCTTGATATTTTAATTTCGATTAATGGTGATTCGCTGAAAACGTCGGTCTCGTACAAGCCTACTGACTCCCATAGTTATCTTCTATTTTCATCCTCTCATCCCAACCACACTAAGCAATCCATCCCTTACTCTCAATTCTTGCGTCTTCGCCGCTTATGTAGCGACGACCAAGATTTTCAAGCCAAATCAATGGAAATGAGATCTTTTTTGTCCAACGTGGTTACCCTACCAACCTTTTAGACCTCGCCGTTCAGAAAGCTTTTCTCGTCCCCCGTTTAGACGCCCTTGAACCATCTTTGGAACAAGTTTCAAACAATAAAATTCCTTTAGTTCTAACATTTCATCCTTTCAATTTTAAAGTTAAAAATATTATTAATCAGAATTTTCACATTTTACAAAATGATCCTGAGACGTCAGCCATTTTCACCGATAACCCTTTGGTATCTTTTCGCCGTAATAAAAACATTCGTGACTCCTTAGTACATAGTGCCCTTAAACAAAATACCTCGGCACCAGCGGGAACATTTTCTTGCGGCCGTTCCCGCTGTAACACATGCGCTTTTCTCAATCCCACTACAGTTATTACTGCCCCCAAATTCGACCACACTATCCGTCATGCTTTTTCATGCACGTCCACCAACATAATTTATTGCATCTCATGCGATAAATGCCCTAAAATCTACATCGGTGAAACTGGGCGACGCCTTTCAGACAGGTTTGCTGAACATCTTCGTTCCGTGAGGATCAATGATGGTGACAAACCTGTAGCCCGCCATTTCAACAGCTCCAACCATTTGGTTTCGGACATGAAAGTCTGTGCCATTCTTCCCATCTCAGGTGGCAACGATAACCGCAAGCGGCAAGAGAAGCGTCTCATTTTTAAACTTGGCACCACACATCCTCTTGGTCTTAGTGAACGTTTTTCTTTTATTTAATTTCCTACAAGTTTTTGGTTATTTTAGTTTGCTTGGAACCTTTATTATTATTATTATTTTATTATTCGCGTATGCACTTTCATTCCTTTTCAAGTTTTTGTTTCTTATGCTAATATTATCGCCTAATCCCCTTGAATATTGGACCTGTCATTTATCCCACCCCCTCAGTCTGCTTGCTGATCGACGTTAAAAATAGCAAATGATCTAACGTTTCCCATCTCATTAATTATTAGTTTGTTTATCTCCCGTGCATTTGATTGGCTACTTTCTACTTGTGACACCCTTTTGGCATATATATATAAGCCCTATTTATTTTATTTCATCTCGTCTTACTCTGATGAAGGGCTCCGCTCGAAACGTCAGTATCTCGTCACTAAATTATTGGCAGTTTACCACCTTTTCACTTTGCACGATACAGTTGTATGGTTTCAAGTCAGTGAGTTAGCGAAATGCTATGATGACACTTTATCGTCGATACTTGACCAACACGCTCCTCTTATGACAAAGACTATGGTTGCAAGACCCAGAATACCTTGGTTTAACGATGACCTCAGAAAACTTAAATCTAAGAGAAGAAAGTTGGAAAGAAGAATGGTCTTCCTTTTGATAGGGAAGCCTACTATAGAATACGTGATGAGTACTCCTTCGAACTGAATGACAACAGACACAAATATTATTCTGATCTTATTGACAATTGTGCGGTAAATACTAAGAAATTGTTCCGTGTGGTTAATTCCCTTTCCAAGGAGCGTCAATCTAATTCGTTATAACCCTAACCCTAACCCTACCATCATAAGACAATCCGCATGTCTTGGCCAATGAGTTTGGAGAATTTTTCTTTAGGAAAATTGAACTTATCGGAACGGAGATTGATAATACTATAGTCGACCCACCCGAAGTTGGATTCTGACCATCTGTGGTCAAGTTTCAGCGTTTTCCCCTACTTTTTGAGCAAGAGGTGCGTGCCATTATTATGGACTCGTCCAATTGCCTCCTGCCAACTTGATCCTATTCCCACCTGGCTTCTTAAGTTGTGCTGTGACGTTCACGTTCCTGTCATCACACGGATGGTGAATCTTTACAAAATTGTGTCGTACTTTCCCGAACTTCACGCCTATGAGCAACTTTCCATTCGTTGCAAAAACAGCTAAGAAGGCAGTGATATCGCAGATGCTAGATCATTGCTGTATAAATTCCCTCCTACCTCCGCATCAGTCATCTTACCTGGAGTCTCATTCTACTGAGACTGCACTTCTTAAAGTCCAAAATGATGTTCTCGCTAACATGGATCGACAGGAGATTACATTGCTTATTCTTAGACTTTAGCGCTGCCTTCGATACCATTGATCATCAGGTCCTTTTGGATATCTTGGAATGTGATTTTGGAGTGGTTCCTTGATGGGAAGAGAAGAAAGCAACGTATTTGCATTGATCATGTTCAGTCTAAAAGTTACGGTCTGACCTTCTAACCGGTCTGGCGTTCCTCAGGGTAGCTGCTTAGGCCCATTGCTGTTTCTTATTCTACGCCTCTGGGTTAGATCGTTATTGATACTGGTTCAAGTCTGACTACGACATTGTTAGAGCGTTTTTATAAAGGTTGTTTTCATCATAATTGTATTGATTTTATTTGGTTTATTTTTTTTCAGAGTCCAATATTTTACGTTTTAAAGCTGATCGGTTTAGTCCAATTGCAATATTTCAGGTAAGAAAGTCATTCAAAAAGTCCATTTATATAGTACGTACTGCTGTATCAGGAGATTATAATACGTATCACTGCAGACACTGAGAACTTTTATTCTCTCTGCCATCGCAAACTTTCTTGGATATTGGATGAAACACTCTTTTCGTATTTGACATATCACCTAGAATGCATTAATTAAGAAATAAAAAATGTGTCGCGTAATATTATGTCGTTATAATGACACGAGAGAAGCGTGTAACACACGAGGTGATGATAGCTTAGTGTGTTGCTACCTTCTTGAGTGCCATTATAACAATATAATATCACAACAACAAAGTTTTGTATTTCTTTTATAAAATAACATCGTTATATCATCAGCAAAGTAAAGGAATTAAGGAAGATTTACCAGTTAAAAAGTCGTTGCTATGTGGCGTTGCTAGGTACCTTTTCTCAACAACACGTTGGCGATTTCGTCGATGAAAATGCACTTAAACTTGCAGATAAAATATTTCCTTTTGTCGACACGTTGATTTAACTTGTATCCAGGTATTTCCTGACTTATTTTTGTTTAATTAAAACAACGTGAAATTCGTCAAAACGACAAAATCTAGTCGGAAGATGGCGACAGCTTATGCTTTACTGAATTATAAAGCACTAGGCTCAGTAGCCAATACTGAAATATGACGGTTGATATAAATCAACATCATTATTGCCACGACATTTCATAAGTTGGTCATTAGGGAAGTTAAGTACTACTTCCAGATACGATATGGATATCCAATACGGCTCTGATCATGCGCAGTAGTTACTCAACACTTCTGAAGTCGGTACTCAACACTTCTGAAGTCGACCAAATATCACGAGTTGTGTAAATCCTTAATTGCACTCCTCTATCTTATGATTATTTGTTTATTATTTCCATGACAAAATTACGTTTATTAAATAATTGCACTCTCATTTATTGCACTCGATTGCAATTAATGATTTATTGCACTCCTCTCAGCCAAGCAGAATCCAGCAATTTTGTCATGTATATAATAATAATAATAATAATCTGCCAAACCATAGAATAAGATGAACTTTCAAATGTTCGTTGCTACTCCAATTTAAAGCTTTTTGTACATATGAACGAGTTTGTTAAAGTGCCCCTAACCCAGTTTTTTTTGGTTTAGAATAAAAGCACTCCTAAAATTAGGAAGGATGTTCTTTTAAATTTTGGCGATAGCTGTTTTTGTTCTTAAGGCATATGATGACGTAAGATAAGAAAAGTAGAATTGTCGAAGATCTATTTTCGAGTATATCTTCAAAACTATTCATCAAACTTTCTCCAAATTTTGCATATATTTACAAACAAATAAACTAAAAAAGACAGTTCAAGTTATGTTGTCGTCATGGTAACCATTAGTTGCCAGACCTCTTAATTAAAAAAAACGAAACTATTTGTTTTCTCTCAAGTGCTGATCATTTTTGAGTTGGTAATATTGAAAGACGATGCTACAAACTTAACTAATCTTATACTAAAGTGTGAAGTTGTAGTTATCTTTGCTATGACAGAAAACAAGATTTTCTGAGCCTGAATTTAAAGGTCTGGAAACAAATCGCTTACCATGACGACTACATAATTTGAACGGTCTTTTGTTATTTATTTGTTTGTAAATATTTGCAAAGAAATTAAATTAAAAGAACATCCTTCCTAATTTTAGGAGTGCTTTTATTCTAAACCAAAAAAAACAATTGAGGAAAATTAAATTAAAAAAAACATACTTCCTAATTCTAGGAGTGCTTTTATTCTAAACCCGAAAAAACAATGGAGAAAAATTAAAAAATTAAATTAAAAGAACATCCTTCCTAATTTTAGGAGTGCTTTTATTCTAAACCAAAAAAAAATGGGGTTAGGTGATACGTGATTAAATAAATTATTAAATTATTATTATTTGATGCGAAAAGGACAATCATAGTATCTATTATCCTCCGATGTCTCTATATTATCTATTATCCTCCGATGTCTCTATAGTATCTATTATCCTCCGATGTCTCTATAGTATCAATTATCCTCCGATGTCTCTGAGCTGGTTTAGGCCAAGTGATAAATTCATGAATTTTGGAAATGGTATATTTTGTTTACTTTCTAGGATTTATATCTTAACATGCCATTTCAATCTTGGGAAATACGACCCCATGGAGTGAATAGTTGTGTTTTGACTATCGTTGCCGCTGCTATTGATTTGGAAATTGAAATTAAGGTTTGTTGAACAACATAACATACACAGCACAGCCCAGCCCTGGCCTGCCCTGCCCTGCCCTGCCCTGCCCTGCCCTGCCCTGCCCTGCCCTGCCCTGCCCTGCCCAGCACTGCACTGCCCAGCACAACACAGCGCAGCACAACACAGCGCAACACAGCGCAGCGCAGCGCAGCACAACACAGCACAACACAACACAGCACAACACAACACAACACAGCGCAGCACAGCACAACACAACACGACACAGCACAGCACAACCGCACAGCGCAGCACAACACAGCACAACACAACACAGCACAGCACAATACAGCACAACACAACGCAATGCCACACAACGCAGCACAGCACAGCACAGCACAACACAACACAGCACAACACAGCGCAACGCAACACAACACAGCGCAACGCAACACAGCGCAACGCAACGCAGCACAGCGCAACGCAACACAACACAACACAGCACAACACAGCGCAACGCAGCACAGCGCAACACAGCGCAACGCAACACAACACAACACAGCGCAACGCAACTCAGCGCAACGCAACACAACACAGCACAACACAGCGCAACGCAGCACAGCGCAACACAGCGCAACGCAACACAACACAGCACAACGCAGCACAGAGCAACGCAACGCAACACAGCATAACACAACACAGCACAGCACAACACAACACAACACAGCACAACACAGCGCAACGCAGCACAGCGCAACGCAACACAACACAGCACAACACAGCACAGCACAACACAATACAACACAACACAACACAGCACAACACAGCACAACACAGCACAACGCAGCACAACACAGCGCAACGCAACACAACACAGCGCAACACAGTGCAACACAGCGCAACACAACACAGCGCAGCACAGCGCAGCACAGCGCAGCACAGCGCAACGCAACGCAACACAGCACAGCACAACACAACACAGCACAACACAGCACACAGCACACAGCACAGCACAACGTGTGCAGTGCAGCACAACATAACACAGTGCAGCATAACTTGACAAATATAACATGACATGACACATTTCACAACGCACAGCTGTACATAGTTTTAAAAAACCTAAACTCTATTACCTTAGGACTCCTTGTGTTGTGTAGCTCATGCTGAAGATTCAGTACAACGTTTACGACACCTTAGAGGAATATGGATGCGTCCTAAAGATTTAATCAAGGTACCGTACTAAATAATTCTAGTAAACACCAGCTATTAAGAACCTTCCACCTCTAAAAAGCTTAGATTGAAATTTTGAATTTTGGGCTTCACTAAATAAGAACCTTTTCAAGTCTGATATTTGAAATAGGTTAGTAGATTCTTAATTTAAAAAATCAGTTTTAATTGTACTTTGGCAAAGTCTCAAACAAGTACAAAGTACCAAAATCTAGTGCAGTTCTTTATCTTTTACCCAATACTGTACTGTACATTTAGATCACGAAATTCAGGTTCAGTACATTTCGAACACATAAATCAATACAGTATTGTACATTTCAAACTTGGTAAATAATTAAGAATCTTTTTTAGAACCACCATGAATTTACATTAGATAGCAAATAAATATGAAGATGAGTACATTTACATCTTAATTAATCTTAGTACATTTACATCCATAAATCACTACAGTATTGTGCATTTCAGATATTACATATTTCAAGGTGAAGTCTATCTATATAATTGAATTAACAAGTGGTGGATTTTTGCGTGCGACGTGTGGACATTTTACATCTGAAATACTTGATTACATAATAAATATGATGTGTTTTTTCTAGCAACTGAAAGCTTCTGGTGTTAATGTATTTCCTGCTGTTGACGCTGAGAAATATGTCAGTGTGAATATGAAGGTAACGGAATATAATTTAATATTGAATAGACATGGAATTATTAGACATGTTCTTCAATCAAGGCTACAATTTATAATGCCTGGACAATTTTTCTGTATAAAAGACGTAAAAATAGCCGATAAGGTCGTTTTGATTTGGTCCATTCATTTCACAGATATCTCTCTTGAACTCTTTCCTGACGGGCTGAAAAACATCCAAAATTGAACTACCTCTTTGTTCTATTGATATCTCTGGAAATAACCATATCTGTTGCGAAAGATATACATTTTCTGAAAGCCCAATAAATGAACAAGATACATTATGTTAATATAAATTAGCATTAATTATCATAAATTAGGTTGAAAATTTTCATTTTCTAGAAAAGGCCATCTTCCACGCCTACGTAGCATCATGAAAATTCAAAATGCCACCAATCGCAGAGTTTTTTTATGAAATCAAATCAAAGGATCTCATGTGTCATGGACCTCCACTCAGGGTCTTAATTAATAATTGAGGAGAAAGTGCTGCCTTTGCAATAATATCAGCAAATGGTAAAACTTTCGGGTCTTCTCGGATAACGACCTTAAATCGTAGGCCCTCAGAACCCCTATAATACATAGGCTTCTAGCCTGTTGGGGTATTCCGTTCACCTAAAAGAGCGTGATAAATCTGATAAACTAAACTAAAAGATAGATTTTGTTTTTGTAACAATGTCTAACATATAAATTAATTATGCCCCCGCCATCTAATAACACCCCCCTTTTTTGATGACTTAAATTAATAATCCTCAGGAGAGGCTTGGTTGAGGAAATAATCTCGTTATTTTATAGGATTCAACGCTTGAGAAAAATATTTACGAACAAATATCATTAACGTCGTCATCATTTGCGTATTCATGGAGTAGATGGAACTCTGATTGTGGAAAAGAAAAGATTGTTATCCAAGCAACAGAACAACAAGAAGATGAACCACCAATGGAGGTAAATAAATAATGTCTATGCCACGTTTACCACTAGGTTTCTATGCCACGTTTACCACTAACTTTCTATGCTACGTTTACCACTAGCTTTCTATGCCACGTTTACCACTAGCTTTCTATGCTACGTTTACCACTAGCTTTCTATGCTACGTTTACCACTAGGTTTCTATGCTACGTTTACCACTAGCTTTCTAATGCTACGTTTACCACTAGCTTTCTATGCTACGTTTACCACTAGCTTTCTATGCTACGTTTACCACTATAGCTTTCTATGCTACGTTTACCACTAGCTTTCTAATGCTACGTTTACCACTAGCTTTCTATGCTACGTCTACCACTAGCTTTCTATGCTACGTTTACCACTAGCTTTCTATGCTACGTTTACCACTAGCTTTCTATGCTACGTTTACCACTAGCTTTCTATGCTACGTTTACCACTATAGCTTTCTATGCTACGTTTACCACTAGCTTTCTATGCTACGTTTACCACTAGCTTTGTATGCTACGTTTACCACTAGCTTTCTATGCTACGTTTGCAACTAGCTTTCTATGCTACGTCTACCACTAGCTTTCTATGCTACGTTTACCACTAGCTTTCTATGCTACGTTTACCACTAGCTTTGTATGCTACGTTTACCACTAGCTTTCTATGCTACGTTTACCACTAGCTTTCTATGCTACGTTTACCACTAGCTTTCTATGCTACGTTTACCACTAGCTTTCTATGCTACGTTTACCACTAGCTTTCTATGCTACGTTTACCACTAGCTTTCTATGCTACGTTTACCACTAGCTTTCTATGCTACGTTTACCACTAGCTTTCTATGCTACGTTTACCACCACCTTTCTATGCTACGTTTACCACTAGCTTTCTATGCTACGTTTACCACTAGCTTTCTATGCTACCACTAGCTTTCTATGCTACGTTTACCACTAGCTTTCTATGCTACGTTTACCACTAGCTTTCTATGCTACGTTTACCACTAGGTTTCTATGCTACTGTACGTCTACCACTAGCTTTCTATGCTACGTCTACCACTAGCTTTCTATGCTACGTTTACCAGTAGCTTTCTATGCTACGTTTACCACTAGCTTTCTATGCTACGTTTACCACCTGCTTTCTATGCTACGTTTACCACTAGCTTTCTATGCTACGTTTACCACTAGCTTTCTATGCTACGTCTACCACTAGCTTTCTATGCTACGTTTACCACTAGCTTTCTATGCTACGTTTACCACTAGCTTTGTATGCTACGTTTACCACTAGCTTTCCATGCTACGTTTACCACTAGCTTTCTATGCTACGTTTACCACTAGCTTTCTATGCTACGTTTACCACTAGCTTTCTATGCTACGTCTACCACTAGCTTTCTATGCTACGTTTACCACTAGCTTTCTATGCTACGTTTACCACTAGCTTTCTATGCTACGTGTACCACTAGCTTTCTATGCTACGTTTACCGTTAGCTTTCTATGCTACGTTTACCACTAGCTTTCTATGCTACGTTTACCACTAGGCGCTTTCTATGCTACGTTTACCACTAGCTTTCTATGCTACGTTTACCACTAGCTTTCTATGCTACGTTTACCACTAGCTTTCTATGCTACGTTTACCACTAGCTTTCTATGCTACGTTTACCACTAGCTTTGTATGCTACGTTTACCACCACCTTTCTATGCTACGTTTACCACTAGCTTTCTATGCTACGTCTACCACTAGCTTTCTACGCTACGTTCACCACTAGCTTTCTATGCTACGTTTACCACCACCTTTCTATGCTACGTTTACCACTAGCTTTCTATGCTACGTCTACCACTAGCTTTCTACGCTACGTTTACCACTAGCTTTCTATGCTACGTTTACCACTAGCTTTCTATGCTACGTTTACCACTAGCTTTCTATGCTACGTCTACCACTAGCTTTCTATGCTACGTTTACCACTAGCTTTGTATGCTACGTTTACCATGCACTAGCTTTCTATGCTACGTTCACCACTAGCTTTGTATGCTACGTTTACCACCACCTTTCTATGCTACGTTTACCACTAGCTTTCTATGCTACGTCTACCACTAGCTTTCTACGCTACGTTTACCACTAGCTTTCTATGCTACGTTTACCACTAGCTTTCTATGCTACGTTTACCACTAGCTTTCTATGCTACGTTTACCACTAGCTTTCTATGCTACGTTTACCACTAGCTTTGTATGCTACGTTTACCATGCACTAGCTTTCTATGCTACGTTTACCACTAGCTTTCTATGCTACGTTTACCACTAGCTTTCTATGCTACTGTACGTCTACCACTAGCTTTCTATGCTACGTCTACCACTAGCTTTCTATGCTACGTTTACCACTAGCTTTCTATGCTACGTTTACCACTAGCTTTCTATGCTACGTTTACCACTAGCTTTCTATGCTACGTTTACCACTAGCTTTCTATGCTACGTTTACCACTAGCTTTCTATGCTACGTTTACCACTAGCTTTCTATGCTACGTTTACCACTAGCTTTCTATGCTACGTTTACCACTAGCTTTCTATGCTACGTTCACCACTAGCTTTGTATGCTACGTTTACCACCACCTTTCTATGCTACGTTTACCACTAGCTTTCTATGCTACGTCTACCACTAGCTTTCTATGCTACGTTTACCACTAGCTTTCTATGCTACGTTTACCACTAGCTTTCTATGCTACGTTTACCACTAGCTTTCTATGCTACGTCTACCACTAGCTTTCTATGCTACGTTTACCGCTAGCTTTCTATGCTACGTTTACCACTAGCTTTCTATGCTACGTCTACCACTAGCTTTCTATGCCACGTTTACCACTAGCTTTCTATGCTACGTCTACCACTAGCTTTCTATGCTACGTTTACCACTAGCTTTCTATGCTACGTTTACCACTAGCTTTCTATGCTACGTTCACCACTAGCTTTGTATGCTACGTTTACCACCACCTTTCTATGCTACGTTTACCACTAGCTTTCTATGCTACGTCTACCACTAGCTTTCTACGCTACGTTTACCACTAGCTTTCTATGCTACGTTTACCACTAGCTTTCTATGCTACGTTTACCACTAGCTTTCTATGCTACGTCTACCACTAGCTTTCTATGCTACGTTTACCACTAGCTTTCTATGCTACGTTTACCACTAGCTTTGTATGCTACGTTTACCATGCACTAGCTTTCTATGCTACGTTTACCACTAGCTTTCTATGCTACGTTTACCACTAGCTTTCTATGCTACTGTACGTCTACCACTAGCTTTCTATGCTACGTCTACCACTAGCTTTCTATGCTACGTTTACCACTAGCTTTCTATGCTACATTTACCACTAGCTTTCTATGCTACGTTTACCACTAGCTTTCTATGCTACGTTTACCACTAGCTTTCTATGCTACGTTTACCACTAGGTTTCTATGCTACGTTTACCACTATAGCTTTCTATGCTACGTTTACCACTAGCTTTCTATGCTACGTTCACCACTAGCTTTCTATGCTACGTTTACCACTATAGCTTTCTATGCTACGTTTACCACTAGCTTTCTATGCTACGTTTACCACTAGCTTTCTATGCTACGTCTACCACTAGCTTTCTACGCTACGTTTACCACTAGCTTTCTATGCTACGTTTACCACTAGCTTTCTATGCTACGTTTACCACTAGCTTTCTATGCTACGTCTACCACTAGCTTTCTATGCTACGTTTACCACTAGCTTTCTATGCTACGTTTACCACTAGCTTTGTACGCTACGTTTACCATGCACTAGCTTTCTATGCTACGTTTACCACTAGCTTTCTATGCTACGTTTACCACTAGCTTTCTATGCTACTGTACGTCTACCACTAGCTTTCTATGCTACGTCTACCACTAGCTTTCTATGCTACGTTTACCACTAGCTTTCTATGCTACGTTTACCACTAGCTTTCTATGCTACTGTTCGTCTACCACTAGCTTTCTATGCTACGTATATACCACTAGCTTTCTATGCTACGTTTACCACTAGCTTTCTATGCTACGTTTACCACTAGCTTTCTATGCTACGTTTACCACTAGCTTTCTATGCTACGTTTACCACTAGCTTTCTATGCTACGTTTACCACTAGCTTTCTATGCTACGTTTACCACTAGCTTTCTATGCTACGCTTACCACTAGCTTTCTATGCTACGTCTACCACTAGCTTTCTATGCTACGTTTACCACTAGCTTTCTATGCTACGTTTACCACTAGCTTTGTATGCTATACGTTTACCATGCACTAGCTTTCTATGCTACGTTTACCACTAGCTTTCTATGCTACGTTTACCACTAGCTTTCTATGCTACTGTACGTCTACCACTATCTTTCTATGCTACGTCTACCACTAGCTTTCTATGCTACGTTTACCACTAGCTTTCTATGCTACGTCTACCACTAGCTTTCTATGCTACGTTTACCATTTGCTTTCTATGGTACGTTTACCACTAGCTTTCTATGCTACGTTTACCACTAGCTTTCTATGCTACGTTTACCACTATAGCTTTCTATGCTACGTTTACCACTATAGCTTTCTATGCTACGTTTACCACTAGCTTTCTATGCTACGTTTACCACTAGCTTTCTATGCTACGTTTACCACTAGCTTTCTATGCTACGTTTACCACTAGCTTTCTATGCTACGTTTACCACTATAGCTTTCTATGCTACGTCTACCACTAGCTTTCTATGCTACGTTTACCACTAGCTTTCTATGCTACGTTTACCACTAGCTTTCTATGCTACGTCTACCACTAGCTTTCTATGCTACGTTTACCACTAGCTTTCTATGCTACGTTTACCACTAGCTTTGTATGCTACGTTTACCATGCACTAGCTTTCTATGCTACTTTTACCACTAGCTTTCTATGCTACGCTTACCACTAGCTTTCTATGCTACGTTTACCACTAGCTTTCTATGCTACTGTTCGTCTACCACTAGCTTTCTATGCTACGTCTATACCACTAGCTTTCTATGCTACGTTTACCACTAGCTTTCTATGCTACGTTTACCACTAGCTTTCTATGCTACGTTTACCACTAGCTTTCTATGCTACGTTTACCACTAGCTTTCTATGCTACGTTTACCACTAGCTTTCTATGCTACTTTTACCACTAGCTTTCTATGCTACGCTTACCACTAGCTTTCTATGCTACGTCTACCACTAGCTTTCTATGCTACGTTTACCACTAGCTTTCTATGCTACGTTTACCACTAGCTTTGTATGCTATACGTTTACCATGCACTAGCTTTCTATGCTACGTTTACCACTAGCTTTCTATGCTACGTTTACCACTAGCTTTCTATGCTACTGTACGTCTACCACTAGCTTTCTATGCTACGTCTACCACTAGCTTTCTATGCTACGTTTACCACTAGCTTTCTATGCTACGTCTACCACTAGCTTTCTATGCTACGTTTACCATTTGCTTTCTATGGTACGTTTACCACTAGCTTTCTATGCTACGTTTAGCACTAGCTTTCTATGCTACGTTTACCACTAGCTTTCTATGCTACGTTTACCACTATAGCTTTCTATGCTACGTTTACCACTAGCTTTCTATGCTACGTTTACCACTAGCTTTCTATGCTACGTTTACCACTAGCTTTCTATGCTACGTTTACCACTAGCTTTGTATGCTACGTTTACCACTAGCTTTCTATGCTACGTTTACCACTAGCTTTCTATGCTACGTTTACCACTAGCTTTCTATGCTAGCTTTACCACTGGCCACAAATGTAATAAATGTTTCTATACTATTTTCGCTCAAAATATATTATGGCACTCATTAGTTCGTAATTCGCTTGTTTCATACCACAACTCATGAATACAAATCTTACACTGCACGCAAGTGCTTTAAAGGTAGTATAGAAATATACCTATATATATACCTCAACTATAAATTGTCCAATCAAAGAGCTAGAATTGTCCTATATATATATATATATATATATATATATATATATATAATATATATATATATATATATATATATATATATATATATATATATATATATATATATATATATATATATATATATATATATATATATATATATATATATATATATATATATATTTTCGCTTACCTCAAAACTGGTCTGCTACAACTTGTTTCATCTGTAAAAGAATCTTCAGGCAGTGACAATATCGAAAGGGATGACCGCTTATTTATAGGCTTTCTGCCGGAAAGTGGGGGCGTATGTGGGGGACAAAGCATGAGGTCATGGCTTTGTTTGCGTTGATTACGCGAAATTTATTACGATGACGACACTGTGAAATTATTTCCGCTCTTTTGTTGAGTAAACTATTCTTATTTTTTTCTTTTAAAATACAAAATTTTTCTTCTAAACATAAATTGCATCGTTTTGATCCTCCTGTGTACGAAATAGAATGTTTTAGAATTTGCCAATTAATACTGAAATCTTTATTGTTTTCATTCAATGTCCAAATATATTTCGAAAGTTCGGTGTCATTTTCATGCTTTTTATGTTGAAAAGATTTAGTGTGGTTGGCCAATCGCTCTTTGAATGTGGTTGCAGTCATACCAATGTAGTGTTTTATTTCGTTTGTGATGTTTACTGTCACTGTTGCTTTGTATACTATGTCTCTAGTCATGCATTGTTCTTGAAGCGGGCAAATGGTGTTCTCTCTACAACTGCAATTAGTAGCGTCCCTATCCTGCGGTTTGATGTTCCTAGCTATGCGTGCATTGTGCTTAGTGATTATTGACTTAACATTGTTCATGCAGCTGTAACTTACTTTAACTGTATTTCTGTTAAAAATCTTATGGAGCTTGTGGTGCGGAGGGAAATGTTTGTCAATTAGGCTAAGGAAATTACGTCCTATGTTAGTGCTGACACTCTTGCTAAATGGTGGGTTGAACCAAATGATATTGCGTTGCCTATTCCTACGTGGTCGTTGCGGTGTATCATGAGTGTAGCTAAGTTCATGATTAAAGTTGCTGTGCCTAAGCGCGTTCTGATATAAGGGTGCAGATTCCTGAAAAGTTTGCTCATCTGACGAAAGGAGTTTAATGCGTTTGTTAATTGATGCAGGTAGTTGCCTTGTTATGCTTGGTGGATGGTTTAGAGTGCATATTTATGTATAGCGGATCGTCATTGGGCTTCCTATAGGGCCTATAGTTTCCATTGTTAAGGTCGAAAGTTACATCTAAAAAGTTTACTATACGTAAATTTGATTCGGCGGTGATTTTTAGGTCAAATTGCTCGAAAATTTTGTGGAGATCTTTTCTTGTTTTGTCTGCTAAACGTGCTGATTTACTTTTTATGATAGCCAAACCGTCATCTCTATATAGGCCGATGCTTTCTTTGCCAAATTTCTTACTTAGGTGGTTTAAAATGAAAAGGCCTACGAGCTCACAAATTTCCGCGCCGTCGAAACTGCCCATGGTAACGTCGAACAAACTCTTGCTATCTTTTTTTATCCATGAAATTCCGCTATTGAAAAGGAGAGATTTTCTAGCGTGTTTTATTATTGAAATGTTGTTTTGAGGTATAGTAGCCAAATTTGAGGTATAGTAGCCAAATTTGAGGTATAGTAGCCAAAAAGGGCTTGGTCCAATAGTTTTTCAGAAATAGATGGATAGAAATCGACAATGTCAAATGAAATGAAACTGTGTCTGTCCTTATCTTTTATATTGCCAAACCACTCAATAACTAACTTGTTTTGTATTTCTCCATTGATTTAAATTCAGTTTTTGTCTCAAATTAGAATTAATTTTTGTCCAAAATAGCTTTGCTTAGTTTTCCGGATTCGCTTTTGGCGGGGTTAATTAATCGACATTTTGGGTTGTTTTCGAAATTTTCTTTGTGGTCTTTTAAAGATATAAATGCTTCGCGTTTTTTCATTTTTTCAATTCTGTCGCCGATTCCTAAATTGTTCGAAATGTCTTTTAGTTCTGAGTCAATTTCATCTATAGAGTCCTCGGATCCATGCTTATATGTTTTTGTGATGTTGTCATGTAAGAGATTGTTGTATATGTCGGGCGGGGTTTCATAAATATTCCGAGTTTTGTCTGCAAAAATGAAAATGTTGGGAGACGTATTAATTTTCTTTAAATCGTTAGCCAAAGATTTCTGAAATTGGTTCCTATATGGCCGGAATTGTACATTCTCGATTAGTTTTATAAGTTCGTCTTCGAAGGGTTTCATATCTGGAATCGAAGGAGTCTTATATATATATATATATATATATATAAGTAATATTTATATATATATATATATATATATATACTAAAATTACATATATATATATATATATATATATATATATATATATATATATATATATATTATATATATATATATATATATATATATATATATATATATAATATATATATATATATATATATATATATATATATATATGTAGTGTGCGTGACGTAATGATGTAAAAAATAAAAATAGCGAATTTCTAGAATGTATTAGCATAAGAAAATAAGAAAGTGGCGTATGTAAATTTCAAAAGGTGTAAATTGCAATGGTCCGATTGGAAATGTCTAATTGCAGGGTGATATTATATTCTTTCCAGAAATAAAAATCGTAAGAAAAAATGAGTTTTATTATCCCTGATGTGTTGTTTTAGGATGACTGGTGTGTGTTTATGGTGAGTAATGAGAACTCATGCAAGTTAAAGTTGAATGAATTTGATGAAACGTTTTCAGAGGATGTCGCTGAAAATACCAAAGTGAGTTGGGTTTTGTTTTCTTTATTGACAGAATTGTTATGCACTTTAAAAGCTATGAGCAATAAATAACAAAAGTAGTGAAAAAGAAACCAATGAGGTGAAAATAATATTAATGTTACATTTATGCAAAGTTTCAAATAAAACAAATTAACTACACTTTCAAAGTTGCTAACCTGAATCATTGTCCGCCATCTTGAATGTATTTTCGATAGATCGTGGCTAGATCATATGTACTTCTAGTACGTATTCCATATAAGGAAGTGACCGACGAGCAAATACAAGGCATTGACGAGCAAATACATGGCATTAACGAACAAATACAAGGCACTCGTACCAGCCCACTGGATGTGAGATTATTAACACGTTACGATATGTTCGATTATCCGCTCTTTTTAAGAAAACTGCGTTCGCTAGCCTGATAAGCTGTACGCATATTGTAAACAGATAATTTATCTTTGTTTTAATGTATATTGTAGCTTTTCTCAAGAAAACGTTCTTCGAAGACAGCCGAAAGTTCGTGTTTTTGTTTACAAGATGGTATCCGCATTACGAAAATTATATTTTTGGGCATGTTCGATTATCCGCGCTTTTAAAGAGAACTAAGTTAGCTACCAGGATAAAGCTGTACGTATATTCTATAGCTTTGGGGGTGGTTTATTTCTCAAGAAAACGTTTGTTGTTTTGGGGTCAGTTACAATCCAATTAACAAGGAGGCTGGTACGAGGTTTGAACGTGTCAGCTATTTGCTCGTTAATTCACTCTATTTGCTCGTCAATGCCTTCTATTTGCGCCTCCTTATAAGGAATACGTACTAGATACCCCTTTCGTCTAGATGGAATACTGGCAGTTGAGGTGACCGTCTGGACGATATTTTTATTAGTGGTTAGTATTAGAAAACCATTAAAGGGGCGGAGGGTTAGAAAACCCATTAGGTGGGGGTGAGCAGTTTCATGATGTATTTCATCATTCGGGCATATCAGATTATAACAATCTCTCATTTCGTCCAACCTCTCGCGGATACTAAAAAAGATCGTCCAGAAGATTACTCAGACCTAGTACCTCACGGTCACCTCAACTGCGAGTATTCCATCTAGCCACGACCTTTTCGATATGTGTGTGACGTCACAAGCAAGGGTAAAGCGAAATGTTTATCTAGCCATCCTCATATCTTTATAAGTCAGAGACTCGATTTTTGTGGATTTCTTCCTTTTTCAAGTGAACCACAGCATTTTTGAAAACATTCCACGGAAACTTGGCTACCCTCGGAGTAGTTTATCAGTTTGCTTGTGACGTCACTAACTTCCAAGTTAATTATGCAAAATATTACAAGATGGCGGATGACAGGATTGTTTTTCGTCAAAATTGGTGCTGTTGTTTTGCACAAAAGTAGTTCTCTACTTGAGATGCAGGTTAAGGCAAGGATCCCATGAATTAGGCAGTTGTCAATTCGAAGGTTATATCTGTATACCGCGCGGCGAGGCATATTTGGATTCCGTAGGCTGTCGGCAGCATATTTATTGTCGGTAGCATCTTTTTTAGCTGAATCTGACCCTAATTGTAACCCTAACCTCCCGCCTAAAGTGTTATGCTAACCCCCGGAATTTTGTTCTTTATTCTAAATACAATTCTTATATCTTTTCTATCCCCTCATTACTAGCTTCACGCAGATCTTTATCACATGGTTACAGACGGAGCTTGTGATGATTCACTGAGCAAAATAAAGGAAACTTCCTACCAGTTTTATGACTGTGTATTACAACTTCTTAATACAACCAAGGTTCTTACGTATTCATAACAGAAATAAATATCACTAACACTTTACTACGTTATCATTATATATATATATATATATATATTATTGTGTATTGAATGTTAAGTTCGAAATTAAACACTTCTGAATATATTTTAAAATATACTTAAAGTTGTATTAATCATTTGACACGAAGTTTTTATCTTCAAGCGCTCATAATGGCGCTGTTACACTGTGCATCATGCAACTTTTCTGCTACGTTGCTGTTCCATGAAAGACATTTGTCACATTTGTCATTCGCACCGACCTTTTTGAAGACTTTTCTGATCATCTATCGGAGGAAGCTCCGGTCTTTCTGAGTTAGTTGTGTACTGTACGGGGATGGCTAAAAGGGATGACTCAAAAGGACATTTCTGTTTTGTCTGGTCTTTATTTTTCGTTAGGTTAGGGTTAGGGTTAGTCATCATCTATAAACCTCATTAATTTCGTCTTCTCCTTGGCGATAATTAACTCAAATTTGGTAAACATTAACTTTACGATGGGCCCGGGGGAAAAGAAGCAGAGGAATGGCGGGAGAACGAGGGGAATCATAAAAAAACTCAAAACCATCCCGGAATAAACGGCTCGTATGAACGATTGATATGATTTTGTAACGCAGTATTGCGTGAACGTAGTGAGAAATGCACGTTTTTTACCAAAGAAATCTCACCTATACAGTGTGTATAAAAAAACGAAACCTGCAGAAAATTCATTAGTATTTTTTTAAAACAACCTATTGTGGTAATTTGAAAGCCCTCGACCCTCTGAGCCACGGATGCGTATTAAACACTCCTCGAGCAATTAAGATAACTTTTAGTGTATGCATGGTGAAAGTATTTTAAAACTTTTTTCTTTCTCAGTTTCTGTTTCAATTTAGGTTCCTTCATACGATTAGATGTCTAGAGCTTTCAAATAATATAGGTTGTTTTAAAATAATACTAATTAATTTTCTGCTGGTTTTGTTTTGTTTTTATACACAATGTAGAAACGGCTGAGTGAAAGTTTGGGAAGACGATAAATGGCAGAGGACAATGAATGAATATAACATTTTGTTTTAATTCATCAATTTATAATCTTTGATATTGTATCTTACAAAATTTAAAAAACCACTGAAGTAAACATTCAATTTAAAGCAGAACAAACATGTAATTAAAGCAACAGGTTTCAGAGATTTTATATTTAAACTTGAGCCAGCATTGTTTGAAGGGATTTCCTCACATTACACAACTCCTGTTGTTGCTATAAAGCAAAAAGATATAAATTAATGTTAACCTTTGCCTTTGTGAGATACTGTCCATACTGTTCTAATTAGAGACTACTTATTAACAATGGAGAAATACGACGTAGTAGCTAAAAGGGAAAACAAAAAATAACTCCCTGATCCTAACCCTCATCATATCTCTCATCATAACCCTCATCCTATAACCCTCATCCTATAACCCTCATCCTATAACCCTCATCATAACCCTCATCCTAGGTCAACACCCAGCCGGAAGGGTTATACGCCCTTTAACGATCTTCGAAGTGTTTTCAAATCGAAGGAAAACTCTTTACGAGTGTTTGAACTTGCTTCTCAAACTCACCTGTATTTTCAGAGGGAATCGATATGAAAGTTGGCGAAATTTTTGTAAAATCTTCCTATTTCAAACCCTTCGTCACACAGTTGTATTTCTTTATTATGAATTATTAATGAGAGTTTGACAAACATAACTTCTCAAACTCATTAATAATTCATGAGCAAATTATTCAATCAGATCTTCTAAATTGAACCACGTGATGACACTAGAAATGCCAGTAAAGTACTGGGCAGAGGACTAGAAATATTTTTTCCAGTCCAAGGACAAGAAATAATTCCAGTCCGGTGCTGCGAATATGACGTCAAGAACTAATAGGGATTACATTTATCATTAATAATCCACTTAGGGATTACACTTAGGGATTACACTAATTGATTTTGAGAAGTCATTCAAAGGCCTCGAAATCGGACAAGACCGGGTTTTCAAGTACTCGGATTTGTTCCAGTCCTCGGCTTCGCCTCGGACTGGAACAAACCTCGTACTTGAAAACCCGGTCTAGATTTCTTTCTCGGCCTTTAAATATTACTTACAGTTTCTTTTAGGATTTTCTTTTGTAATAGTGACATTTCTTTTTTCAACTCTCCCTGTACATTTCCTTGCTCCTCAAGATGACAATTCTCTAATTCTTCAAAACTTTTCTTCAACTGATCAGTAAGTTGTACCACTGTTTTAACTCGCTGCGTCTGTACAACACGTTGTTGTTGAATGCCTTTGTGCATCTGCTGGAACAAGGTCTAAATAACAAGAAATATGTAAGCTAATAAGAACTAGATATAATATGAAAACGAGAAATAAGAGAACTTCAATGTATCGAAAAAAATACTTAAGTAAGATAATACCATGATCGCCTCGGATTCTTTTGTTCTCTCCGGGAATGTAAACCTCGTATTTTCCTCATTACCCATGCATACGCCTTTGTCTTTTTATTTCCCCGGGAAATTTAGTAGAAAACAAAAGATTTCTTTGTCTACTAATTTTCCCTCATCAACCATGCAGGGGAAAATTAGTAGACAAAGAAATCCTTTCTCTTTTACTAAATTTCCCGCTTGCATATCTATTATAGATATAATATAGATATAATATAGATAGTCGTAGAACTTGCATATCTCACAAACACAAAGCATCTCCCAAAGGTATAATTACTTCAATCAATAGTAATAAAACTCGTAAACAACTCCACTGAACCATACAAAATCAAACACCTAAACTTATCTCAGCATACTTCCCTGAGTTTTCCTCGGCAATTATAATATTACAAACTGATACCATGACTTGTCGGGAAATTAGCGATTAAATTGCCCTTCGCCTCGGGAAGATTTGTAAAAGTCCTCGGGCTTCGCCCTCGGACTTTCACAAATCTTCCCTCGGCGGCGGGCAATTTAATCGCTAATTTCCCTCAAGTCATGGTATTACTTATAAGTATAGAAGGCCATCACCAGTGCTTAGTAATCTTCACTGGTTGCCAGTAAGATCAAGAATTATTTTCAAGATACTATTGATTACTTTCAAAGCTTTACATGACCAGGCACGTGTTTATATCAGAGATTTACTGACTTAACATAACCCTAGACTTGCTCTTTAAGATCATCTAGCCGGAATCTGCTATTTATGCCCAAATGCAATACCGTTATTCATGAAGGTTGCTGCTACAAAACTCTAGAATTCATTTTCAAGGCAAATTAGAAGCACTGAGTGTTTAAGTAATTTTTAGGTCAGCATTTAAGACTTTCTTTTTTGGAATTAATAGTTTTTGTAGTTCTCGTAGTTATACATGTTGTAGTTTTGATTTTATAATGAAATGTAATTAGTTTTATAAGTAACTTAAGTAACTTTAAGAATGTATTGTTGTAAGAGCATGGAGACTATTATATAATACTCGTAAAACTTCTTTATTATTATCTTGTGAAACACGATCAATATTCCAGTGAATGTTATACTAGATACACCGATATGTTCCTTCGATTGGTCACGTCTGACCTCTTCGTACAGCACTCGCGATTGATCGGATTTCGTATCCTGGTGCATGTTATATAGTGCTTTTTGGGACATCTATCGTGAACACTGACCTCTATATAACTGGACTGCTGGGTCTCAGCAAAAAGTGTCGTAAAAACGATGGCGTCAGCTGGAGTCTATTTTCTCATGGTAGTGACAACTGACCTGTATTTACAACTGCAGTCTGTTGGCGAATTGTTATGCGGTAAATGTTTTTACTTTGAAAAATTAAATACAAGTATACAGTATTTTTGTCGTTTTATGCTTTTAGGTGGTTTTTAAAGCAACGTTTTTGATCGGATGACATTTGACATTATCAATACAAAATAAAAGAGTTTGAAATTTGCAATTCCTGATATAATTTCTGTTTTAATGTTTACTGGCTCTTGACCGCTCTTCGGCTAGCTTACTTTTTAATATCTATTCAGCATTCTCTTTTCTGTAAAAAGTTTTTAAACTAGATAAACAACCTTCAATAACAAAAGCAACAAGTTCGCACTTTATATCTCAACCGAAAATAATTTCATACCTCTTCCGATCCGAGTGTTGAAGGCTTTTAGAATTTAATGGCAAGTTTTCTGGTCATATATAACATCTCCTACAGTTTGTTTCAATATTTTTTTGTCCAGTTTCGTTTTTGAAGAAGGAATATGCCGTTTGTATCACGATACGAGAAAAAGGACTCTAGCTGACACCATAGTTATCGTATAAAACAAATTTGATTGGTCGTTGGAAAAACTTGCGCCAACAATTAAATGACCATGCAGTAGTCACTACCATGAAAAAATAGACTCCAGCTGACGCCATCTTTTTTACGACACTTTCTGTGAGTGTTTGGTAATGTGACCCGCAGTCCAGTTATATATAGAGTTCTCAAACTCATTAATAATTCAGGAGCCAATTAGCCAATGAAATCACTTTATTTTATCACATGACTGAGGCTGGATACTCGAGTAAAACACGTAAAAATCATATACCACCACAGTTATTAGATCAAAGCCGGTTTTGATCTAATTGCTGAGATTTTAATTAATAATTCATTTTTTGGAGAACGAAACGACCTGCCTCCGTCTTCGCTCATCCTCAACTGAACAGAGTCTGTTTATTTTCTGAATAAATTTTACACACCCTCGTGAGTTCAGTCCCATGAGGGTTTTTTTCTCGAATGCGTTTTGAGTAAACATCCAATTAAATCCGTGTTCGATTGAGAAGCCATATAAACAATAAAAACATTCGCGCTCGTGTTTTCATCATATTTTCTCGTGTTTTGATCCCCTGATGAAACACTCAAACTCGTTGTTCATATATTACGTCAATACGTGGTCGTGAATGCTTTGTTACCCTCGATCAGAGAGATGTGATGGGAACTTATGTACCGATCAATTCGAAACATCACCATGCCCCCCCCCCCGGGCATACCCCGGGAATTTGACTCTAAACCGTGTCCGGGGAGTAGGGAATTTGACGTTCGAGGCCTTTTGCTGGGTGGGCAATTTGACTGGAGGGTGGGGAATTTGAACCGGAAGTCTAGAATTCGCGCGTTTTCGGGGTGGAATTCCTGCTCGCGGTCAATCTCGTTCCCAGAGCCTTCGGCGGCTCGCGGTTTATTTTCTTTACAATGACGGCGGGAATCAGTTGAACGATTGTAATTGTTATATTTTAAAGGGAAAGATTCCGCTTTCGTCAAGGACTGGTTTGTCAAAAATGGAATGGAATGGAATTTTTGTACTTCCAGTTTCATAATTTGGTCATGGGGTCGGGCATTTGCCTGTTTAATTTCTTGCTACAGTAGGGCATTTGAACACTTTTTCGCCCAGGGGATGGGAATTTGAACGACCAAATTTTCAAAAGTTCAAATTCCCGGGGTCTGCCCGGGGGGGGGCATGGTGATGTTTCGAATTGATCGGTACATTACCTCATATTTTTCTTCAGACTCCTTCATTTTTTGAACATCGCTCTCCCATTGGTTAATAACATTTTTCACAGATTTAGAATATTCATCCACAAGCTTGCTCCTGCAAACATTACAACAACTTTTTACGAGGGAAGAAACAGCGGAAAACTTAATATATAGCAAAGTGAAAAGGTGGTAAACTGCCAAGATTTTTAGTGCCGAATTATTTCAGCAGTATTTATATATTATTTTTAGCAGTGTTTCGTCGCTAAAAATCTTGGCAGTAACCTTTTCACTTTGCTATATATCCAAAACACTGTCTACGCAGCACTCTACTTTTTTACTCTCTCGGAAAACTTAATATACATTTAATATACACTATGATTAATTGGGCTGATTTCGTATTTTGGTGTATGTTATATTACCATGAAATTATAACAAGGAGCTCTCGCGAATAAATATCCTAATACGCAATGTCGCTGCTGATTGGTCAGTTCACTTGCGGCCTAGAAACCGAGTAATTTAAAGTAGCTATCACCCCAATGTATTTATTATTTATAAACATTCTATATAAGGCACATAGTTAAATAGAACAGTGAAATATATATCTTTGATTTCCTTCGATACTTTATACATGCTTTATCTAGCCTGCGTGCAGGCTCTCCCAGGGAGGGCGGAAGGCTTTATCACACGGAAGACAGGAAAGAAAGCCAGATTCCTTGGGTGACGTCACATTCATTAGCATTTTAAAAGTTTGTAAACATACGTACATGATTAATATAAGACGACGGGGAGAGGAGTTAACTCAGGCTACTGATTGGTTACAGAACGTAGCACAACGTGGTGAAGCCGGGTACCGATGCGTGTTGTGTCGTTTTAACATACTACTACAGAGGCAAATTACAGCTGCTATATCTGAGTTCAGGTATAAATGTCAACACAGCATGTCCTTTGCCTTTGCAAGTTGTCCACTCTACCAACGGCGTTCTTTGAGTTTCTCACTTTCTCTCATCTTGGAGTATATTTGCAATAGTTTGCAGGTTTACAGAATTTGAGTAACACTTTTCAGTGCAATTCATTGACACAATATTTAAGCATATATTTTTGTATAGGATTGTTTTCAAGTTCAATGTACTTGCGTTTACTTTCAGTTTCTCTTTGAGATCGCGGACCAACCCGTGACGAAATCACTTGTCATCTTTTAGTGTAAGTCTGCCGCAATCGGCGTATACAGTTGTACATTGAGTCGGTTTCCTTTGATGTACCGCGGGATGTATGCGCCATACATCCCTATGAATACTAATAAGATAAGAAACGAAGAAAAACCTAGGAAACTCTTTGTCCAAGGTGGACAAAATCGACAAAACTTTGTTGGAAACCTCCTCAATGAAATAATAAGTCAGATAAACACAGCTCGAACAAGGGATTTATGCGATATACAGCCCTCGGACGCGACGCGTCCTCGGGGCGTATGCCGCAGAAATCCCTCGTTCTTGGTGTTTATCTATTACATAATCGACACACAGTAGTCAGCTACATCATTGATCACCTAGACAAGTAGACCGAGGGCAAATATTTATCTTTACGGACCGACCAAAACGTTAAATAACATTTTTTTTTTTATTATATAAGGTAAAACACTTGAGTTACTTTAGTTCGGTAAAACTGCATTATTTGGACAAGGAAAGGAAAACAAACCGAAATACTTTAGTTTTTGTATAACAGTGGCGGAAATTGTGGTGGGGTTGGAGTCAACCGCCCCACCACCTGTCGTCAAATCGCTAATTTGTCGGAAATTTTCACTTTTTGTCGGAATTTCGGAAATACTTAAGGAATATATGGAAAATGGGAAAAAATGTTACAGAAGCAACTTATAAATATCTCAAGTTATCTTGTAAAACACATACAAAATGAGGAGCCATCTTTAAACCAGCTGTAGTGGTTACCACACATGTCTATGAGCTGGGAGACACAGTAATAATTAATAATTGAGGAGAAAGTGCTGCCTTTCCAATAATACCAGCAAATGGTAAGACTTTCGGGTCTTCTCGGATAACGACCTTAAATGGTATAGGACCTCGGAACCCCTATCAATTGGGCTTCTAGCCTGTTGGGGTATTCCGTTTACCTATAAGAGTGATAAATCTCATAAACTAAACTAAATATAAACTTATTACGATAGTACCACTGTAAACCAAATCAATAAACGTTGAAATAGCGATCGAAATCCATGAAATATGTCGAAAAGTCTAAAAAGAGTGAAGATTGACTGCCTGTCCTGCAACAGAGTATTCCACAGCAACTACAGGCGCAAAAAAGTTAAAAACATTTTATGTATCAAAACCTTTTTTAGTTTGTTTATTTGTCCATTTTTGTGTGCAGAAAATTGGTTACGTAGCGAATAAACTTGTCGGAAATTTATGAGGCTTTGCCCCACCACCGAAAAAGGCGAATTTCTGCCACTGTTGTATATAATATAGTTATTTTCAGCTTAGTTGAATCAAATTCTGTGTTAATTTTCCATTTAATAATAAAGCAAAAATCACGATACAATTTTTAGCATTTAGGATTCCATGACCGGTCAGATATCGCAAAAAACGTCCGCTCAGACAGCCAATCAAATTGCAGGAATGCCTCGGATTCCGCCCGCTCACAATTAATCAAAAAATAAATGATGATATCCACCAAACAAACTGAAATAATTTACCGGTCAATGACCGTGTCACTTGGTAAGAAGGAAGCTGTTACCTGTCAGTCTTTTGCTTTTTCCAAATTTCTCCAACTTTTTTGTCCGTCGTTTTTAGTGCTCCAGTTGTAAACTGCTGTACATTCTTCTTTTTCGTTGCAATGTTTTTACGAATATCAGCTAAGAAAGGGACCACCAGCACATGATATGAAGTAAATTAAGCAACGGGACGTGTTTACATACTGAACTCTATCGGTAGGCTTTTTAGAAATCCTACTTTTCCTAATTTTACCTACTTTTTGTCACTTTCATACTTTTGCATACTTTTTATTAATGCCTTTATTTTCCTACTTTTTATTAATGCTAAAATACTACTTATAGAGAAAGCTATAGTTTTCTACATAAAAGACTACGTCGAGCAGAAAACACACAGATCTAGACTAAACAAATCGAGAAAAAACTACAGTATTGTTTCAAGGCATTATTTATGAGATCCCAGTCCCCTAATACTATAAAGTGTATGGAGCCAAGTTAATAATGATAATAATAATGACGTATTAGGAGCATTATACAATAGTCTCAATGCTCTTAGTACAACAACATATTCTAAATGTTACTTATAAAACAACTTTCAGTTTCATTATACGATAAAGCCTACTACATATATTACCACTATGAACAAAAAACTATTACTTTTAAAAAAGAAAAGTCTTAAGTGCTGACTTAGCTGACTAAAATATCAATGCTCAAATATCAAACGACGTGTTTGAGAAAAATAAGGTGGTCGAAGTTGATCCATTGCGGTACCTAACAAGGCCTGCACTAGGTTTTCCTCAGTATGACGAATCCCGGGATTGTTCGGAGCAAAATCATGGCGCGCGTGTCTCCAGCGAGTACAGATCGATCGAAGTTAAGTGCCTCGTTTGACCACCAACTTGCGTTGGCGGCTTGCGACTGATTTGAACTTGTTCAAATTTTACCACAAGTTTTCTTTCAAACACAAAACATAAGTCGATGCAACTCTCCTGCTCAGTAAACAAAATAATAAGATGTTGGAACAGCTTTTCTCTTCCTCTAAGATGACATTTTAATAATTAAAATGATTTAAGGTGGCTCCATACAGTTTATTGAAAAGTGGAAAACACATGTTTCAGACCCAAAATCTTGTACATTTATATTTTGTTAGAAGAATGAAAATAACTGTCTTGTATAGAACAACATTTTGAAAATCAGAAAGTGTAACGAAAAAGTGCGTAACTGTGGTTTCTATGGCAATAATGACGTTTCAAAATAGCCGCTAATTCGTTTAAACGTTTCCCTCTGGTATGGGTAATAAATATGCCAATTTAAAAAAAATTCTGTAGATCCAAAATTTATCAAAATTGATTACTCATACTAGAAGAAAATTTTTAACAAAATAAAGGTTGAGGGTCACCGACGTTATTTTTGAATAAAACTAGTTTAAACGCGAATTACTGGCCATTTTGAAACGTCATTATTATCATAGCAACCATAGTTACGCACTTTCTCGTTACAGTTTCTGATTCTCAAAATATTGTTCTATACACGACACTTAGTTTCATTCATCTAACAAAATATCAATATACAAGATTTTTGGTCTAAAACATGTGTTTTCCACTATTCAAGAAACTGTATGGAGCCACCTTAAATGGCAAAATGGATCAATTGTGCGCCATTTTTTATTGGTTTACTTTGCCCGGTAAGCACTTTTTTTCCATCTATGAAACTGATGTGACGTCATTTTGTCATTAACTTCTCAGGCTTCTTTTTAGGTTTAGGATCAGGATTAGAGTTATTTTTGGTTTAGGTTAAGGGTTAGTATTGCTATTTGTTGACGAAATTTGTTGATAAAATGACGTCTGCACGTCAATTTCATAGATGGAAACTAGTGCTAACAACTTTGCCCATGGATTTGCCGCAAAATGGCAACTAGCGGAAGTGCAGAAGTTGCAACGACTTGTCCCTATGTTTGACTGATGACATCACAAGTCCCAACTTAACTTGCAGTAATTTCTATTCTCGTTTGATGCTTGCTTAAAATTACGGTTATTGAAGCCGAAGGTCAGTTTCAGGCCCCTACGCGGTCAAGAATATTAAAACCGACTGAAAAAGACCAAGTTGACCGCGTAAGGCCTGAAACTGACGTCCTAGAAGTCTCTATTTCCACCTTCTTTGTCGCATTGACTGGAGTCAACGCTCTAGTTTTATAGAGTTCAGTGATTCAGACGGTCTTAAGTTCGGATGTAGTGCAGTTTTTTTCTCAGTGTAGGTTATTAACTCAGCTAACTCTAGCCCAATTTAACTCTACGTTCGACTTTGGTACGACTCGGATAATTACCCATGTTTGAACATTGTAAATAGGTAGTCCGAGCAGGAAAAGGTTCGATGGGATGACTCAGTTGTGGGACCTTTTCCGAAGATGACGCACAGTACGTTACTGTCGGCTTCGGTCGACCTTCGGAAGACCATGAAAAGGGTTAGGATTGGTTAGGGATAGGGTTGCACTGTTGGCTTTGCCGACAGTGACGTACTAGGCGGCATCTTTGGAAAAGGTCCGACAGAGTCATCCCATCTATAATCTCTTCCGTCCGAACACATGCAGGTAAAATTGTTACGCGCTTGTACCATTCTTTCAATATCCGAACCGTGCCAAAAGTCCATTGTAGCGAATGTAAATGGAGCTTAAGTTTTGGTGTTTGGCAACTGCAAGCTATACAAACACTGCAAAATAGTTTATTTTACAAAACTCACCTCCAAAGCTGGCTAAAAGATTCTGCATTTCCATATCTCCACTAGGAATAATTAATAAAACATAATCAAGGTTAAGGCTAGTTTTCACTAGCGATATAAGTATAACGACATACACAAGTGCAGTTACCACTTCATGGATTTATAGGGGGTGCGAACCCCCTGCGGAGGGGGGGGTGCCATTGCCTTGTCAAATCCATTTTTTTTGGATTTGGCAAGGCAATTGTCAAACAAAAATAAAATAGAGACAAAATAAGATAATAGCATGATTAGTCATACTGCAGTACATATAGGCAGTACATAGCATGCAGTACGTAATATAATATAGGTAGTACATAGCCAGTACTTATAGGTAGTACATAGCCAGTGCACAACCAGTACATATACCTGTACATAGGCATGGCAGTACATACATAACCAGTACATAGTTAGTACATAGCCAGTGCATAATATAGGTACGAGTACATACATAGGCAGTATGACAGTATCAATCAAGTACATCATTGTAACCTTCTAGTCTCTATGGTTAGAGCATCTCACGGCAGGGCTGGCGGAAGAGGGGGGCTGGGGGTACTTTAGCCCCCCCAATGATAATGCTGCCAAAAATTGACGTGTTTAAAAAATTTAAGTTGCATCATTCAGTATTCTATCTAGGGGGTTTGAGGGGTGGAAGTTTCCCCCAAAAAAACGTTGACTTGTGATCATTCGCAACTGAAATATTATTATTGGACGTAAGGTGGTGTATCGCGTGCATGTAGCTTAATTCAAATTCACTGATTCAATATGAAATATATTATACATTTATTTTAATAAACAATAAAAAATGTACTTAAAATCCTGAAAAGTCTTGTTTTTAGTGTTTTATGACTTTTCCAAACCTTCAGTATTGTGTAAAATCTTACCCCAAAATGCAGGAAATGGCATTTCAGAGACTCTAGATTTCAAAATTTTCCTGGGGGCATGCCTCAAATAAGCTATGTAACCAGGCAATTTTAGGATTGGTTGCACGGCTCGGGAATAAATTACCTAATTGCTTTGCTTTCATCGTCTAGATCTTGTTCATCTTCTTCCGCTGAATCATACATTAAGTCGAGGACTGGAGTTGGTGTTTCACAAGCTCTTTTCTTACCTCTTTTATTGCGTTCTAATTTAAGGAGAAAATTAATAGACTTATTAAGAAACTTACTTTTTTATAAGTAACATTAAGAATATATTGTTGTAAGAGCAATTGAGACTATTGTATAATGCTCCTAATACGTCTTTATTATTATTATTATATATATTATTGAGCAAGCGCGGTTACAATCTTTCAGTACAGACCGAGCGACGAAGGCCGAGCGAGATCTGCATGAAAATAGCAAGGACAACATATTTTTGCCGTAATGACAAATTTATTAATTTTGCCGTAAGGTTTTTATTATATGGCTCTTTTAATTTCTCATATTTCCTCAATTTTTTCACAATTGTTTGAAAACGTTTCAGTTGCTTTGTAATGATTGGTCTTTACCGGTTTGAAAAGATTATTCAGGAACCAATCAGATCGGTATTAGCTGTAGCTGCGTCGATTTCGCTCACAAGCTAAGACATATAATAATTATAAGTAATACTACAAGTATTTATAAAATAACCGGAAGTAAATGAGTGAGAACACGCTATCTGATTGGTTACTGAGCTCAAAAACCGTGCATTATAACTCAACAAGACGCCTGCTCAGGCGTTCACTTGGGCTACTGATTTTGGACTTTCGTTTTATTGCCAATGAATCGCTGTTGGAAAAGTTTACCGAGACCTGTAAACCTGCAAACCATTGCAAAGATTCTCTCCAAGATGAGAGAAACACAGATGAGAGATCAATCATGAAGACGGAAAGAACAGCCAAGGACAAACATATTATTACTCGGGCCTCTCCCCCCTGGAGAGGAGAGCAAGAGTCTTAGAAAGGGCTCTGTTTTTTACTTTTATTTTGGCAATGTGGCGAAATGGCAATTATTGCATCATTGTTGACTAAATTAGTAGACTAGTGAGCGAGACTATGAATGTGGGATTACTACACATGCGCAGTGAAGTTATCCCCAAAACAATTTTGCCCCCCGCAGTCGTTTTTAGGGAGGCTAATTATTGCATCATCCCGATCAACCTCTTACCCAGGCTTTGCACACACACTGCGTATATTTCTGATTTATTTACTCATCTGATCTGACACCTTTCTTCGAGTGCTCTTCACTGAAAATCTTTGATGTGGCTGGCAAGTATCTTGATCTTATATACGCTCACATTCCAGATCGCTTTTGAAACGGGTTGGTCTACGATTTCGAGAACCTGTACTCGATCAAATCTGTACGCTTTTTGTCTACTAAATGTTTAATAATTTAATATGAGACTCAACATATGAATGCTGTATGGAAATATGTTAACTGTTCTGAGGTAACTAATATTTTTATAAGCTTTGTTGCCTGTATTGTTTATTGTTATGTAATTATACAAAATAAAGTCGATGCTACAGTTTATTGTTTCATATTATACCAAGTAGAAGTACTATTATTAAAGTATGCAATGTTGCTATATATCGAATTAATTACCCTGTTTCACTTGATATTGTACCAGTAAGCTTAAATGGGGCTCCAAAATGTTCTTGGTTATCAGTAAGTTTGTATCGATTGTTCATATTATATGCGAATGCTTACAAATGAACGTACAGTATATAAATCTCTGACCACTCATTGTTGCCATTGAGTAAACCCTGTTTTCACTAGATATTTTACCTGTAAGCTTAAATGGGGCTCCAAAATATTCTGGGTTATCAGTAAGTTTGTATCAATTGTTCATACATGTATTATTATACACAAATGCTTACAAATGAACACACAGTATATAAATCTCTGACACCCATACCAACTATCAAGATCAAGGAGTAAAGAGTTTTGTTGTTGTTTGACATGTGCTACTGCCAGCTAAATGCATGGTTTGATTTACTGCCATGCCTTATACACTGAGAAAAAGATTAACTGATTTAATGCTTGCTCAAACTGAACCTGTTTGCCGGACTGACCATATGAATTCTTATTACATGCAAGCACAGGCCTGGCTCGCTTGCCAGGCTGACCCTGTTTACTAGAACTGGATTAGGTCAGCAAACAGGATGGCTCATTTGGTGGGCAGACTTCTCAGTAAGCCAGCTTGGATACTGAGCCAACACACCTTCATATAATCAAAGCCATTGGCCAACACTATGTTATGGGTTTGTAATGATGGAAAATTTAACCACCCCTGCACTGACAGCCTGTATCATTACATGTACCATTGTACCTACAACTATAGATTTGTGTATATTGAATTCAAATCACTGAATTTGCCTACAATGTCTTGTCAACAAGCCACAACCTCAAGTAGCCCGAGTTAACGCCTAGCGGGCGTCTTGTTATTATTATACTGTGTTGACATTTATCCCGTGAAACTCTGTAATATTAATCATGAAATATTGTGTTTTTGTCCGATTTAAATCAATTCTATATCGAAATGATCACTTGAATCTGGCGAATCGAACGCTGTAGGTTTCGTCTACTTAAAATGTGAAGATCAGATGTTATATGAGAAAATGCGTATTAGCGATTAAAGCGAGACTCGTCTCTAAAATCAAAGGACATGGCTTCAAGATCTATTCGTTGTTTACCCGATGATTTAATGCTCTTATGTCCATTAAACCGATGTAATTTCGTAACAGATATGTTTCGTATACCTTGCCGTTGTTTTTTATATAAATTTTGACACACGAAGACCTTCAATCGAACAGATATTAGAAAAAATAACATTGCCGCGTCGGGTATTATATCACAACAGCATCAGCGTGTTTTATAGTGCCTGTCACTTCATTTATCACTTCATCAATGTTCTTCATTCTTCCATTTACAGCAATTGAGCAACATATTTCAGTACAATTTAGTAGCACATTTAAACAGTTTGATCGATTCAATAAAACATGTAAACATAGATTTGATCGAGTACACATCAGCGTACGATAATAATGGAGACCGCGGAACAACCTGTTTCGAAATCGCTCATCTTTTACTTTTAGTGTAGGTCTACCGCTATCGGTGTCTGCGATTGTAAGTAGTGTGAGCATGTTTATTATTAATATACTTGCCAGCCACATTCCTTATCAATCTTATCACAAATTTGCTAGACAATGGCAATGGCGACCAAAGAAGCGTGGATGAATGGGATGAATATAAGGTCAGCGCTCGTTTTCATCACTGAAACAGTCATGACGTCATGAGAATAAACACTGAAACAGTCATGACGTCATGAGAATAAAGACACGTCAGTTTGATAGATGGGAATTAGTTGCATTTTGTTGACCAGAAAAATAAAAATTAAAATTAAAAAAATACAGAAGTGCAGCCCGTTTTAAGACTTGGTGCTACCCCACAGGGGGTAGCCCAAGTAATAAAGCATAAGCTGACGTGATTCCTCGCGTAGATTTTGTCGTTTTTGACGGATTTTCAGTAGTTTAAATCACAAAAGATAGTCAAAGAATACCTGGATACAACACTAATCAAGGTACTAACACAACAGAATGTTTTAACTGCAACGTTGAGTGCATTTTCATTGCTAAAATCGCCAACGTGTTTTCATCGTAGGCTTCCTATAGCAACGCACATAGCAACGTCATTTATAACAGGTAAATCTACATTTTTCATGGCTTTATTGTTAATAATAATGGTGTTCTTTTATAAAAGAAATAAAAAACTTTGTCTTGTGTGATTATCGAGTTATAATGGCACTCGAGAAGCTAGTAAAACACTCGGCTATCGCCTCGTGTTTTACACGCATCTCTCGTGCCATTATAACTCGATAATCACACGCGACACGTTTTTTATTTCTTAAATAGTCCATATGTATAGGTTATTGAACGGAGGACGGTCTTTCTTATTAGTCATCAAAGGAGGTTTGCACTTTGTCGAGATGACCTCAGTACCATGTTTGTCAGCATTTACCCATAATTCGTGCGGCCATAACAAAAGAAAATAGCTCATTTGCAATCATTTGCGAGTCAAATTTGAGTTTGTTTGTCCGCATTTTGAGATATTGATAGCGGCAGCTTAAAAGGGCTATTGGGATTTCAGTTTGGGGTAAGTAATTTAAATAAAACGAATGAGCTATTAAAATTCAGCGCTCGAAATAACTGGGAATCAGGGGTGATTGAGCCCCGACTTGGCTCCGTACACGTCTATCCTTTGAAATCCTGCGTTCCGTCAACCTGTGTTTCTTAAGCCCGTTTTCCACTCCATCATTTCGCTCGCCGCTAGAGAAACATTTCACCGATGACATAATATTTTCCAATTTTCATTGGTCGATAACTGAAAAAAATGATGTCATTGTGGAAACATTTCGCCAGCGGCGAGCGTAATGGTGAAGTGAAAAACGGGCTTAAAGCCTGGTTCTCACTTGTCGTAAGAATCGTAAGAATCGGGGATTTGCCGGTCCTCGATCGCCTGGGATTTTTACGACGAGTGTGACATTATTGGAGCAATGTCCCAGACTGTCGCCGATCTGATCGGAAGAATCGGAATCATTTCTATTTGGAAAACGCATCCCAGACGGTCGCCGATAAATTAAAATTCCCCGTTTCTTACGATTCTTACGACAAGTGAGAACCAGGCTTATAGCCTAGTTCTCATATATCGGCGACGGTCGCCGATCATCGCCGACATTTATCACAGACTATTGCCAATGATGCGTTCACATATGTCGGGAACATCGAGTATGTGGTCTGATTTTGCCGTTAAATGTTAAATTTAGAACCGAAACTTCGTCAAAATGGCTGCTTTGATTAATACTCGATTGATTATTACTAGTCAACTGCGACTAATTATCGCACTTTTGAGAAAGAAACGAGCTTTTCTTGTGTTGCGATAGTCTGCGATGACTACAAACTTGTTTTGTTTCCTGCGACTGTGAGATTTCAGTCCCAGTCCCCCGTGCGTCTATCCCTACCCGTTCAAATATACCATGTTTTGAAAAATGCCCCACTCTCAACGATTCTATTCAACATATTGAAACAAATATTCATTTAATGCAAAATCTGGGAACATAAACATAAAAAATAGACTGATCAGAAATCGCCAATATCACGACAAAACATTTTTTATTGAGTATAGACATGGACAATGAACATTTCAGTGAACACTAGTAAAGTTTCTTATCTTCAAACACTTGTTTTAACCTGCCTAGGTCATTTTCGGCAGCCACTCCAAAACAAAGACAATGATCTGACCTGTAAAATCTGACAAATTCGTCGCCATTTTGAACAGAATATGTTCAAATCACCCCCCCCCCCCCCCCCCCCCCCCCCCTAGCAAATTATGTTGACATCTCGATTTAATATTTGGGCAAACAAACCGGTTTCGAAACATCGTTTATGGCTGTCATCAAGAAGAAGAATTACTTAGAATTTCAAGAACTTTCAAATAAGACAAACTTAATAAATAATAAGAGTATGCTTCATTAATACTTGTAAAACTTAAAAGGGAATATAAAATTTTTGCAGGCACATTTTGGCTTCGAAATTCAACTTGCAAAAGACAATATAATAATGATACGTACTGCAATTATACCATGCAAAAATTGAACTAAACCATCACAAAAACCAAAGCTAACAAACAAAGGTAAACCCGACAAGACAAAACATAAACAAAACATAAAAACAAAACTAGGGTAAGCCTCATATTAAACAACTAAACCATATAAAACAGAACTAACAAACTATGTCCAAGTGAAGTAATTATACATATTAAAGTTTATTAGTTACCATTGGAATTGTCACCCTTTTTTGATGTTTCGTTTAATATCCCATTAACATGGTCTTTGTCTGAAGTGGACGTAATCTTTCCTTTCTTGTCGCCAATTGCTTGAGGCATCTATAAAATTGATCGAAAAACGGTCAACAAAACCTGAAAGAAGAGAAGTGAGTCGACGAATAATACTCTAAGTTTCTCATTAATGTTAAATATCCAATGGCAGAAATGTCAACGTTTTAATTTTAACAAATGCACGAATAATCAACCAAGCACTAAGATTCTAGTCGTAAGAACAGCTAGCATAATATATCGTTTTATGTTTAACTGCAAAACCCTAAAAAACACAACTATTGAACAAGACTTACCTCTTCCTCTGGACAAAATAAGTTTATGAAACAGAAATTGGTTGCTCTGTACAGTTTAACGTTAGAAACTGTACTCAATCCACTCAAAATACACAACAAATTCTCTTTGAAAAGGCTAAAAC